>JAODUP010000107.1:1077500-1464156 GCA_025642065.1 Paralvinella palmiformis | reverse complement strand
AGGCTCAAATGTATCCATCATGGATATGCAGGACTCTTCTACCAATGGTGTACCCTGTGATAAGGTGCTGGACTGGAACCCACTATGTATATTTAATATTTTTTGACAGAAGAAGTTATTAAAACAATGGGCCATATCTTTATCTGAGTTGATATTATTTGGGAGGACAGTTTGACTTTTATGTAATACTTTATTCACAACACTGAAAACAGTCCTTTGATTTCCCTTGGATGCTTTGATCTTTCTATTATAGTATTCGGATTTAGCAGAGGCAAGGGTATTTTTAACAAGAATTTTACTGACCTTGAACATTTCAAAATGAACACACAAACTGGTCCTGATCCACAGACGCTCACAATACCTTCTGTGTCTCTTTGCAGAGAAATACACCAGTTTCACTGGTGTAACTTATCTAATAGCTGAACTATCCGAGAAATATTCCGGTGCCATTACATCGAGAGCCGGTCATACTTCCCGCCACCAGCATATCCACACAGCTGTAATCCGGTTTTGTACATAATGATCAACTGGTGTTTGCTTAAATTTGTCTTTAAAATATTTTCAGTTCTAGATTGACAAGTTCTCTGTACCATACATCAACCCTTCTAACGTCAATCAGTATTTGTCTGTCTCACAACTGTTGTTCAGTTTCTAGAATATATACACACCTTCTGGGATATTATCAGTAACCCCATTAATATATATATGTGTGTGTGTGTGTGTGTGTGTGTGTGTGTGTGTGTGTGTGTGTGTGTGTGTGTGTGTGTGTGTGTGTGTGTGTGTGTGTGTGTGTGTGTGTGTGTGTGTGTGTGTGTGTGTGTGTGTAACTTATATCTATGTTTCTGAGAAATTGGCCCAACTCAGACGCAATATCGTGGTTTGATATCACAAATATCCCCAGAGACTAATACATGTGTGAACAAATCGTAAAGCTACTGAATGACTGTACTTTGAGGCCAGAGCTGTCCCGGCTTGACATGTTAGAACATTTATACTGATTTATCTGAAATACCTCCAGGTGTGAGTGTGATTCCTAAATAGTAAATACTTATATTGGTACGATATGTCCTAACGCTGGTCACCATAAAACCACATCACAGATGGCAAGACTTGTCACAGTCTTTTACACGACAATATTTGTACATTTTTCACACTGACAGTTAACTTCCAACATATTTTGTAATTCCTCAAGAAGGGACATTTGAGACCATAATTCTCTCCTCGGTGGATATAAGTAATACTACTTTCTTGTTGTCTATCCTGGACGTCCCCAACTGAATTTGGTTGTTTCAAAGTAGCTGGTGCATCGTTAAGATAAAAAGCAAATAGATGCTATGAAAATACAGCTCTGAAAACAGAACTCGTTAACTCATACAGGACTCAGTTTCTTTGGTTTAACTTGTAATTCTTGAGGATAATCCTCAACTGTTGCTGGATTCATTTCTGGAGGATGTTTGGTGTTCCACGGATCCATCATTTCGTCTACATAGAGTACAAAACGTATAAGAATCGGTCTCGGTTTCGTTGAATTTGGGGTTTTCCTCGTGCACAATTGGTACGCTGCCTCGACGTACAGTTCAGAGATCCTGATTTTATCACGGATTATCATCCTCGGCTGTCTTAGTGTGTCCTGGATGACTGTTTCCGGAACGTTTAGGAATAATAGTTTTTCCCTTCTAGTATGCGTTTCCAGTCTCAAATTGGTCTCTTACTCCATGTCTCCAAGACAGAGTTCATTATCTTTAAGCCAAAACATCAGGTTGAGATAAATGAGGAATTACGGCTTCAAATAGGTAACAATACTGTTTCTGTAGCATCGTCAGTGAAGAACTTATGAATATATTTTGATACATCGCTGACCCTGGAGAGGCAAGTAAATGCAATATACAAAGCCTGTTATTACCAAATTCGTAATATTGGTCATATCAGACGGTACATCACATTGGATGCTTGAAAAACACTGGCATGCGCCCTGATAACATTTCGGCTAAATTACGACAACACTCTCCTGTATGGTCTTTCAAGTACACTGATGACACGGCTACAGAAAGTACAGACTTTTTCTGCCAGGTTAGTCACTGGCACTCAGAAAGGAGAACATATAACACCAGTCTTGAACTCCCTGCATTGGCTTCCGGTTATATATAGGTCGCAGTACAAGATGTTGATGTACACTTTTAAAGCACTTCAAGTGACTGCCCCTCAGTACTTAGAGGAAGTTGTCTTACCGTATCAGCCGACAAGGTCTCTACGATCTGAGTCTGGAGCACTCTTAGCCGTACCAACAACACATGGAGTGACATAGGTAATAGATGTTTGAGAAAGGCTGCTGCAACCTTATGGAATAATCTTCCAGTAACCATCAGAAAGTGCAAGACCCTTGATACCTTCAAAAAGAAGATAAAAACTAATCTTTTTGTTTCAGCTTTTCCTAGCTGAATATATTATGTATTTGGCTGGAAAGAATGATGTATTTTTAAAGATGTAAATCTGTTAGATCCATAGAATTATTTATTGTCAAGCGACTTAGAGTAACCTTCTTACAGGTTATAATAGGGCGCTATATAAATTTTGTATATTAATATTATTATTATTGCTCTCTTTGCAAATTTGTTTTTCTTCAGTTCGCTTTCTAAAATTCTCTTGATCTGGTTGACATCTATCGGGTTACCTTCGATTGTGTCATATCGGTGATCGATTCGGTTGAGTACACTGAACATTGGCCATCAGGGGGTCTCCCTTTGACTGTCTCCGTACGGTCGGTGTGTACGTCCAGTCATGACGTCATCCACAAACCGGAGGGATGTTGTCGATTTTCTCTTCTTTTTCCTCCTGATACTGACCATCTGTTGCAATGTCGCGTTCCCTCCGTGTGTTCTCTGATGAGGGCGCCTCCGTGGTCTAACTGGTAGCGCGTTGGATCACAGATCGCTACCACCCGAGTTCGAACCACGACTTGGCCATATCTGAAGGATGTTTCATCTTTGACTTCGCTTCGTTACCTTTGGAGGTCGCTCGGCCCATTTAGCCTACCGTGTACACAAAAATGGACGTAAAACATCAATCGTTATCATCTCTGATACTTCACTATCATGGTCTGCTATACCTAATACTGACACTCTTCAACGATGTCCGTATTTAGTTTTCTGTGACCTTTTTGTGCTGATATATCGACGTATTATATCAAATGGATTATTTATATTTATAAGATGGCAGTATTCTTGATGATATATTAGCACTAAACTATAAAAATGTCAACACGTTTTTTTAAATTTTCACTGAAAATTCCGTAAACCAACAAATTAAATAAGGTTGGCCTCAGCAAATATTGTGGAAATGCTTAAGTGGTACTTGGCGTCTGGCCAATTATACGATCGGTATTGGAATGGATACGATGATGAGAACAGCTATCTTCTTTTATCTTCTGTATAAGGATAATTGTTTAAAAAATTGTGTAATCCGAAACAGTGAGATAATATTATTTACAAAAGTATGGGAGCGACAAATGTCTACGCCCCAAATATTTCGAAATAGTCTGTCGTGAAAGTTGTTAGGAAATTTCAGATAAACAAACTAGAAATTAAACAAAATATCAAAGATTAAGTTTCTAAATCTTTATAAATTTGGTATAATAATAATAATAATAATAATAATAATAATAATAATATGTGTTAAATCATTATTTTTAATTAAGTTATTCCTAAAATAATGTATATTACTATTTAGATCATTCAAGGCAGATCAAAAACTGGTGTAAATTGAGAGATAAAATATCCTTCAGGCATACCATTGCCAGGGTTTGAACCGAGGTACTAGAGATATGTGGCCACCTGCCCTACCAGATAAGCCATATAGATGAACCTTCTTAATGGCTGATATTAATCGTGTGGTGTGATGTGATAAATAATTATTTTACAGATAATTATCTCCACTCTCAAACCTCGTGGTCCTTTTCGGTAATTTAAAATCGTAATTTATAGAATATCATTTGGTGACCTTTGTATTGTTGAAGACTGTCATTTTAAAGAATCGTTTTCCTTTAGTTCCGTAAAAATTAATATTATTATTATTATTATTATTATTATTATTATTATTATTATTATTATTATTATTATCTGTGTATCATAACGTTCCCCATTAGACTATGTATCATAACGTTCCCCATTAGACAATGACTCGCCAGTAGACGATATTACATTACTCACTCGGACGACGACAACAACAAAAACAATACACACACACAGGGAGAGAGAGGGGGGAGAGAGAGGGGGAGAGAGAGAGAGAGAGAGAGAGAGAGAGAGAGAGAGAGATTATCATATTTGACCTGTCCATATTCCCGGTTGTCATGACAATAACATAAGCAACGAAACACGATGGTTTAGACCCACTAACAATCTTAATCAAACTAGACACAGTCCAGTTGACTGGTGAAGCTTGTCGAACAAATTTCTAGTAAACTTTCTTAAGTCGCAACGACCATTCGTGAAATATCACCAAACGGCATCCTCCCCGCTCCCCATGCTCATAGATATACTCTTGACCCGTTACCCCTAACACGTCATAAACGCTGAAGAATCGATCACGTGATAGACTGACGTGAATACGATAATGTATGGTGTTGTCTACTTAGATGGTTCATCTCTAGACGCAACAGTAGGAAATTCAGATGGTGCAGCGGTTAAAACAACCGCACTGCAAACGTCCACGTTGCTGGTTCAAATAGGACTCGCAGCTGCGTCTGAGGGATGTTTCGTGTAAACAACTCGACTGGACTCAACCGCAATCGAGTCATCAGCGAGTCATTTCTAAGGGACAACATTCGTTCTATCAAAGTCTAACTGTGTCGAATGCCTTCAAATGTACACAGAGCACACAGAGTACACAGAGCACACAGAGTACACAGAGCACACAGAGTACACAGAGCACACAGAGTACACAGAGCACACAGAGCACACAGAGCACACAGAGTACACAGAGCACACAGAGCACACAGAGTACCGTCTTATTCCCAGTGATGATGTTACGTCTTGGAACGTAACATATATCTGGATCAGGAGTTAATCCAGTCAATACAAAGGCTGAACGAGCTACAACCTTTTCGAGTTTGCTATCGTAGAGTGATGGTGCACGATTCAAGCGTTCCGAGATCGGACAATCCGCCGACTCTGGCTGACAATGCGGCCCGTAATCAGCGATCGAGAGACCGGTAATCCGGGAGAGCGGTGTCCGGAGCGCAAAATCCGGGGCCCCTAAAATCCGAAGTGCGATGGTCGTTGATCGGTGACACACCGTTCCGGATCACGAAACGACGAGATTAACAAAATGCGAATCCGGCCAGCGCTCCGCCTCACCCGATGAATCATCCGTTTAATTAGTTAGATAATTAGTTAGTTAATTAGTTAGTTAATTATTCCGGTAATCGATCAAAGCCGTTCGTGTTTACTCTATCACTTTCTATCCGTTTCCGGAGTATCCATTGTCCGATATACTCGGCTGACCACTGACAATGACATAATTAGCTTTCCGGAGAAATGACAAGAAAACGACCTCGGCGTGAAATATCCATCTTCCTAGACACTTTATGTAAATATTGGAGCGATAAAAGGGGAAGATCCCGGACGCTGGTGAATCTGGAGCTGCGATGGCGTCGGGTTAGAGAGATGGGTGGATGGATGGATGGCTGGATGGATGGAGAGCAAATATATATATATATATATATATATATATATATATATATATATATATATATATATATATATATATATATATATATACATGCATACATATATACATACATACATACATATACAGAGTGATAAATAAATAAATAAATAATATATATATATATATATATATATATATATATATATATATATATATATATATATATATATATATATCTTAAGTGAGTGAGTGAGTGAGTGAGTGAGTGAGTGAACGTGCGTGCGTGCGTGCGTGCGTGCGTGCGTGCGAATGAGTGAGTGAGTGAGTGAGTGAGTGAGTGAGTGAGTGAGTGAGTGAGTGAGTGAGTGAGTGAGTGAGTGAGTGAGACGCGAGGCAAATAGAAAAACGGACAGCGAGCAAACCATGAATGACCGAATGATGGACACACATATTCGGAGACGGACACCCGAAGTTACCCCTCACCCCTCCAGGTTGCACCTTGCCCCCTTACACCACCCCCCCCCCCCTCCCTAAACTCCGACGCCCCAAGCATATGCTCACCAATTGGTTATCTCTCCCCAAGTAGAAAATAGAGAGTCAGCGATCTGCGGAAAATGGCCGCCCTATATCATAGATATATGACGATTATAAGTGACTAAAGTGACATTAGCATTCATGCGACAATCACTCTCTCTCTCTCTCTCTCTGTTCCGCTCTCCCCAAACCCTCACCCAGTCTCCCGTTTCCCGTCTCCCGCCTCCCCGTCATCTTCGCTAGGATGGCCTCGCCTCTCGTCATCCCAGTGGCCACGTGTGGCTAACGTTAGCCAGTCGTGGCCACGGTTTGGCTAGAAGGAGGCCGTGCGTGGCCCGAGATGTTCGGTCCAGTCCGCGGTTTATAACTAGCCGCGACGTCGTCAGGGACGCCGTGTGATATGGCTGACAAGTTCATTTACATTTTTATAACCGACTCCGTGAATCAATTATTGCTCGATCGGACGACAACAACGACGCACGGGGCCGGGGACCGCGCCCGGAGGGGGGGGGGGAAGGAGGGACCAGCGAGGTATGGATTGGTTCTCTTGTAATGGTTCTCTTTATATAAGATGTTCTCTTCGGGTTCTTTGTAAATCTCTCCAGATCGCTGTGTTAGTGTCTTCGGGTCTTTACGAGTATTTTGGGTTCTAAATTTGATGCTGTATTTTCATGTTATATGGTTGCCGTCTGTTATTTATAAGTGTCCCTGGTTCTATATGGAACAGCTCTAGTTCTGTGTGGGTGTCTCTGGTTCTGTGTGGGTCTCGCTGGTTCTGTGTGGGTGTCTCTGGTTCTGTGTGGGTGTCTCTGGTTCTGTGTGAGTGTCTCTGGTTCTGTGTGAGTGTCTCTGGTTCTGTGTGGGTGTCGCTGGTTCTGTGTGGGTGTCTCTGGTTCTGTGTGGGTCTCGCTGGTTCTGTGTGGGTGTCTCTGGTTCTGTGTGGGTGTCTCTGGTTCTGTGTGGGTGTCTCTGGTTCTGTGTGGGTGTCTCTGGTTCTGTGTGGGTCTCGCTGGTTCTGTGTGGGTGTCTCTGGTTCTGTGTGGGTGTCTCTGGTTCTGTGTGGGTGTCTCTGGTTCTGTGTGAGTGTCTCTGGTTCTGTGTGGGTGTCTCTGGTTCTGTGTGGGTGTCTCTGGTTCTGTGTGGGTCTCGCTGGTTCTGTGTGGGTGTCTCTGGTTCTGTGTGGGTGTCTCTGGTTCTGTGTGAGTGTCTCTGGTTCTGTGTGGGTGTCTCTGGTTCTGTGTGGGTGTCTCTGGTTCTGTGTGGGTGTCTCTGGTTCTGTGTGGGTGTCTCTGGTTCTGTGTGAGTGTCTCTGGTTCTGTGTGGGTCTCGCTGGTTCTGTGTGGGTGTCTCTGGTTCTGTGTGGGTCTCGCTGGTTCTGTGTGGGTGTCTCTGGTTCTTTGTGGGTGTCTCTGGTTCTAATACGTGATATATGTATGTGTATATATAACTGTCAACAGTTTAATACGTGAGTGTTTTAGTCAGTGTCTTTGGTTCAATGTGAGTGTCTTTGGTCTTATGTGAATGTCTTTGTTGTTATGTTAATGTCTTTGTTGTTATGTGAATGTCTTTGTTGTTATGTAGATGGCTTTGTTGTTATGTGAATGTCTTTGTTGTTATGTAGATGTCTTTGTTGTTATGTGAATGTCTTTGTTGTTATGAGAGTGTCGTTTTGTTCGTGTGACTTTTGGTTCCATGTGAGTAGCTTTGGTTCAATATAAGTGTCTTTGGTTTTATATGAGTGTCTTTGCTCTTATATGAGTGTCTTTGTTTTGTGTGTGAGTGTTTAGGGTTCTATACGAGTTTCTTTAGTGTTATATGAGTAGCTTTGCTTTTTGGGAGTAGCTTTGGTTCAATATGAGTGCATTATATTAAATATGAATGTATTAGTTTTATTTGAGTGTTTTGGGTTTTATATGAGTGTCTTTCATTTTATTTTGTAATGATCGTATGTGTAATTCTATGTGTTAGTGTATATAGTGTCCAGTTCTATATTAGTGTTTCTGGTTCTGTTTGAGCTATGCCTGGCTCAGTGTTAGCATCTCTGGTTCTCTCTGTTTTGGGGCATTAATGTGTATTAGTTATTGTATTTGTTTATATGTGACTCTATGTTAGTGTCTTTGATCCAGTATGAATATCTGTAGTTCTAAGTCAATGTCTGTGACGGCTCTGTGTGAGTGCATCCGGTTCTATGTTGAGTATAGGTGGTTATATGATACACACCCACGCACGCAGACGCAAACACACACACACACAGAGAGAGAGAGAGAGAGAGAGAGAAATACACACACACATACACACACTCAAACACACACACGCATACATACATACATACATACACGAACACACACACACATGCGCATCGAGAGAGAGAGAGAGCAGCACGCTTTCTAAATTCGTTTCCCACAGCTCATAAATACAAATATTAAAATCGACGCCACAAGAACAACCGGCGAGCAGAAATATTCTTCTCGTTAAACACAACCGACCATTTGTAGCAGCCAGGCTTTGGAACACCATTAGTCAAGCTTAGAGCGGGCCACTGGGGCTCACGCACAGCTACCCGTGCTGCCACCTAAAGGGTGTTAGCTGGTCGCCAGAATACGATCGCTAGGCGTCGCCACCGCGTGCCACCGTCCACGACGTCCCGTCTTGGTGAGGTCGTGTAGGAAATAAAGTTAAAGTGGGGATGAACTAGTTGTTAATGTAACACAGTTCGACAGAAATTCCCATATCCGTCCAAAACGTGCTCACGTCCACTCGGCTAACCCGTCTGGATATTTCTAATGTCGTTCCGGATGTTTCCCGGATCGACAGAGGTGGCGACCTCTTCTCAGGATAGCGGATGTAATTAATTCTAATCTCATCGAGGTCCTTCGGAGACTGTCTGCACGTGTCCTGATATATAAATAAATCGCAGAGTGACGTGCGCGATGGCCCGGAGGTTAACGCGCCACAACAGAAAGAGGCGGGTCCCAGGTTTGAATCTGTTGACTCGACCATAAACGGGCACCTGATTGGACGATATCGACTCGTTATGTAGTTTATCGTCAAACAGTGTTCACACTAACCGTCAATGCTCCATCCCGCCAAAAAGGTTCGAAACAATTACGGGAACTATTTCTCGGCTCACAACAAACTGGGTGGTTGACTGGGTTAAAGGACGCTGTTATTTCACTAATTTATTTTTAATCGGGGGGTGGCGTTAAAGTTCCTCTAAAGATAAAATATTGACATAAAAGTCATGGATTATTACAGGTTCGGAACACTAAATCATAAATCATAGCCAAATGATATAATTTCTAGAACAGAGCGGGGGGGGGGGCGATGTTTAAGCTGTTGCTGAAATAGATTAATAATAGTGACACCCCCCCCCCATTTTTGGGCGCAGATGAGTCACGGACTTCATCTTTCTTTCTATTCTAGAGATAAGGTAATCTTGTATCCACAGGATCATCTCTATCATATTCATCATCATCATCATACATTGCCTCCACCTCCTCCTCATTATTATCATCTTCATTATCATCATCATCATCATCATCATCATCGTAATCAGTTCGATGGCTTCTTCTTTCCATTCTGGAGAGACATCGTTAGTTACAGAATGCCGCCATTATCTAGTCTGTACTTAATCACAGACGGAGACATCCCGGTGTCGTCATTTATCAAACCATTATCTAATTCTGCTCATCTCCAAGGTCGTTGTCGAAGTCATTGCGTAGACATCAATCGGCGTGATGACGTTTTCTTCAATAATCCCCCCCAACAACCTCTCCCCCCCCCCTCTGAAACATTACCAAGTGATGTATTCAATTAATAAAATTAATTAATAATGTATACATAATACATAATAATATATATATATATATATATATATATATATATATAATATATATATATATATTTTTATATATAATAGCTACGATTAATATTATAATACATGTGTGTGTGTGTGTGTGTGTGTGTGTGTGTGTGTGTGTGTGTGTGTGTGTGTGTGTGTGTGTGTGTGTGTGTGTGTGTGTGTGTGTGTGTGTGTGTGTGTGTGATACATATACACAATATGGCCCATTTAGCCTACCATGTGCACAAAGGTGGCCGTAAAACATCAGTCATCATCAGCATCATATACACAATACATATAAATTCAATTATACAAAATACATAATTCAATACAATAATTTAGCTATTATATCTATCAACGATTATGACTAATAAAGGGTCATTTTATATTATCAAATATATAATATAATAACTTTATTAATTTGGCGACATCCTGGCTGACGTAGTTTTATCTGGTATTGGCCTATACAAGCCGATAATATCAACAACTGCTCGGGAGGTGTATGTTTTTCGTCGGGAAGAATTCATAAACACCTCATAATAATCGCTGACGATCCAGGAGGGTATCTATCATTGTCTGCGGGATGTTTCATGCTTCAGCGGGTGTAGTTCCGGTTTGATTGTCTCCCTACCGTAAAAAAAGGAACCGCATGGGCTAGCTGGTAAAGCGATTGGCCACAGGCTTCTAGCATCTGGCTTCTCACTTCGACCCGGTTATGTATGGGAGATGTTTCATATTGCGCGTCGCCTCCATAACCTTTGGCGGTTGTTCGGCCCTATTATAATAATAATAATAATAATAATAATAATAATAATAATAATAATGTATATTTAATAAAGTTCCCTTACTAACAGGAGCCATTCAAAGGCGCTGTACAAATAATATGTAATATAATAATACCCCAAACAATATGTCTGTAAAAATCTTGTAATGATTTAAAAGATAATAATTATTTATCTGTGAAAGCGACCTTAGATAGGTGTGTTCTTAAAGGGACTTAAAATTCAGCCTACATTTGGCACAAAACTGGCCATTACGCACACGCATGCACACACACGCACACACACATAGACACACACACGCGCCCGCGCGCCCACGCACGCACACACATACACATACACACACAGACGCTGGTGGTGGTGGTGTTTTTATTACTGATTGCTATTATTATTATTTTTATTATTATTATTAAGAGTTATTTCAGTTATTTCAATGTATTCAGATTTAGGGGGGTGAGGCTTTCAGTTTTCGGGGTCAGCATCGCTGCGTTGCCCTGACCGTCATCGTATCAAGGATTCGAACCCGGAATCTGGATATCGTGTGACGTACGCCGTGCGGCTGGGCTAAGCCGATGGGGGGAATATTTCACCCGTCACTAACAATAAGAAAGGACGGCGGTTGGCACCGTTTCCGTCATAAAAACCGGTTTCCGGTTGATACGGACGTCATCAGCGTTTGTATTAAGACGGATCTCTGTCTCGTTCACGTGACAAGAACGACGTACGACGAATGGTTACGCGCTCCCCGGGGGGCATACAAACACGGAAACGGATGGAATGGGGAGGGGGAGGTTCGGAGTGCCAGCCGCTGACGCGATCGCCGACACACGACGAAAGAGGGCGTCGTGGTAATCGAGACGAGGGTGGGTGGGTGCTGGTTGATGATGTGGGGGGACTGATCCCGGGTGGCGGCGGGAATAGGCCCCGATTTATATCCATGACGATCCGAAGACGACGCGAAGTCCAAGCCGCCATTCGGGAGTTCGCTAATTCGTCCGTAACACGCAATGGGCGCTACATCCGAGACACGACAAACCGGATCCAGTTCATCACGACGACCCCCATCACTACCTCCCCCCCCCCCAAGCCTGCCCTCCACCGATGCCACCCCCCCCCCCCATCCCGCGGTATCAGCGGTAATTTACTTCTTGATAAAAGCGCGGTGTGGACTGGAGGCCGTTAATTTCATGCTCAGTGGCGCCGTGAGGCGTCAGAAGCCGTGATGTATACCGATAAAATTGACCCGGAACACGTAAACGACAATCGCTTTACGATGTCCGGCCAACATCGTTCATCGCTCGATGGGAGACAGTCAGGAAGAGAACGTAGGACATGGCTATACCATTTCGGTTATCTTCATCAGTAACATCGATAATGAGTCACTTAAAGGATATGGAGGGGTGATCGCTATTGAGTGAGTGAGTGAGTGAGTGAGTGAGTGAGTGAGTGAGTGAGTGAGTGAGTGAGTGAGTGAGTGAGTGAGTGAGTGAGTGAGTGAGTGAGTGAGTGAGTGAGTGAGTGAGTGAGTGAGTGATCACCTTGTTTACTTTAGACGGTGGTCTCACCTGGGACATTGAGAGGCTGAGGGGGAAACGGGACGATCACGTCGAATTTTTTATTGATGGATGACACATCTAACAGACTTTGATTGGAATTTGATTGGATTTGTTTCGTTCAATGATCTACGATCGGAGATAACAGACGGAAGCGTAAGCCCTTGTTTCCGGTTTGATCACTTTTTGCCGAGTGGCTGATGCTGACTCCAAAAAACGCCACCCCCACCCATTCCAGCACGCCCTTGACAAAGGGATAACATCCAAAGATGGAATCGAAATTCCCAGAGAGGGGAAGGGGGGTTCTTTGACGTCTCAATGTTGTGAACCGAGTAATTAATCCCCGGAAAAGTTACCAGTCTTTGGGTGGGGTTTGAACCCTGTTCGGCCGTGAGCAATACTGTGATTCAATCCCACCATAAAGAGATCTACAATTCAGCGTGCTACGAGCTGTGCCATCTGAGTGTCCTTTACCCGAACCAAAAAAAAAAAAATAACAGGTTTTCCTCACACTTCCGGTCTCCAGTGAGACTTCGCGGCGAACGATAAGTATCCAGAACGGGGATCCAGAAATGAAAACAATTCCCTTTTAAGGACGAGACGTCGTGTCGCCGTAGGGTGGCGTTGCTCGGAATTCCATGAATACAAATGGCGGAGAAATGACGATCGTGTCACGTGTCGTATCGAATGTTATATTAAATTTAGCTATCTACGTCGGCCATCGATCTTGTCCGGTTGCCGCTAGGAGGCGTGCCATTATTGTCGGTTAATGCGATTCCGGAGCACTAATTCCGGGATCCGTGCCGCCGCCATGTTAATGCGTCTGTTTTCGTGCCCGACCACGTGATCAGGACGCCGAACGACGGGGTCAAACGAAGGTCGTCGTCTGCATCCATTTGCGCCGAATTCTTCGGCCGCCGAGTGGGACGCTCCGACCGGAAGTGTCGCTTCCCGACGGAAGTGTCGCTGTTCTCCGGCCGCCTCTCTATAATGCGTCGTAATCGCCGGAAGTCTATTCGCCAGGGGGACTCACCGTACGGACAACGCCGAAATCTCGAACGGGGCATGTAAATCTGTCCCCTTCTCGGAGACAGGGAAGACAAATAGATAGATAAATAGATAGACAAACAGATAGACAGACACATGGATGGATAGATGAATAGATAGATGAATAGATAGATATATAGATAGATAGATAGATAGATAGATAGATATATAGATAGATAGATATAGGGAGAAAAGGAGAGAGAGGGGGTAGTGAGAGAGAGAGAGAGATGGAAGAGAGAGAGTGAGACAGAGAGAGAGAGCGAGAGCGAGCAAGCGAGAGAGAGAGAGAGAGAGAGAGAGAGAGAGAGAGAGAGAGAGATTATTATTTGCATTCTCATCTTGGCCGGAAGTGATTCTGTAATAAAACTCCTGGAGGATTCTGGATGCTGACCTGTCTAGTCCATCACGTCGACCAAGATTTAGTTATACCGTCCCCCGTTCTCCGCTCTCGGGATACGCCTCCATCACCCCGCCTCCTCGACAATCCCCCTCCATCTCGCCCATCCGCCCCCTCCCATCCCCTCCCACCCCGGACCGGGGTTGGGGGGGGGGTATGTGGTAGAGGGAAGAAATACCACAAAATGGTAAACAATAATCCCACTTGGCCGTCGCCTTGCTACAGTTAACCATTAATTGACTTAAATATGAAAATGACGGCCAAAAATGGGGGGCTTTTAGATAGTACTTCTTTCTGCCACCAGACGGCGCTGATACGACCCGGTCCGAAGCCGGATACGGATTTACGCCATCTGCGTCGCTCTTCCGGCGGCCGAAAATGCGCCCTCCGTACGACGAAGTATCTAATTTGCATAAATCAGCCATTTTTATCGAGTTTCGCCTCGATCTGGGAGACCGAGTTACTAAGCGGCCATATTGCGTCTGATACCGTTCGTGATATTATGACCATTGCTGATAAACAAACGCAGTTTCGGCATCGTGTTACGTGACGCGCGCGCGCGCACTCGCATGTACGCACACACGCACAAAACACGCACACAAGCACGGCAAAAGCGGGTTCTCTGGAACTCACTGATTGAGGAGTCGTAATGACGTAACATGAGTTTATGGATGTTTACATTTGTGGATGAATATTTTTTGTCAATTTAAGCAATCTGAGCAAATCCCTACATATTAGCTCGTATCTTTACTAACCTCATTCCTGTTGTAAAGGAGCTAAACGCCACGATTCTATAAAGATGTACTGGTTTCCTTTCTCAGTTGCTTGCATCAAATTGCATCTAAGTCGGCCGACCGATCTCCAGGGGTGATGAGGCGAAATGAAAGATGAAACAATCCTCAGACATAGCTCGAGCGGGGTTTGAACCCAGTAACCAGCGGGTTGTGACCGACTGCGCTACTAGTTAGATCAACGCTAATTTAACTTGACGTCTGTCACCATAATAACATGTCAACTCGGAACATGCCAACTTCATTCGAGCAATATTTCAAATGCAGGTTGTGTTGTATGTAGTTCTAACTTGACTTGAATATCTAAAAACGAACTTGCCAACTTCTTTTAGATTTACTGCCCACTTCAATGGGTTCTCTGACGAATGGAATTACTCATTCTGGTGAAATATCAAGTACTGGAAAAATTATAATCTCTCTTCATCATTGTACGCCGAATATTTGGTAATGTCTGCATCCAGTTTCCTACAGAAATAAATGAAGTAAGTGGCGATATATTTTATGTTACTTAGGCCAGTAGACAAAATTGGGCGTTCTATGAATTCAGATGTTAGCGTACAACGTTCTAGATAGTCTGCTTATGGGGTGGTTTCAAGAGACAAACTTCGAGATTTCTTGTTCTTCAGTGACCAGCGTTTATGAGGAATTTGGAGGGGAACTTTTCATGTGTTTATGAATATCTATTTAAAATCTCCAGAATAGAGATCGTGTTGTTTCAGAATGTTGTCTCAAGGCAAATTGAATAAATTCATAAATCCTGAAGAATAGGCATGTTTGTATTAAGATGATGATGATGATGATGATTGATGTTTTATGGCCACTTTTGTGCACTAAATGGGCCGAGCGACCTCCAAAGGTAATGAAGCGAAATCAAAGAAGAAACACCCTTCAGATATGTCCACGTCGAGATTCGAACATAGGCGCCCATGTTTGTATTAAGTATGAGCCTATCTATCTATAGGTTTGTATGTCCGTTTGTCTGTCTGTCTGTCTGTCTGTCTATATATCTATGTGTCTACCTGCCTGCATGCCTGTTCAACGTTGACAATGTTCTGCTTTACTATTATTCTACAGGAAGGTGTGAGAAAATAAACCCCGCCCATTATTTCATAACCGACGAGTCGTTTCCAAGGTTAGAAGAAGAAACCAGACTCGAAGTGTTACCACTCTACAAATCATATTATCGCCCACGTGCCCCGGGTCCCGGGGCACCAACGCCGAAGGGTCTCTCCGCTCTCTATACAATTACACATTAACAGTGATTAATTCAGGGACAGGCCCCGGTGCCGGCCACGTCCCCCCGGCCAGCACTCGGGACGCCCTGATAAACGCCCTAACCAAATAACTGATGCATAACATTAATCTAGGATCCCCGGAGAGCAGTTGACACAGTGTAGCCATATCTATCTGGGACGATTGTCATCAGACACGGAATGTCCACCGTCCCCCGGTTAGGACCGTGTCGTAACCAATCGCCACACGGCCGCAACGACATTCACGTTACACGCGGAATCGGCATGATTCATTGCCGAATCAACAAAAGCGAAATGGTTTTTCGGCCAACCTACGGCGTACATGTAATTACGATAGAAGCTCCGGCGTGGTGGGCGTCTGTTTGCCTCGTTTGTACGCCTTCGAGAGCCATGTGAAAATGGCCGATCCCCGAATTCTAACCGCTCTTATTTGAACTTTGGCACGGCCCAGATTCGACGTTGGCGGCGCGTGCGTGCAACTTGTTAGCGGATGACGGGGTTTTATTTGACTTGTAAATGTTCTTTTGTGCTCAGATAATCGAAGGATCCGTTTAACACAGACGAGAAGTGTAATTGGAAAATTAGGAATCCCTTTGCGCATGCGGGTCGACTTAGTTTTAGGTTCGCGTCACGTTAAGTTTGAGATTGGTTAAACAATGGCGTTGTGGTCGAATTTGAGACTTACCATCGTGAATACATATTCGGCAAAGTAGTCGTTCACGGGATGAAAGTCATAAAGGCAATGCTGTTTAGGCGATTCATCGGTTAAAAAATGGTTTAATTGCTCTATTTCCGTTTTGCTTTCAGGTATTCATCAGCCGATCAGCATAGTTGGACGTTTTCCACCGGAAGTTTTACTTTCGTATTCACGCCGATCACAGAATGGCAATATGATAAGGCAGTATTTTACCTATACATAATTTATACTGTTAAACTTATTTAGCGTAGTACGTTTAAATATTAAGATGGATGGATATTACATGAATATGCACAAATCCACTAAACACCATGACCATGATTGTGCTTCTAAAAATGTGTAGGACTAGTTCATTACTTAAAGGATTAGTTGATTTTAAAAGTCACTAGTCCTGCAGAACTGGCAACTTTTAATGTTATATTCTATCCCTGATATGGATATAATGTGTTTAGCACGTGTTTATATATATATATATATATATATATATATATATATATATATATATATATATATATATTATACGAATATATTATAGAATTGTATTGTAGCAATGTTACAGCCATTTCAAAAATGTATTATGACCTGTTTTGGGGTTGATATTTATGTATTTCAGTTAGAAATTACGTGCATATATGCGACGTAAATTTGTCATATTAACAAGTAAATTTGTTTGTTTGTGGAATTGAAGACACGGGATATCCTATCAGTATTATCAATGGTGATCAATTCACACACACGCGCGCGCGCACACACACACACACACGCACACATACAAACACACACACACACACACACCACACGTGCAACGAACCAAACAACGTACTGCTTCTGTGACTAGCTTTATTCCGGAAAGTACACATCGGAAACGCATTGGCCAATAGGCGGCCGGCTAACAACACTATGTACAACCAATGACTGCCTTCGTACTTGGACGGGCCATTGGCCAATGAATCTACGGCTTGCAGCTATGACGTCAGCGTCTACGGACACCGCCATTATCTGGGCAACAGCGACGCCTTGTAGGAAACGCACTGCGTGACGTCATTTGAGTTCATCAGCTTGCCGGAAAAGCTCGCCATAACCTGGTGGGCTTCTGGAACAAGGAAAAAAAATCGGTTATAAATTAGTCCAACTGACGACATAGAAATATGTTGAAGTCAGGAGAAGGTTTTGTTCTTAAATCCCCGTATATATGTTACAGTTAATCTGTATAATCAGGTAATATATATATATATATATATATATATATATATATATATATATATATATATTACATGGTATTTTCAGATAATCTGTATTAAATTTGTTAGCAATAGACGTATTACCTGAATATTTCAGATAATATACATATTACCTTATTATACAGATTAAGTGTAACATATGTATATCTGTAAAGGACTCTTTTAGAGGCATAAGCGGCAAATAAGATATTGATATATATCTTATTAATAAGTTCATCAATTATGCTCAGGTCCTAAATTGGCTCTTAATGGGAAAAAAAATCTTTTTCTTTTTTAATCAAAGTATCAGGACCCACGACCGGTTACCTTCAAGTTTTTGTTGAAGTGAAAAACGTACTTTTCTTTCCTGGTCCAGTTCTTTGCAGAGTTTCTCTGTAGGAAAAAGAGAGAGTACGACATGTTCTTAGTATTATATTTAATAAATGTTTATGAATAATTAGTGCTAGCACGTCTCGTTGTCTGTCTACGCAACATTTGTCTGACATTTCCGGCATCACGCAATCGGATATTCGTTTTGGATGTGGCCAAGCGCCGTGGGAGCGTTTCATCGTGCAACGCATATGCCGAACAAGAAATCGGACGCCTCCGTGGTCTGGCGGTAGCGTGATGGACCACAGATCACTACCACCCGGGTTCGAATCTCGGAGTGGGCATATCTGAAGGTTGTTTCACCTTCGACTTCGCCTCATTACCTTTGGAGGTCGCTCGGCCCATTTAGCCTAGATTGTGCATAAAAGTGGCCGTAAAACACAAATCATCAATCATCATCATCACCGAACAAGAAATCGTCATTTCGTAAATAAAATGATGGGACTTTGTCTACGCGTCACCACGTTACTGGGACGGCCCATTTATCCTACTATGTGCACAAAAGTGGCTGTAAACATCAATCATCATCACCAGGTAACTGAGACATCGTGGCGTACCGCTCGTGTTCAAATAAGGGCAACTACCCAATAAATGCGCAGCCATTTTAGAATGTTAGCGCATCCGGAACCCCAGTTTTATACGATTTTCGGTTGGACATCCATAACCGGACTTTCCCCGTCGTAAAGAATGAACACGCTGTTTTCCCGTGGGGCATGACCTGCAACAACGCCATCTGTCATCAAACATGCGCGAGCGCGCACGCACACACACACATTCAGTTTACGATGACTAATACGTTTTGGTATTAAGAGGTTTGTTTGTTTACCGATTTCAGGGATTTGGGAGTACTTGAAAGATCCGTGATGAGTGAAAAAAATTAAGCGAAACTTAAGGGGAACTAATTATTTCATCGTTGGCTCTGACTGCCATATTGGCGCTAAGAACTATACTGCGCATGTGCGGAAAATACCGACCTCCCTATAAACATTTTATCGTATTCATCAGGAATTTGTCCATCTAAGTTAAAAATTAGCTCGAGCCCGCCTCAGACATTATTAGACTGGAACCCAAAGCGGCGCACTGGCGCATCGAGTATCTTTTGGAAAATATACGATAATGACATCACGACGCTGTGATGAACTGCTGCATTGGAAACCCATCCTAACCGATCATTGATCGCATCAATTTATGGCTAGATGGTCCTTAAACAGGGGTGACACGCTAAGCTAGATTCTGGTATTGTGACCAACGGCCGTTCGCGCAGTTTGGCGACATCCCATCCACCGACAGCCACCAATAGTTGGGTGCTCAAGGCAGGTAACCTTCAGAATAGGTTGTGCCACGAATATTTCAAATCTCAACTAAATATCTGACCGCAGAGAGGGGATAGTATTATAGATCCGGATAATCCAGTTTTATTTGCATAATTCAGAAAATAATTCACACTTCTCTGTAATTTTTGTATATTTAAATTAAATACCTATTCAACAGTCCCGATTGCACGGTTAATTGAAATAATTGGTTTTCAAGAACCTCGCAAGACTTACTGCAAAACAACAACAACAACAACAACAACATCCATGACAGCAGTAACGACGGAAAGGGGTTTTACTATTTACTGACCTCTAACTATTTGCAGTTGTTTAACCATTTCTTCTCGGAATTGTTTTTCTCTTTCGACTTGTTCTTGGAATGTTTCTGTCGATAATAAAAAAAGGATCATTTTGTTTATAAAGAAACATCGTCAGTAACACAAAAATCGCATTCAAGGATTGGAGTTCGTAATCGGCCGATTGCGTCCTACGGCGTGTGCGTGCGTGCGTGCGTGCGTGCGTGCGTGTGTGTCGTGAAAAGCGATTGAAGACGGGTCACACTAATTGACCTTTGTGTGTCGTTGCGTCGTTAAGCCTCACTCGCCCACTTTCTCATTCACAATGGTTACAAATTATGTTGTGTCTATTTACCATAATAATAGATAATATTATAATGGTTAGTCTGATTAAGTGTATGCACTTAAACACATATTGATATAGCTAATAAAAAATAAAACAAAATAATAATAATAATAATAATAATAATAATAATAATATTATTATTATTATTATTATTCCATAAATTCTCCAGATAAAGTCATTAGAATCAAATACTACACCGTGTGTGCGCGCGTGCATCCGTGTATGCATGCATGCGTGCGTGTGTGTGCGCGCGCGCTTGTGTGTGCACGTGTGCGTGCGTGCGTGCGTGCGTGCGTGCGTATGTGTATGTGTAATATCACTCACCTTTGATGGACCTACAGTCAGCTTCTAACTTCTTTCTAGTCAACATTTCTGTTAGAAGTTCCTTTTGAAGTTCTTCTACAAAAAGATAATGTGATGGAGAGATCGTTATTGAGATGTAAATCTTTTTGAGGGGTGGTGGGGGGAGGGAGATGAGGGAGATGAGGGAGAGTCCCTTAGAACAAGGTGGGGGATTAATATGTTAATATATACATCATGACGCTAAAGGATAATCGGACATTATGTCGTACTGACTCACTCACCCAGCTATTGACTTACCCAACCGCTTACTCGGTGAATAACTGACTGACTGACTCACTGGCTAATTAACTGATTCACTGACTTTCTAACTTAGTAACGTATTCATTTAATAAATCACTCACTCACTCACTCACTCATTCATTAACTGACTGACTATCTCACTCGTTCACTCTCAGAAATACACAAATCTACACCAGTGCAAGCACTGGTGAAACTCGCGTTTGCACGCACGCACGAACACACACACACAAACACGAACGCATACACACAATTATATAAACATAAATCAAATTATGACGGTCACTATTTAGCCAACAGACGGCATATAAAGAGAGGACAAAGGAAGGTCAAGTTGGTATTAATATTCTGTAATTAACGTAAAACCGTCCCGGCGACGGATGGACGGAAAGAGACAATTCGGACTCGGCTTCGTGTAAATAATCGACAATTTGGCGGCCAACATGACGACTATTTGTCACCGACAACTCTCTCTCAGATAGAACTGACAATAACTCGCTCCCAGAGGTGCCGTTGGCGGTCACCAAAATCAACATCAACTACGATATCGTCAATCTTTCGGACGAATTGGCGCGGTGGCGAACTGTCCCCCCCACTCTCTCTCTCTTTCTGTGTGTGTGTGTTTGTGTGTGATAGAGATAAATAGATAGATAGATAGATAGATAGATAGATAGATACGTAGATAGAGAGAGAGAGAGAGAGAGAGAGAGAGAGAGAGAGAGAGAGAGAGAGAGAGAGAGAGAGAGAGAGAGAGAGAGAGAGAGAGAGAGAGAGAGAACATGATTATGGCATGACAAACGATCGTCTGCGAGCCGAGATGGTGGGCGGAATTCTGATAAGATGCCCCTCTCCAAGTGTTGTCACTGGGTATTGGTCAGGCCGTAGGGGAGTGGGGGAGTCCGTGGAAAACTGCGATGTTAAACGAGAAAATGCGCACGAAATGATGAGCAGTACGCAACAAATGGTCACGTGGTTGGTGACAGAGCCACACATAAAGGCAAAACTCTTTTGTTTTTGGCGAGAAATCTCCCAACTATGATCTGATTGGTCCAACTACCACAACATGGTGACGTCTAACAGGAAGTTAGCACAAAATGATGACGTCTTAAGGGGATTCAGTGTAATGAATAAAATAGTTCTTATGTATTTTTAAACAAATATTAGTATAAATTCACTTCTGTTGCTCTGCTCTAATAAGGTCGTCTGGTTGCTCTTGTCACATACGCGCACGCACGCGCGGAGTGACACATACAATTTAGACTCATTAAGTATTGCGATTCGTTTGCATTCTGCTCCATATGTACAGGCCTATGCCATCCGGTACTGTCGTAAGCCACCCAGGAGTATACTATCTTTATGGCTGAGAATGAACCGATGAACACGTTGATTACCTAGAGTCGGTAGGTAGATTCGAGCCGGGCAGCGATCAGTTTGTACTCATCTACCCTATCACCTAGCCACACGATTCCACCGGTCGAGGCGGCCTGGGCGCGGCACCGCGGCACACTTCCGCTTAACAGCGCACCGACTCAGTGCCGATTTGCGCCAAGCACTCTACGACGAGGGCGCCACATGTCGAACGGCCGCAGACGGTAGCGTCCCCTAACGTTAGCTCGTCACACTAATCCAATCAATGATAAATTGATTTGCAATTCAGCCGAGCAGAGAGAGGGGGGTGCCCGAGACGGGGAGGGGAGGGGGGACTGATGAGCTGGCCCGGTGGGGAGGGAATATGATGGGAATGGAGGATAATTTTGTAAATGACTGCTCCCTATCGACTTGTTGCCATTCAGAACGGCGCCACATTATAAAGCCATTCTTTATCATTGGAAGATAAAAGTTCGCCGACAATCTGGCCCCGTCCGCCATTGGTGACCAATCGAAACGTCTTATCTCTCTCTCTCTCTCTCTTTCTCTTCCCTCACACACACACACACACACACACACACACACACACACACACACACACACACACACACACACACACACACACACACACACACACACTCTCTCTCTCTCTCTCTCTCTAAAACCCCCAAAGCCACCCCCATATCCCCCATCTCTCTCTCTCTCCGTTTCAAAGTGCGAGTGTAAACTTAATCTTGCCGCCATAAAGACCGCCGTCGGCTCCGTTGTTCGGGATCTGAGACCGGATCAGTGAAAGTTATGTAAATTTTATGGACTCCGGATCCATTAGCGTAATAAGATTTCGATTGAGGACGTTACCTTTAGATAATACGCGCAGATCCTGTCCCGTCTTGTCACCGACCACGTGATCATCACCTGTGACGAGATAGAAAAAGGGCGTTAGCGAGTGACCCGGTCACCGGAACAGACGGTCTGGTGGTCAACACGTGGAATTATGTGGACTATTTCTACGCACCATCATGCCCCCTCCCCTCCCATCGCCGACTGGTAAATACTGCAGCGGATACATGGAGGTCATGGAGGTCAGAGGATCCCTCCCCCCATCTTGTCCGCCCCGGTGGTGGTAAGGTTTGCCACTTGTATAATGTAAGGGAAAGTGTGTGTGTGTGTGTGTGTGTGTGTGTGTGTATGTATGTGTGTGTGTGTGTGCGCGCGCGCGCGTGCGTGTCTTAGGAGGTGTCACGACCTCCCCCCATTACCCTTGAATCTGCTGTTCCTATGTATCTTAATGTAGAATTATACATTATGCGTTTCTTACAAACCTATTCTAAACAGGTACCACAGGTGTGTGTGCGTGCGCGTGCATGTATGTGTGCGTATGTGTGTGTGTGAGTGGGGGGCGTTCCACAAGTCAAATTCGAGAGTAGATCAGCATCACTAAATATTTGAAAATTGAATTTGAATTACCCGAAAGAGAAAATATATATATATATATATAAAAATATATATATATATATATATATATATATATATAACTAGTTATCTTTGAAAATGACCAACTATTACACACAATTAGTATAGAGATGTGTATAGACAGGAAGTAGATAATTGCGTAATTACTAAGTACAATTATCTATTAAGATGAAGCTACTTTTTAAAACGTTTCAAAAATCATCTTGTTAAAATAGACCCCCCCTCGATCTAGACGTACCTTGTTCGATGACCGCTGTGTCTCTTCTGAGCTCTTCCTTCATCTGTGTAAATAATAATAATAATAATAATAATAATAATAATAATAATAGGTGACCATTTACAGGGGAACAGCAATATTTGTAAAGATGTAGGTAAAAAATGGAAATAAATCTTAGTCATTTATGATGTCGTAAATAAATGTATTCCTATTTATGATACCATTTGTTCTTTGGTTGCTAACGTGGTTTGTTTATTATGTATTGTCTATTGTCTGTTGTTAGGTGGACAACAATTAATACATAAAGCTGGCTAACTAATTGGTTAAAAAGTGAATATAATAGTTAGCTGGTTGGTTAGCCAACAAATTAGATAGATCGTTAGCCAACAGACGATCAAACCAGACAGACAGACGGACAGACAGACAGACAGACAGACAGACAGACAGACAGACAGACAGACAGACAGGTTAACATTAATTTCACTTCATCTATATTAAGTGATAACATTCTAAATAGCACCGACCGACCTATATCTATGACATCAACCAATCACCAACCTGTTTATTGGGTGACACGTCATCCCAGCTTTGTGATTGGCCAGAATACTTCACGTCATCGATCAGACAGTTCTCGCTTTCAACCTTATTTACCGGATTTCCTGTCACGGTCTCCCGACACGCAGCGTCCCGGCTGCCGGCTTCGGGATACGACGGGTTCCGGATCTCGGCGTGACGTTCCCGACAGTCGAGCACGCACAGCGAGCCATCCTCGTTGGGGCGGCCCGACGCCACGACCTCCTTCGGCAAGCTGACGTTATTGTTCTCTTCCGGATCTCGCTCTTCCGGATCTATCGTGTCGACGTCGACGTCGACCAACTCGTCCGAGTCTTCCTCGTGAAGGCTATCCCGTCCGGCCGACGATAGCCCGTCCCGGTCTTCGCACCGATCCAGATAGTCTTCTTCGGCAAATGGCGCCACCGTCGTTCGGTTTCCGACTGGACGGAATGCCGACAGTCTGACCTGATCGGTCGGGATCCCTTCGTCGTTCGGCAGGGACCCCGCGGGACGCGACACTTGGTGGATCTGTTTCCGGTCGGCGGAGCCTTCGAACGACTTCGACCTCGGCCCGATAACGACGCCGTTCTCGATCGGCGACAATCCGAGATGTTTCGCCCAGATCATCTCATACGGCGGCACGATCGCATCGGGCGATCCGGACCAGCCGCTCAGCGGGGACTTCAAGAGCTGGGCCTCGCCGCCGCCAGCCATCGGGATCACCTTGCCCAGCGGCGGCGGCGGCGGATAGGGACCGGGCATGCAGTAGTTCTGCGGGCCGTGCGCGGGCCGAAACGGGATCAGCTTGTTCGCCATTGGGAACACCGGATAGGGCGGATAGGCCGGCGCCCGCGGTCGGACCTGCGACAGCGAATGCGGCCTGTCCGAGTCGTCCCGTCCGAACTTGACGTGTTTGGCGCCCGACGCCGATCCCGAATGGCCGATTGCCTTGTGGGCCGACGACGACGAGCCGGCGGCCGTCACGTGACTCGGCGGCATGCCCCGCTTCCGGCTGCCGCCGTTGAACATGGCCTTGACGTCCTCCCACAGGTGGCAGACTTCCTCGGTCTTGCCGTCCCCGTGCAGCTTCAGATGGCGGCGCCACGAGTTGAAGTTGGCCGCATCCGGGTGGCTGTACTTGGACTCCGGCGTCCGGTGGAAGTGGAAGATGAACTTGTTCGGCGAGAAGTACATCCCGCAGTAGCCGCACTTGATGCACTTCGCCCGCGAGCTGTTGTACCGGGCGGGGACGAACTGGCCGCGGCAGCCCCAGCCGCACTCGTGGAACACGTCGAAGGCGAAGTTCTCGGGCAGCTTCGGCGGCGATGTGTCCTCCAGGAACGACTTCACCAGCCGTTCGGCCTCCCGCTTCGAGATCATCCCGCAGCGGCGGGACGAGATCGGCATGGCGCCGGCCCGCCGGAGGATCTCCAGCTGGACGGGCGTGCACTGGACGCAGGTGATGCCGAGCGCCACCCGGCGGTTGTGGATCTCGTTGTAGCTGTAGCTCTTCAGGAGCGTGTTGGAGATTTGCGCCAGACAGAGCCGCTCCTTGCCGTCGATGTACAGGCTGACGATCGGCACGCCAGAGAGCAGCACCGTACTGACGTGGTTCTGACGCACGAAGCCACGACCGGTCAGCGTAGCCGCTGATGACGACGAGGAGGAGGAGGAGGATGACGATGATGATGATGATGATGATGATGATGGCGACGTCATCTTCGCCGGTGTGGCTCCCGTCGGTGACGTCAGGCCGCCGGTCAGGTTGACGCCTGGAGATGGCGAACCGACCGATGGTGACGTCACCGGTGATGTCACGTGACCCATGTCGGCGCCGTTCACCAGCGACACGATCGACAAGTAGTCGGCTGACTTCGGCAGTTGGTGTGACTCGCTGGTATTCTCCGTCGTGGTCGCCATGTTGTTGTTGTTGTTGTAGTTGTTGTTGTTGTTGTTGTTTTACTCCTGTAAAATAAACAAGAAAAATATATTCCTGTGATGACCTCTTAATGTATATCAAAGGTTGTCACCAGAAGCCACCCATAAGACCACATCAGGTGGTCATTAAGGACAAGTAGTCTTTTAATACGGTTACAAGCAATGAGGTTGAACCAACTAAAGGTGTTACTGACACGTTTTATAAAGGTATATTTTAAAATCGGTGTGTGTGTGTGCGTGCGCGCGTGCGATCGTGTGTGTGCGTCTGTTTGTACCCGAAATGCAGTGCTACAAGGACATTGCACATTAATTCGTAATGGAAGATTTCCTACTAACCCCCCCCCCTCCGGGCATGTATAGGGTATAATTGTCAATAATCCATCTCTGGCTGAACCCAACGATAACTGTTTGTGTAGGATGTTTCATTCTTTTTTTAAGAAAAACACCTAATTATCTTATTTCCCTTGGGGGAGGCTCCTCGGCCATATATGTCCGAGCTGAAGGGCGTCTTCTTAGCCGAACTGGTAGTGCGGGCACATACAGACCTGTAGCACCTAGGTTCAAATCCCGGCATAGAAATGTTTATGGGGTATTTCATCCTTCATTAACGTACGCAGCTAAAGTGGCCGTAAAAGAGCATCTCGGATTTCACACGTGTCTCAGCTCAGACCGGACACCGAGGCTAGAAACACTACGACCACTCACCCGCTCGCTCACTCTTAAGTTAGGTAGTCTTGCCGACAGGTTCCATTGTGCTCAGTAACCGGAATAAGGATCCCCGATTCGGACGATTCGTACGGGAACTGAACGGCGTTAGTTAAGTAGATAAACAGTAGATGGCGTATTTACGTTGATCGACAAATGTTCGTTGTCCATGAGAGCCATGAGAGAGAGAGAGAGAGAGAGAGAGAGAGATGAAGAGAGAGTAGAGGGAGGAATGGGGGGGATTATGAAGGGGGAGAGGTGTTGTGGATGTTCGGAGAGCGTGTGATATGATGAATTTATTGACAGAGAGCCTCCGTTAGCTTTCTGTAGCCAAACGTTGTCGCTGAGACTGTGATAGATTTATTGTAGGAAATACAATTACACTCAATGACATCGGGAGAGTTTTTGTAAACGCTCTCGGATCGATAAAACGGGGATAAACGAACTCTTATACTCTCTCTCTCTCTCTCTCTCGGTGTGTGTGTGTGTATATATATATGTGTGTGTGTGTGTGTGTGTGTGTGTGTGTGTGTGTGTGTGTGTGTGTGTGTGTGTGTGTGTGTGTGTGTGTGTGTGTGTGTGTGTGTGTGTGTGTGTGTTACTACCTCGTCTAGACCATTCATCAGGATACTGATGGAATAGCGACCTTTAAATTTAATCCGCGTGTTGTTTCATTCATCTATCTATCTATCTATCTATCTATCTATCTATCTATCTATCTATCTATCTATCCATATATCTATATATCTATCTATCTATCTATCTATCTATCTATCTATCTATCTATTATAACCTATACACGCGTGTATCCATGAGTATTAGATCCAATGGTTAATTAAATCTCGCCAATCCGTTGAAAACACTTCATTCGCTCCGGAATGATGTGTATTGGTATTCACTCGAGAACAAATTCCGGATCAATTCCGAAGAGCCGTGGATAACTCTTAACTACAGTCGAGCGCTGATCCAGACATCTCTTAACACGTGCTAGATTATGTCTTATACGACGCCATTATGGCTCCCTGGAGGTCGTACTTCCGCGAAGCGTTTAGTTTTTCAGTTTGTAGCTGCTCGGGGGGGGGGCATCGCGTTGCTAAGGGAAACAAGCGTCGCCATGGCTCTATTCCACCTCCCCCCGGAACCCCCCCCCCCCTTGCGTATCGGCCATTACAGCCAACTCTGATAACCGAAATCCTCAATATCCGGTTACAGTCGCCCCAGACACAGTCATCCGGGACACTGCGGCCGTCTACCAGTTCCGGATATGACGAGTTCATTTCTCATGATCCGGAAATCACGTGACGCCCGTGCCGAGCTGTCGTCACCGATATCGTCCTACCATCAATCGGGAATATTATTCGAAACCGAGCGTCCCCTGGTGGCCGTTTGGCGTGTACCGACATCGGCGTCCGAACGGCATGTGATCAGAAGCGGTTCATCAGATTCGTTTAGCGACGATTCCCGGATGTCCAGCTTCCGGGTGGCGCCCGCGTCGGTCGCCCCCTGGAGAGCGGCGTCGATGTCGCCCCCTGGCGAGGGCGATCCGTGACAGATTCGGTCATCATTAATAAAAGCTCCAGCCAGCGGCGAGAAATCATCTTTTATCGCATCGATCACGGTAGGCTTCCGGCGCACCGCTAGACGGCGGTACTTGGACATCCGGATCATCCCCTCGGCAAACCTATTCCGGGTTCGATCACGAAACACGAATCGCACTGTTCCGGATTGTCCGCGTTAAACGTCATTCTACGTCATTCGCCTACCCCATCCCGGTTATTTTATATTCTGGATCAGTCACGGGTCAGTTTAAACTCGGTTCCGGATCATTGAAAATCGCCTTCGATCGAAGCGTCGTCCGAGCCAAAACGCCAAAACGAAACCACCCCCCTCCCACCGCCGGTTTGAACTATTTCGATAATCGGAAGGCTTCGAAATACCGACGAAGTGCCGCGACCGTTAATTGGTTGCAGTTTTTCGGCCGAAGTACGGATCCAGAGCGCGATCGATCCCCGAAACGGATCGCCGATGTCACGCCGGGATGACTTCTCCGATGGCACGGTGCCGGATGGCATTATCGCTAAAGACTCGCTGAAGTATTGATGCGTCACGGCGAGGCGTCAAGGATGGCTGGCGGCTGAGGATCGGCCTTCAATCATTGATCTCTTAATTACTTAACTGAACGGCGAGGCCTTGCGCGAGGCCTGCGCCGCCGAGCGGCATCAATATTTCAGCCGAGTACTCGTTGATCACCTTATTCGAACGCCTGTCTATCGGGTGTCGGAAAGGGGCTCCGAATTCGTGGTGAATTATTTACAGGTGCGTTCTATTCTCTCGCCCTTCGAGTCCGGTCTGTCATCTGAATGGCGGCTGTCTTCGTCGTCGTATATCGGATGACAATGAGGCTAACGGATGATGTATTCCGTTGACCAGGTAATTGGTTTACCTGGATGGCCAGTTGGTTCCCTCGCCTGATGATGACCAGTTCCTTCCTCCGGTCGCGCGGCAGGCCGCTTAGCTTTTTGTTCCATCTGATTGTTAATTAATGGGAGGTAATTATCTCTCCCCGGGCAGGTGTATTCATCCCTCTTTGTTATGCAGGCGACATTTATCTCTCGCCGTGAGCCCCCCCCCCCCCAACACACACCATAACAACCCCTCCATTGACACGCACTCTCTCACTGTCTCTTTCTCTTCGTGTTATACGAACCCTGTCATAATATTTTGATAACCACCGTACGACCTTCATGACGACAGCGGTTCATTGACCGACCTGTGCAATCGTATGCCCGTTCTCGGCTCACCAGGAAGCACACACAATTTGGCTTCAGGTTGTACCAGACATGGGGTCAATTCCATTTTGTCAATTCCAATTCCAATTCAAGATTTATCAATGCCAATTCCATTTTTTTTAAATAATCAATTCCAAATCCGGAATTGAATTGACCCTGTGTCTGGATTGTACCGTGGTCAGCAACTCGTGCCAAACGTCAAATCTGCAGCTCGAAGGCAATTCGCAGATTTTCTAAATCGCGCCACCAGGAATCGAACCCATGCTCCACACACGTTTCTATATAATTTGTTGATTGTACTGATAGTGGGGCGCGTTTAAAGTTTGGTTCATCATCGCGTGATCGTGGGATGACGTCACAGGGCTATAATAATGTGGGATAGGTCCGATTTAAATTTTCGAGTAAAATGTGGGAAATGAGTTTATTATTATTATTACATAATTATCATAATTAATGTGTTCTCGTACGTCCTTTCATTCAACCCGAGCCATCATAGTCACACAACACAAACGCGATCAATGCCCCCACCAACGGGGATGTAGGGGAGGGGGGGAGTTGCTCCGTTTAGGTACTCACATGTTCCCGCGTGTGTACCTATGTACATATGTCCGTACATACTCAATGGTATATAAATGTTATATTTGTTATTTCCAATAATAAATACATAGTTCACACACACACACACACTCTCTCTCTCTCTCTGTCTCTCTCTCTCTCCCACACACACCACACAGAGGGGGGGGGGGGTGAGAGAGCAGGGTTAGAAGTTAAATAGAATCTAGTAACTTGACAAAATATTAGTCCTGAGAGTAATTCACCAGTCCTTACTACGCCAAATAAAGTTTCACCTAAATAAAGTTTAATTCATAATGTGTAAAGTTTAATAGCTTTATAGCATTATAAATGCACTTACCGGTAAAGCTATATTTCGAAGAAAAGAAATTACAAGTCATTGGTAACTGATCAGAAAAGAGCTGAAATCAAATGCTGAAGCCTGGATGAACCTAAGCTTAGACATATTTCTGTTTCGATATTAATTCGCTGAGAAACGTAGCTCGGGGACGGGGAATACCATGGCCATGTCTGGGCCATAACAAGTCGCTGCAGACGCTTCGTTATTTGAACTTAATAATTCTACTCGCCCGCAGAAAGACGCAATTAATCGCTAATTTCGAATCCTGCATAAACACGTGCGCACACACACACACGCGCGCGCACACACACATACACACACACACACTGGGCGCCTCCGTTGTCTAGTTGGTAGCGCGTTGGACGACAGATCACAGTACCACCTGAGTTCGAATCTCGGCGTTTGCATATATGAATTAAGGGTGTTTCATCTTGGACTTTGTTTCATTACCTTTGGAGGTTGCTTGGCCCATTTAGCCAACCATGTGCACAAAAGTGGCCGTAAAACATAAATCATCATTATCATCATAATCATCGTCATCAGACACATACGCGCGCGCGTGCACGCACACGCACACACGGAGGTCTATTTACCATATCAGCTGACAATCACCTAGCCCAGACTTCCCACGTCGACAACTGTAAGATTGATGAATTTAGTTAATAACAACATCCACAGCGGCGTCGGTGTGTTAAATAATTATAACCCGGCGCTAACCGACCTCGCACCTGGCTTCATACCCGGGACTAAAGAGCAGCCGACATTCCCCATTATCCACGCGACCTCCGTCTTGTCCTCTTAATCAAGGCGTCACCTTCCGTTTTCCCGTCATCCCTCGGACGCCGCGGTCACCTTTGTCTACCCCGCGGCCGACTCAAACATATCCCTAGTTACAGCGAGGATTACAATAGCTCATCACAACGGGCGAGATGACGTCGCCTCATCCAGCAATACGCCCCCCCTCCCCGTCCCCGCGGCTTTCGGCCACCGACTGGGCGACGCTTTTTGAAGTTGATTAAAGTCCCGTAAAGCTTTTGTGGCCGAAATGAACGGGGCCGTATTAGCCGGCGACGCGGCCAGAAGTGACCGGCGCGGCTCATCTGGAAGTGGCGAAATAATCAGGGGGCGAAATCTTCTTCGCCGACTCGTTCCCTGCTTTCCGTACAGCTGGGGTACAAAGGACGGCGGTGGCGAACCCGGCCTCGAAGATCGTCCGTATGTTTAAAGGACGCCGCACCGCGCCGCGGCTAATCAAAACCGGGCGCTCTTTTATGGCGCGTTTCGGACTCGAAATCGGCCGTTCTCCGTCGGATTTGAGCACCGATTGCTCGTCGTTTTCAATTAAAATATGGATAAAGGCTCCATCTGACGGTGACGTATTGTCGTTTAATGCCGCCCGAGTCGGATGTCGACTCGTTTCGGCGATCTGGGGGTGGGGGGGAGGAATTGAAATGTAGTAGCGTCTCGACCGGCGAAACCTTTTCTGAAATTTATCAACAATCGAGGTGATACATTGTTACAATATGGCGGCTGTTTCCGGTCTCATTGTTGGCGACTCGGCGTGGGGTCAGGGTCATTGAACCTTAGTGTTGGAGAGAGTTGGTGTGTGTGTGTGTGGGGGGGGGGTATTCCCCGTAAACAACCAACGGTTATTGGGTGAGTTATCGGGGAGCCGTATTTAGCGCTGAGTCTGTCGTGGTTTATCCTCACGGAAGCCGGGATCCGAACGAAATCAAACGGGAACACCGGGCCTGGGGGCCGGCGGGGGGAGAGGGGGGATTGAATAAGTCGCCATATTGTATCGCGGAGCTGCGAACAATGTCGACAAAATGGCGGCGTCGAAATCCGGCCCGAGTGGCCGCGGCCCGCGAGTATTTCAGGAGATCGGCGAGCTTTGTCACCGGGCCCCACCGCTACCCGGCTTCCGGAGACATCAAACGACTTGATTGCTCGAGAACAGGTGGGCCCGACACGGTCGACGTGACGGCCCGTCACCGGTCACGTGCCGAGCCACGTGACCGGTGACGGGCCGCCGTCGGAGCCGGCAGTTTGAGCCGATGAAATAAGCGGCCGAATTTAATTCGCCCTCGGCCTCCCGTGAGGGCGCCACCTCTTGGGAAATACTCCGCGACGTCGAACAATAACCTTCCCGTCGGATTCGGTTACGATTCGCCGCCTCGCGAAGTCGGGCCACTTACTTCCGCTTGACGACGTTTCGTCACGGTGACGTCACGTTAGCTGGTCGCGATCGACGGAAGCTGTTCGACGCGTCGAAGGTTTAATTATTTATTTCCGCCGGTCCTCCGTCGCGTCATCTAACAACGACTCGCGCGTCGAGGTATATAATTAATTAATAACGATTTTTCAGGTGCTAATTTACAAATGTGTGGCAGCGTCTGTTGTATCCCATCAGATCACCTGTAGCTGTCGAGATCCGATACTTAGAAGAAGCAAAAATCTCCCTTTTCGTGCGTGCCTGCGTGCATGCGGCGTGCGTGGGCCTCCGCACTAGTTTTCACGAAATTAATTAAAGTCCCCCCCCCCCGTAGCACCCCCACACACATCTCAATAATAATAATAATAATAATAATAATTCATAACAATATTCATCTTTATGCGAACACAATTTCATTAATACCACCCAATTTAAAACGTTGTAATTTTTAAAATGTTTGCCTCCATCAGCCACTCTTCCGGTTAAGATAACCATATCTTCGCCAGAGGGCAGGTTTCATTTCGTAATATGGAGAGAAGTCAGATGTTCTAATCTATTTATTTAAAAAAAAATAAGCGTATCACATGACTTTATTTGCCACCAAATTCATCATATATAGAATATTTTCTATCTGTCATAGTAAACATGTCAATCATATTTCATTAATATTCATACTCCGACCCCCACAGGTTATACACCTAAGTGCTAGATATAATTACTGAAAGTTTATGGGTAATTACTCAAGTTGAGTCTCTCTGTCGGGGAACTTACTTAACAAATAGATCTGGTTACTTATTTTTACTTTGGTATGTCGATTCATGTATTCCTCTCTCTCTCTCTCTCTCTCTCTCTCTCTCTCTCTCTCTCTCTCTCTCTCTCTGTGTGTGTGTGTGTGTGTGCGTGTGTGTATGTGTGTGCATGCATGCGTGCGTGTTTCCCGTTATCAATCGATTTGAGTATCTACGCGTCGCTAGCTGATTTCAGTATTTGACTATAATTACTTACAATTTGAAATGTTTACTCGATATTTACTTCAATAGAGTATTCACTTATACTTTAAAATGTACCTAGTTGTGTTTACACAAAACAAAAAGTTATTGTTAGTTACCTCGAATGGATATCTACTTGTAACTTATTGAACTAACCATCTATAAATGTTACTACTTTATTTGAGTATACATGTGACTACTTTACTTGAGTATCTACACATATAACTACATTATTTGAGTATCTACACATGTGACTACATTACTTGAGTATCTATACATGTGACTACATTACTTGAGTATCTGCACATGTGACTACATTACTTGAATATCTGCACATGTGACTACATTACTTGAGTATCTACACATGTGACTACATTACTTGAGTATCTACACATGTGACTACTTTACTTGAGTATCTACACATGTGACTACATTACTTGAGTATCTACACATGTGACTACGTTACTTGAGTATCTATACATGTGACTATATTACTTGAGTATCTATGCATATGACTACATTACTAGAGTATCTATACATGTGACTACTTTACTTGACTCTCCATAGTCATGACTACTTTTCTCAAATATCCAAACACGTGACTACTTTAGTCGAGCGTCTAAAAATAATTACTTCACCTGAGTATCTAATCACGAATATTCGTAATTAATTTTAGAACTGACTTTATCGTGAGTATTATTTGAGGTAAACAACTTGTCAATCACATGATTATGACGACGCATTGATTAAATGCTCATAATTATGGCGTACAATATTGAGCCAGTAATACGTCATGATGACGTCACCATCGTGGTCATGTTTGACCAACAAGTGACGTCAGTCAGAAGCCCATAAACACTTCCTATCACGTGACGTCTACTTCCGGTTTGATCGTTACCTCGGCACGGCAGGTAAGTCACGCCGTGACGTCATCCGCAAGCTGGCTTAATGACGAGAGAGGGCGCTAATGACTGCATGTCACGTGTTTAATCACGTGTTAGGGCGGTTTATTCGGGGTGTGCGTGTCGTCAGTTATTATTGAAAGATGAGCAAACACACACACACACACATACATATATACTAAACTACAGATAGAACCATTACACACACACACACACACATGCCCGCACACATACGCACGCACACAAGTACACACGGGACATTTGTCAAGGTATGAAAAGTCGTCTCCCTGTATTCAGGCCCCAGAGTCTATATCCACGAATTTTGACTCTCTGTGCCAGTAGATCATCCTACACTGCTAACACACATATACATTGGTATACTCAAACGCAAGCCCTGTTGTATGTGCATATCTATCTCCCCACATTCATGTATATATACTCCCATAGATATAAATACATTCTTAAATATATAGACCATACGTCATCTATACATATCCGCACTGACTAACTGACTGACTGACTGACTGACTGACTGACTGACTGACTGACTGACTGACTGACTGACTTACCCACTCACTCACTCACTCACCCACCCACCCACCCACTCACTCACTCACTCACTCACTCACTCGCTGACTCGTTGACTCGTTGACTCACTCACACACTCACATATAGAAACACATACACATACATAAACACATATACATACATAAACACATGCATATACATGTACACATACATATAATACCGTCACCGAAAATGCAAGTAAATAACGTTACGTATGCGCGCCCATACCTCAAAGAGCTCAATATTTAATACATTTTCTAAACACCTCAAACAAGTAATTCCAGATAGATCGTAGACACGTGGCGTTTAGAGAGTTCTTGAACAATTAATTATTGAACAACGAAGTACAGCGCAAATTGAAAACAAAGATTATACGATCTCTGCTGAAATGTTCCAATATTTTTGTGAATGTTCCACAAATATTAATGCCTGTCTTACGAAATATTTCTCGCCGAAAGTGAAACTGAAACTGTAAGTGAAAACCCGGAAAATTACAAAAATTTAAACAACGTAAAGCACAGTCTATTAAGACTGGCGACTCTTAAGATTTGAACGAGTAATAAATTACAAGCCATGTATGTCTGAAGGATGTTTCATCTTATACACTTCTACTGTTTGCCGGTGAAAATATCCTGTCGTGTTTTTAGGTTGGCCGTTAGACAACAACAACAACAACAACAACGACAGTAAGAACAACTAGGACAATATTTCATTTCTTAATTCGTGAAATGATTCTTTATTTCGGGACAAAAGTGGCGACTTGTAGTAATACTTCTGTTAGTGTTATTCCGTAAATGTTCTGAATGATGTTTATGAATTATGCATTGGGCGCGTGCAGGCTCGGGCGCACACAGCCACCCACACATACACACATCCCCCACATAGACATATACATACACAAGCGCGTGCGCTCAAACTGAGATCCCCCCCCCCAAACACACACATTTCTGAACAAATTGAAATTTATTTATAAAATGTGTAGTAGTCAAATATATTTTTCTTTCCCAGTTGTATTTTATCATATTTGCTCCACAAACAGTTGACATGAAAAGTTATACATACAGTTTATGGTCGGTGATAATCCAGCATGATATGACAGGTCATGTCCTATCTTATCTCACAGGAGGCACTTTAGAAAACAAGAAACTGTAGTCTCAAATAGTGGACCAAGCCATCCTAACCCACGAACAGAGAAGATGGAAAGCAGGGCTTGTAGACAAAGGAGCCCATAGGTTTCTGCGTGTTCGTGAATCGCAACGACCTAGTGTGCTATACTCAGTCATAAAATGTAAAATGGAATGTCGAAAATCTTTGATGAATGCTGTGAGGCTTCTGGCCTACCCAGAGAAGTTAGACAATGCTGATATATGTACAGTATGTGGTCAGGAGTACACCGATACCGTAGAACACTATGTAATGAGGTGCGAAGGAATAGTTGATTCACGCTCTAAAGCCTGGGACAATATTCTTGACACATTAGATTGTAAACAAGAAGTTCAGATGCTCAGTTCTACAGACCAAGTTTTTCTAGATACTATCTTATCAAAAAAGAATTCTTTATTTAATGATATCGATAATTACATTGAATTTTTGTTGTATAGCTGGAAATGAACTGATATCTCTAATTGAGGTCATGCGCTAGACAAGCGCTTCCCATAACAATGAACATTTTATCATATAGATGTGGGTAAATGCCTGTATATATAGTTACTGTTATTCATAACATTTGTTATGTACTCCCGGAAGGGGAAATAAAGAACATCCATCCATCCATCCACGCGCGCGCACACACACACACACACACACACACACACACACACACACACACACACACACACACACATATATATATATATATATATATATATATATATATATATATATAATATATATATATAAAACACACACACACACCGTATATTTGTTTTAGATTGTGTCACTTTCTTGGCTGTCTTAACTCTTTCCACCTCAACTCAAATACCACAGAAGCATACTTCATCCCAATATTTAAGCATCAAGCTTTGCCATTCAAATTCGTCTTGCTTAAAGTCGTGAACAGTTCCATACAAAATGTCGCAGTACAACACGGCATAGATTGTCTCTTTTTATCGAAATTTTATCGGCAAATCATTCATCATTAAAAACGAATACAAATCAGTCGAAAAGAAAACACGTACTGTACCTTTTAAAATAAAATCGTAACTTTTAGCTTGGCATTTATCAATGACAACGGAAGTAATTAATAAATCCGACAATGCCAGCGCACTGTCACGATGCCTTCAGGTACGGTTATAGTTCACACACACACACACACACACACACGCATAACTGACACACAATTGACGTACATAATCACACACACACACACACACACACACACACACACACACACACACACACACACACACACACACACACACACACACACACACACACACACATACCCATCCAATAAACTATGCTGACTCGTTGTAACATCGAGATAAAAATTAAAAGATGATTATTTTAATATGTCATGGAGTCAAATTATTCTTGAAAACATGTTATTAGCTAATCGAAAACAGAAAATTAAGCCGGAAATGTAGCCAGAAACACTTGTACGACTTCGGGAAAACTACTTCCGTATCCATCTTCCGATCAGATGGTGGTACTCCCGAAGCTTTATTAATAAAGATCGACGTTCTATATTTGTTATTAAATAGGTAATATTTAGGGGGGTCACTTACCTGAAAACTGTTTATGCTATCAATATATCGGTCTATTGAGAAGACAGCAGGCTCTGTAGCGTCAAAACTTCATCCGGGTTATTAGACATCCGGATCAGACATCGGGATTAGACGTCGGGAGCGCGCTCCAGAATGCCGCATCTCTCCTATATCTGAACAATTGTCTGGCGGTGGTTCGTCGCCGATTTCAATCCGAAAATCTCGAAGCTAACCGATAGAAAATAAACCGAAAAAGACACTACAATCAGCCTATCTGTGTCCACGTCACTTCCGGTCATCCAATACAGCACACCGAGTTCGCCGACCGACGTCACAATATCGTGCTTCCGGTTCAGTGTCCGAGCGGTTCTGATCACTCGCATATGGCAGACGTTTCTCCGTTCAGTGGGCCGATTCTGGCCTCTGACCTTCAAGCGTTGTCGTCGGGCCAACTTAAGCCACTTGGCCGCGAGTCGCTTCCTTTATTCGTCGCCGCCCGGCGTCACCCCCCGCGCTAACCGCGCCCATAAGGAAACCCGCTGAACTCCGGGTTGCTCGTACACCGAGCTCGTCCCGCCGTTGGCCCGCTCCCGGGCTAGTCGCTAACTGTGGGCGGGACTTGCCGACGCCCGTCGTCCGGCCTCCGCCAGCCCGCGTTCCCTCGTTCCACGTCCCGACCGCCTCGCCATTGGCTGGTGGTCGTCCCGGTGGCGCCCTCTCGTCGACGAATGAGACACGACGCCGAGGTGGACCTTTGATGTTCGATGCCAATTCATTAAAAGGAGGAGAACGCGGCCCGTCGCTGAAACATACGGACGCGTCGATGGCGACGAAAATTGGAGCCCGGCTAGAATTGATTAACTCCTCGAAATTACCGTCACACCCCGGCACAGGTAATTGTCGTCAACCTTCTGTTGTCATTGGTCGAGGTGTGGCCGGCTCCGCCTGGTGGCAAACAATTCGACCCCTCTCGGCCGCCCAGCGACCGCCGATCGGTCGCCGGAACTGACCCCTGACTTATCTGGCGACGAAATCGCGAAATTGCTCGCTGGCCCGGCCACTTGGTCTCCGGTAGGAGGCGTCGTGGCGGCAGGGCCGTTTTGTCTGATCGTTCGGCCTTCTGAGGGAAGCGATAGACAATTATTGTCCATCAGTGGCCGTTGTTAATGCATTGAGGTCCCTTAATGCCATAATTGCGTCAAATCGGTTATTTGTTGACGATCGAATCAAGCCGACTACTTATCGCTTTGGGTTGCTGAAGCTATCGTTGGATGGGCACGCATCACCTTTGTTGGACAGGTAGATGTAGATGTGTATATAGGTGAAGTGAAGATAAAAAGTTTAGCTCTGATGGTGCCCGTCAGCGGGGGGGTGTTAAGGTGTGGTCTCTAATAACAGGACTTGTCATCGGTACTTAAATACATTATATACGTTCTAACTGATAAATATGAAGTCCGTACGCACTCGCGTATATACGCAACCGGTGTGTGTGTGTGTGTGTGTGTGTACACACTATCTTTTTACACACCCGTGTTTCTCTAGTCTCTATCATTTACAAATTTAGTCATCCGATCGATCTATATTTTACCCACTCTATCGTCTGCGCACTTTATGTATTATCTGCCAATTCAACCTTTAACCCACATTGTCGTCTGCCAACTCTGTTTGTTACCAGCGAGGGTCATAACTTTATGTACGATGAGAGATGTAAAGGCACAAAAGGGGAAAATTCTACATATTTCATAAATCTTAGAAGAAAGTATATCCTCGTATACCCACATCGAACAACATCCCCCCCCCTCCCTTGCCCACTTGTTACCCAATATGTCGTTTGTCCATTTGATCTGTTACCAGCCTTATCATCTGCTTATATATATATATATATATATGCACACACGCACGCACGCACGCACGCACACACGCGCACACACATCATTTGGCCAGTTTTCATTACTTCTGACGCCGGCAGCCGAAGATATGTTAATTTCAGTTTTACCCGCAAGCCGCGGCCACAATTCCCCGCAGATCCAACAAGTGACAGAGTTTATTCTCAACGTTAATGCTGACTGGATGGAAATCGACGGCCATAACTAAAGCCTCCGTGTTGTCCTTTCCTCTGTATCCCCATAATTATGTTTGTGCTGAATATAATTACAGAATGGCGCTGTCCTAACATCACTCGTCCCCGGAGATACGATTTCCGATTGGCATATGTTCAAATTAGTTCTAATCTGTCTGGCCTCTCTCTGGCTCAGCCTTCCCCCCTCCCTCTCACTCTCCCTCCCTGCAAACCCTCTCCCTCGATTGCCGCTTTCTCTTCATCTTGTCGAAGCCTGAATGGCGAGGGCGCGCTAACAAAAATAGGCGCAGATTTCAAAGAGCCCACGTCGTCTGCTTGTGCATGCTGTCTGTTCGCCCGATTGCCTGGCTGCCGTTTCGGTTTGTTTGAACACGTCGTCTGCCCACGATGCCTGTCCGCTGAGGGGATATTTTCCACACCCGCCTGTCGGCTCGGTGCGTGGAGAGGAATCGTCTCGGCCCATACTATTCTTAGTCCATTTTTATTGTTTACCAAATCTATCTTTTACCCATTCTAAAGTCTCCCCACTCTGTTTTTACCCACCCGCATCTCCCTAGTCTCCATCGTTTATAAATTTAGTCATCCGATCGATCTATATTTTACCCACTCTATCGTCTGCGCACATGTATTATCTGCCAATTCAACCTTTAACTCACATTGTCGTCTGCCAACTCTGTTTGTTACCAGTGAGTGTCGTAAGTTTATATGTATGATGAGGGATGAAAAGGAACAAAAGGGGGAATTCTATATATTTCACAAATCTTAGAAGAAAATATATCCTCGTTTTCACTCACTCCAGAATCGAAACCTTCTCGATGCAGCCGCTTGTTACCTAATCTGCCGTTTGTCCATTTGGTCCGTTACCAGCCCTATCGTCTGCCTACCCTATAGCCCGCTTGCCCCGTTGTTTGCGTATATCATATCGTCTCCTCACCTCGTCGTCTGCCAAAAGTGTCGTCTGCTAACCACACGACTGCTTTGCCGGATACGCACTTTTCACTCACAGCAGATCCCTCGTCAAAACAACCAACACGTCATAATGGAGCAGAAGCACCGAAAAGACTTTGCACGCCATAATTACCAGATATAAACTCCCCTTGGAATATCGATTGCCGTTTTCTCGCCTAATCGTTCGCCATTATCCATTCACACGCAACTGACTATTACCCGGCCTGACTCGTGTTCAACAAGCAGACTATAATTATTAATATTTCTTTTGCCAATTGTTCGAGAAATAATATCAGTTTTAATTTCTTTCTAATGATTTCCCGTTCTCGCATTTAATGAACCAACTACACAGAACACGGTAGAGATGGGAGTTACCGATATTTTTTTTAGACAGGAGAGCAACCGTTTTAGAACCTTAGTAATTAAATATTGCTATGCTCAGTTTAATTAATTAAGATTTGGAGCATGTGTATTGTACGCGTGTGTGTACGTATATATATATATATATATATATATATATATATATATATATATATATATATATATATATATATAGTGTGTGTGTGTGTGTGTGTTTTGTGTGTGTGTGTGTGTGTGTGTGTGTGTGTGTGTGTGTGTGTGTGTGTGTGTGTGTGTGTGTGTGTGTGTGTGTGTGTGTGTGTGTGTGTGTGTGTGTGTGTGTGTGTGCCTGTCTGTCTTTTTGTATGTGAGTGTGTATTTGTGTGTTCTCTCGCGAGCCAATACATCTATTTTATCATATATTATATATATATATATATAATAGTATGTCTATCATTTAAACCATATATCTTCTATCTGTCTGTCTACTCTCTCTCTCTCTCTCTCTCTCTCTCTCTATATATATATATATATATATATATATATATATATATATATATATATATATATATATATATATGGGTGAGGTTTTAAATTATACATGCTCATAACACTAATTTACAACATAGTATGTTGTTCCAGATGACTACCATGGACAATATCTATAATAAATAAGCACTTTTTGACGCCAGGTGATCCGCGTAATTAGTTAATAAACCGACACAATATTCCACTAAATATCTCATCCCATTAACGGCATAGACGAGCATTAAAGCGAATCTAACCAGCCAACAAAATCATAATTATCGTCTAATCTATTCTCTCCGTGCAAGTCCCGCCATTGCCCGCACTGATCGTCTGCTTAAAGAGCTATAGCCAGCTCCGTGTCATCGTGTCAAGAAACGGCCAGTAAGCTATCGGTTAACAGGAAATCAAACATATTTTAAATAAAAAAAACGTAAAAACCTAAATAATGTCGACTAATGCCACCTGTTTGGGTTTTTTCTCTCTATTTTTCGTCTCCATAGGCTTTTTTTCTCGCTTCTCGGTAAACAAAACCCGCCACCGCAATGGTCGGTTGTGTGGCGAAAGCCGAGCTGAAGCGACATCTGTCGACATATTTGTCACGATTTGGGGTGTGTGTGTGTGGGGGGGGGGGCGATTACAAGAATCTAAATACAAGAAATAATAATAATGTTGTTCTTCCAGCTTTTATGCATTTCTCCCACGTTAGCCAAGAGTGTTGTCCCGTCTAACATGGATGACTAGGTTTGTGTTAAGACTATAGCTAGCCAGATTATTATATATATATATATATATATATATATATATATATATATATATATATATATATATATTACAGTTAATATGTATAATCAGGTAATATGTATATTAGCTGAAATATTCAGGTAATACATCTATTGCTGACTGAGATTTAATATATATTGCCTGAAAATTTCAGGTAATATACATATTACCTAATTATGGAGATTAACTGTAACATATATATATATATATATATATATATATATATATATATCCTAACATCACGTGAACGAAATGGTGTGTGAGAGAGAGAGAGAGAGAGAGAGAGAGAGATGGAGAGAGCTATGCTAGCAGTGTAAACAAGTAAGTAACATAACAATAGATCAATTCTGTATTTAACGAGGCCTCATAAATCCGCGCATGCGCATTATCTGCCAGATCGATAAATAGGTCTAGTGTATTTTGTTTTAAAAGTAAAAAGTTTGGCCGATTTTAAACTAAAGACACTATCAGCGCAATTTCCTGAAGTGACAACGGTGCCCCCTCTAGGGAATAATTGTCTTAATTGGCGGTTGATTGCGTAATGATGGTTGAGCTAGCGAAATGCGTTAACAGCGCTAGTTTCGGAATATCGAGGCATATTTTTATCGGCGCAACGCAGAAAACTAAACGTATATCCATTATTTATCCCGCCCCCATCGGTGTATGTCTGTCAAGAAATCTTGCCGAATTTATCAACAAATATCTGCCCCTGAGCAAGCTTAATTAATACAAAACTGAACGTCATCTACGCATGCGCTGCTCGTTGGCCGCCGACGACAATGGGCGCGTGCCGGTCGACAAATAAAACGATACGGACACAAGACGAATTGTAAGCGATTTGAGTATAATGCTTTCCTTAATCGAGGATTTCGTCTGTCTACTTTAATTATCTCGCTCGCCAGCAGCCCGGTGGCGGCGCCGAAATTTTACGACATTGTGCCGGCCGAGCGGTCGCCATCTGTCATGCAGTTTTCGGAGGGGGTCGGACGACGAGGCCTCTAATGGCGAATAAACAGCCGGGAGAAGCTCGGGGAATCGTTTGTTTTCGCCGCAGTAATTAACGACGATTATATATATTTACGAGTTCAATCGCTTTCGCCCGTGTCGTAACTTGGGCACGCCGCTTTCTCAGATCTTCGTGAGGCCGAATGTTCATCCTCACGGCCGACACTTACGGGTTAATGCTGCAGAGCTGTTAGGTATATATGGCGGTATTGGTTTGACACCTGTCCTTCAAAGATAGGCATTTATTGGTGGTTTTTGTGCGTGTGTGTGGTGTGTGTGTTTGGTTTATTTCCTTATACATTGTTTTTGGTTATAAGCAGTCAGCGATGTCTCAGGTCGCTTACTGAAATTTCTCTCCGATGCCAAATTAATAATTCATCCAAGCATCAATCGCGATTGTCAAAATAAAAAAAATAAAACTACAATAATCAGTCAACCAACTGATACCTTTTAGTCAGAGACAAAAGCCACCAGATTAGTCCGCAGCCCACGTGACACACAATGGTCACGTGGACGACGAGGCCTCTAATGGCGAATAAACAGCCGGGAGAAGCTCGGGGAATCGTTTGTTTTCGCCGCAGTAATTAACGACGATTATATATATTTACGAGTTCAATCGCTTTCGCCCGTGTCGTAACTTGGGCACGCCGCTTTCTCAGATCTTCGTGAGACCGAATGTTCATCCTCACGGCCGACACTTACGGGTTAATGCTGCAGAGCTGTTAGGTATATATGGCGGTATTGGTTTGACACCTGTCCTTCAAAGATAGGCATTTATTGGTGGTTTTTGTGCGTGTGTGTGGTGTGTGTGTTTGGTTTATTTCCTTATACATTGTTTTTGGTTATAAGCAGTCAGCGATGTCTCAGCTCGCTTACTGAAATTTCTCTCCGATGCCAAATTAATAATTCATCCAAGCATCAATCGCGATTGTCAAAATAAAAAAAATAAAACTACAATAATCAGTCAACCAACTGATACCTTTTAGTCAGAGACAAAAGCCACCAGATTAGTCCGCAGCCCACGTGACACACAATGGTCACGTGGACGGCACTGCGCACGCACACGCACGCCATCTGGTGTCCGTCAGCGGTTTCGACCAAAGAATTTTTAAGCCAGGTCATATATCTGGCGCTAAATGGCGGATGGAAATATTTAATTTGCGATTTTAAAAATTAGATATTAAACAGAAAACTGGTCGAGAGAGAGAGAGAGAGAGAACGGATAAAGGAATTCATGTATTGAGTTTGGTATCTGTGTACCTGAGTGAGTGAGTGAGTGAGTGAGTGAGTGAGTGAGTGAGTGAGTGAGTGAGTGAGTGAGTGAGTGAGTGAGTGAGTGAGTGAGTGAGTGAGTGAGTGAGTGAGTGAGTGAGTGAGTGAGTGAGTGAGTGAGTGAGTGAGTGAGTGAGTGAGTGAGTGAGTGAGTGAGTGAGTGAGTGAGTGAGTGAGTGAGTGAGTGAGTGAGTGGGTGAGTGAGTGAGTGAGTGAGTGAGTCACTCGATTACGATAATACCCGTCCTAAGACGTAAGTACACCAAAGAGGACGAACGCACGACGAATGTTTTAAGTGATTTATGATCCGACATCAGCACTTCTGCTCTAAAGACTTCCCATTTCGGATAGATCAAAGGACCAAATTTGTTCCTTTGTGGTCTATGTGATGTTTTTCCGTGTTATCATCCTCATCCGGACACGTGACCTAGTAGTCTCCCTTATCTCTCTTTTACATATCAGTGTACGCGTTCACGTATATGTGTTATGTACAAAAAGCCAATGGTTTATGTACAGTATATGTGTAAGTTGGTGAAGATATAGGCTTATGTATTCATAGACTTCAGGAGATATGGTTTTTATGGATGTTTGAGTTTTGAAACTATGAGCCAGTGCCATCATATATATATATATATATATATATATATATATATATATATATATATATATATATATATATATATCATAACATAAGCACATGCACGCGCGTGCACACACAAACGGAGTTTTAAAAAGTATGAAAGTACGTAACCCTTTCCTAAACTTATCAATCATTAGCTGGATTATACATAGCCATGTGATGTATACCAAGTTTTTAACATCTCTATATTAGGCATTAACTTCCTGATAGCGGCCCTTCAGAGTATTGGTTCAATCACGAAGTCCCCTGAGATTCCTACATGAGCGCCCTCTGCGATGCTAGAAGAATTCGAGCAAGAATTAGACCACAAGAATACCGTCTGTCGTCCGACGCGACAGACGGATTTCGAACATTTGTCAGATTATTGAGAAGAAAACGAAGCCCTTTGATAGTTCATTAACAGTTTGATAAACGGTAACCTGTTCATAAGTAACTTGATTACTGACCGAAACATTTTTGAAGCACCTCGCACACGCACGCACACGCACACACAAAGAGAGAGCGAGAGACCATGTTACTGCTGTAATTTTGCCGGCCAAAACAGGGCTAAAGCAATATTCTCATACGTTTTATTTACCAAGATGTTCCCGATAAGTTTTACGATAATTGAGTCGCTTGAAGTATGAGCGCCGGCACGGCAGGTGGCAGCATCGTACATCAGGCCATTATGGGAAAAGTAAATTGATGTCGGTCGGCGCGAACAATTCTCCTGATATAATCTATATTCATAATTCTGCTTCGCCGCCGGAAATAATGGATAATTCTCATTAGCGGTATTAGTTTTATTAATCATTCTCCGGAAGAGCGAAGTTAATTCCGGATCGAAGTCCGGCATCGTTTCGGTGGGACGTTCGGGATGCGGGGTGGTGGTGGGCCGCGGACGCTGCATCGGGAGCCCTTCGCTGGGGTCAGGCGCAAGCTCGCGAGACATTAACTGAAACGCTAACAGAGAAGGGACATTACGAGATAATTAAGAAACACGGAGATAATTAAGATCTCATCAAGATAGCCGAGACGAGCCGATCGCTGATTTATGGCGAACTTTATCGGGACACAATCGTCGTGTTGTTGGAGGCGGCCCGCCATCGCTGACCTGTCACTTCCCGACACCTTCATCATGGCGTCGCTTCCGGAACGGGCGAGGCCCCCGGATCTCTCTCTCTCTCTCTCTCTCTCTCTGTGTGTGTGTGTGTGTTTATGTTTATCTGAGAGAAAATAGATAGATAGATAGATAGATAGATAGATAAATAGACACACGGTGTGTGTGTGTGTGTGTGTGTGATTGCGTGTCTTTGTGTGTGTGTGTGATTATGTACGTCAATTGTGTGTCAGTTATGCGTGTGTGTGTGTGTGTGTTCAAGTAATTTCACGGGATCGACTCGCCGTTGTGACGCGGGTCGGCCGCCAGATGTCGCGATCAGTTCATCATTGAGCGATAACGGGCACGAATTAGATTGGCCGCCACCGACATCGTGAGCCGGCGCTAACCGTCTTCCCGCTAACTGGCCAATTTAATTACCCCATCCCATCTCGGCCCGTCCCATCCCGGCCCAGCCAGCGCCACCCCGCGGTATCCCGGACGACGCATCCTCCCGGCTTTAGCCAATCCTTGACAAATCACCTCAGAGGTTAAACTAATTTCTCCTCGACGTTCTAAGCGGCCGAAGAGGCATTCTGTGACGGCCGTGATTTACGAGGAGGCCGGAACCGCTGAGAACGTCACGCTCCTAAACCGGAACATCGTACACTTGTTTTGCGAAACAATTAAGCTATCTACCCATCGCTCGTAATCGCGCGACGGGAGGGGGAGGGGGAGTCAGGAGGAAATTCCGACGTCCGTCGTGGCGCTTCCTGGCGGGCGTCGTTGGCTTTATTTTTAAAACGCGGTTAAGCACAGATACAATTAACGATCCTTAATGAAACTCGTCTTCGGTCGGGGGACATGATTTCCGGTGGCGATTCTTATCTTTAATGGATTCCCGGATCGATCATGGCGGCAATTGAAACGTGTAAACGCGTGTTGCCAATTGATGCGAGATTCGTGCTCGTACTCCTCTCGTCGTCCCGTATTGGGTACGGAGATAATTAAGGCCGTGATGTGTATCGAAGTAGTATCAGTGACGATTTAAATGAGGCCAAATGAGACCGGGGGAAAAACACTTAAATACCGACGTGTTTTGGATTCATCCAGCTGTTATTAATTATCATATTTATTGTCTTCGTGTACAATTAAAATGTAAATGTTGCTGTTTTGCGGCCATCTTTGTGCACACGGTAGGCTAAATGGACCGAGCGACCTCGAAGGGTAATGAAGCGAAGTCGAAGATGAAACACCCTTCTGACATAGCCCGGCCTGGGTTTGAACCCAGGTGCTATAGATCTGTGGCCAAGAACAGTGACAATTATATAAAGGTGATGTAATCAAATAGTTATTTATTTGAAATGGAGATGTTATCATTTTACGACAACGACAACAATCAATAAAGGAGTATTTTTTTAATTTAGTTTTCAATCATCATACAATATAATCTTATTAATCTTATTAAATAAATCTCAAAGGCATATCTTAAGAAGATGCTTAGATTGGCCCTTAGTTCATTATATAACATCTTACCCAGAGATGGGCCTCTTCGAATACGGCGAACGGTGCCCTCGGAGGTGGGGGGGGGGGACTCCGGCATTAAATCCCATTACTTGGTGACGAACTCCTCAGATATCGAACCATCCTGTGGACGGTCCAGCCCGTGATGACCTCCTGCAATATTTACAACACAGAGGGATTGCGTCCTTGCTAAACGAAATCATCAGATAAAACATTTGGCTGTAAGCTAAACAAGCTACAGTTTTAGGGCCTCACAATCCGAAGGGGCCTCACAAATTTCGGGGGATTTTGACATTTTACGGTACTTTTTTAATGTCCCATGTAGCAAATTTTTATAAGCAATTTTAAAAACGACCTCATATCGAATTAATTCCAGTAATGTTTTGATTAATCAAAGCGCAAACGCTCAAGATCTGCCCGAATACCAGCAATTTAATCACACCTGTAGGAAAGTACAAGATATGTTGCTATTTTTTCCCAGATGAGATATAATTAAATTAACAATTTTTAAAGTAATATTTTAAGCCCAAATTTTCAGGTTTACAACGAAGGGAATATTTCAGGCCGGATACCATTGTGAGATATTCGGTGTAACTATGAAATAAGATTGATCTAGTTCAGCACTTCACCGCCAGGTGTACAAATAGCACTGGAAACATCCGGCCGTGATAGAGGTCTGACCTGAATATCTACAAACTCGGCCAGAGATTCATCGTAATAAAACATACGATAACGAGTGGTGAGACATTGATTAATAGCACAACAACAACAACAACAGTATATTTGACACAGAGAATACTGATGATGGATAGAGACGTATAGATAGGGACGTAGTTTCTGGGAGGATGGGGGGGGGATCCTTCTCTCCGTTCAATATTGGTGTGTGTGTAACGATTGAGCATATATTACTTCCCGCTCCTCATTCGAAAATTTATCCGGAGATTCAGGGCTTGAGTGCCATCCCAGGTGCAGCCTCCTAGAATCACAGCGTTACGGACGCCTGGGGGATGTTTCATCGATCACCAGGTCAGCCGCGCGTCCCAAACGTGTCCGGATACGGGGCAAAACCAAACATCCATTTTGGTGGAATCAGACAAACGTGGCATAAAATAAAAGAATCGTTTGACGATGATCTGTCAACGAGCCAACTACTGGTAGATTTAAAGGGCACCTGCTTCGAAAATGTCAACGTTCTTTTCCCCCTTTTAGTAAATAAGTTGATTTTCTGTCGCTGTCACAATTTACCTTTGAAGCATTTGATAGGCTGAATTCGAAGATGTCTGACCTATATAGCTCGTGACGTCACACCAGTGATAACATAAACACTGGTTTTCCCCCGCTCCAATAGCCTTTTCAACGTAGATTATGTTTTGTTTACAATGCGAAATCGTATAATAATAGGTACCAATATAGTGATTTGTGTAATAACATCTGAATGTGTATACGAACGGGATTTAGTATAATTAAAGGGAAGTCAGTGTGACGCTGTGTTGTGTGTAGATATAGCAGTATTGCAGTGGAAGAAGAGATATCCATAGTATGCAGTTTCACCTCAGAATCTACTGAAACGAAGTCGTCTGCAAATTTTGAGGAAAGTAAACTTAGTTGGCTTGAATCTTGAATAAACATGCCCGTTGATAAGAGCCTATCGCATAATAGGAAATGGTATATGTTAGCTATATTTGTGCATATATTTAATTAGATACAAATAAAGTTCGCAGGATTAATGCGCTCAACAAAATAGTCCAACCGACTAAAACCTGACGTTTTAAATTGCTAAACTATTTCGACCGTTTGCTTAAATTACTCCACATACGGACGCCATTTGATATCAATGAGCGAATTGATTCTTTCATGAAGTGTAGGTCCTCGTGTGGATCAGTTCGTGACACACAACTGACCTGATATATTATGATAATTAACAAAAATCAGGTCGGAGGTCATCTATACAGGGCACGTTTCTTTACAAACTAGAAGTTGCGTAAATAGTTATTTAAAAATAGACATAGTCCAAGATAATAGTAAATTAAACTGTGCATTTACTCAAGACACGTTGCTCTGTGGTGCTTCACGCATAATGGAGGTTATTTTCGAATACACACTTTTAAATTTACAGAAATAATTGAAAAACAAACAAACGAATGAATAGTTTCAGATTTCAGTTAAATGACTCGACAATATGTCTCCACTCGATAAAGTTTATTGTCTTCATTGAAAACGGAGTCCAAACTCGGTCCAAATCCAACTGGGATAAAACAAGTTTAAAGGACGTGAATTTTTGGACGCGACCTTTCCTGTTCTTCTTGTCGACAGCTTTCTATATTAATTACATAAGAAACGAAGTATTTTAGGTATTTTTAGGTTACGAATCTGACATAAACCAAAATCCGACAATTATTAAGTATAATTACTTATAGACATATGATTTTATATTAGTATTATTATATAAGTGTCAAAAGAGCTGTGTTGATAGTCGTCATGTGTTTAATCCTGTATCTTGAATACAAATTCATAACGGGCTTCATTTAGGTTTTAATTTTAGCTGCCCGGTTCATCATTGGAACGTTATGATGTACTCGTGTCGACGCGTTGATAACGCCGCCGCACTTCACTTGTTTATTTTATGATTGTAAAAAAAGTTTGTATAAGGTAAACCAATATTCTCCGGTCAATATTTCCAGGTCATATTTAGTTACGTTATGTTACAGGATGTTTCATTGTAAAACGCCGCTTTTATAAATCTGCAAAACATTAATATTACTAATCATCATAATTATAATTATTAGTTCATATCATTGTACGGAGAAAATCTTTCCACGCATCAGCTGCCAGACTCCGGAATAAGTTGCCTAATCATATTAATCTTGCTGCAAGTAAAAAATTTGACGATTCTTAAAATCCACTTATTTAAAGTAGCCTATGCATACTATCTATAAACCAATAGATTTATGTATAAAATATGTTTGTGCTATGTGAGCCAGAACTTGATTTAATTCTATTTTCAACGCAATGTGTCTTTATTATGAATTATAATTAACACAAAATATTATAGGTAGCAACAATAAAAGATAATTTTAAAAACAGACCAATTTCTTCAAGTTTATAGCTGTTAGTGCCACAGATCCAGAAGACTGGAGGTCAAATAGCAATCAGAATTAAAAACCATCACGTAACAATTGAACTGTTCTTGCTGCTGCAGTTGGAATTTTGTTTTCGTCACACGTTGCTCGGATGAGAACAGAATGATCATCCACCTCATGACACTGTCACTGATCCAGGCGCCAATATCGGCAGCGCATACCTCAACAGGACACGGTATCTCATCCTAGCTGTCTCCTGCCTTATGAAGTCTTGTACATTTGAACATCCTCGACAGGAACTCAGCTACGATGGTAACGTAGCGTCCGGGTCTAGAGGATTTGATCCAGGACAACGCCGTGCTCTCGCAAAATGCGAACCACCCCCACACAAAACATTCGGGATCAGTTTGCCATAATCCTAAAAACAGACCTGATCAGCCTTATGTCAAAATTTGTCCGGTCGTTGATGAGTAATCTATAGACCACGATCGAATAATTAGGTACACACGCAATACTTCTTTCATGTCAAGACAAATCGTTGTGATGCACCAATTTGTAAATGCACATCCGGTTGTACTCTGCTGACGAGTTTACTTGCTAGTGCGCTTCACACTCAAGTCGGGAATCACGGGCGTGTCCAGGTCTTCTGAGATTCAACCAAGAAAGCGTCATCATTGTCGCGCCGCGGCTTCGCAGTTGGGAACTATATTAACTGCTCCAATGACGTACCGAAATAGGACGGAATATTCAAATGAAAGAAAACACAATAGCTTTTGGGCCATAAATGGTTATTGAAAACTATAATATAATAACAGTATTTCAACTCGAATTACTCCAAGACGCTTCACATTGAAAACAATCAAAACACGTTGTGGCTCACTCAAGACAAACGCATTTTATATACAAAAATACACATGTTTATAGATATTATAAATAAGCTAATTTAAATAACAAGTGGGCTTAATAATCTTACAAGCTAATTTGTCATTCTCCGCACCAAGCCGCAGGCAACGCCCCCCCCCACAACACACACGCATGCACAGTCATCCAGATCAAACGCTCGACTGAACACAAAGTCAACGAAATGACGGGAGACCTCAATAGAAAAATAGACAGTGATTTATTTATTTATCAGTAACAGCAAAATAAATATCTGTAACAGCAAATGTTATGTATCGTGTTCATCTCGGAGATGAAGAACAAGCTACACGTTTAAATAGACATCATTAACTATGTAAGTTTTCTCGTCAACTCCACAGCGTGACGACGGCATATTTACAGGTAGCTCTTAATTAGTATCCGCTTACAGGTTAAGTCTTATCATCGCTAACATACAGCCCTCAACCGCCTACGTACAATGTTAATTGGGAGATCATTAAGCGGTTACATTTATGGATCGATTCAGACTGATCCCATCGTGGTTGAGTGAAGGCCATCAGCTGTATTCACGCACTGGATTAGTTGTGCTGGAATGGTCAAATGTGGTGATTTATTGGACGGGGGAGGGGGGGGGTTTCTGGAATGGTCACTTGTGGTACAATCGCGGAAAAATATTATTATCGAGAATTCTCGATTGGATTATATCTACATTATTAATACAGATATGTCATAGATCAGGATGGGGGTGGAGGAATATTGATCGAGATTAACTGACAATTCACCAAGTTGATTTTAAATGTTATCATTATTGTGCGTAAAAGAAATTATAGCAGGGAACGATCAAATATGTTTGACTATTTTGTAAAAAAAAACTAAAATTCTTTATTTTTGATTGCCTGGTCCCAAGGACACGGTCCCACGAAGAAACCGGATATAAACGAAATGTACAAAGGGTGTTCTATTCTGTGGCTTGTAGAACGGAACACTTACGTGGCATCTGGATTCTGTCATAAATCATGATATTAATATAAATAAAATATTGTCAACAATGACGAGAAAATGCACAGAAAAAGTCGATTAACCTCTAAAAGTCGATTAACCTCTAAAACTCGATTAACCTCTAAAACTCGCTCCTATAAAATTATCATCAGTTGGGATGGGTTTCAGCGCGAACGCTCCACGGTACGGGTTATACTTTAAACAAATATCACACAACACGGACTAACACCAACACCACGAAATGCGCAATTGATATGCCATCGCCTATCATTTGAGCAAAGTCAGATTGCTGTCATCCGAACGCAGTTCCTCGGTGAGTATTACTCACAATAAACGAGTACCAAAATACAAGCAATATATATATAAACATTATCGGATATAAAACAACAAAAGTAGAACCGGTATTACTAGACCAGTCTACTCGTCTCGTGTTATTGTTATACTGAAGTCGTTCAGAATGAAGACTAGTAGTCGGTTCTCTAGCTTGTTTCGTGTAAATGAACATTACTATAGCCCTGGGTGTGTCACACACACACACACACACACACACACACATGAACACAATAATAAAGAAACTGAACGCTGCCATTTCCATGGTAACCAATACAACACTGATAACAACAATACTAAAAAATAGGATGTAACAACATATACAACTTTTGTTGTTGTTGTTATTATTGTTGTTGTTGTTGTTACTGTGTTTTGGCATAAATCTTAGGTTACAAATATGCTAACATTTCCAATAAGCATAGGCTGACTGTCATGAAACAAACAAATCACAAACAACAACAACAGCAACAACAACAACAACAAAATCACAAAATAACAACAATCAAGACAACTTAAATGTTTCAACAAACTCTTATTTATATGGAATTGACCAATAACTGATGTAAAATGTCTTTGTAAAATATACAAAACAAAATACTCTCTCTCTCTCTATATATATATATATATATATATATATATATATATATTGTATTGCGATAAATCAGTATATAACAACAATAATAGTTATTTGTGATTGCACTCAATTCAAGATAATAATACTTATACAAACAAATCATCAAAATAGGGCAGCTGTGCACATCCTATATATATATATATATATATATATACCTGTATATATATATATTGATAAGATTTATATTCTGTACAGTACAGTGTACTACTAATATGATGTACAAACTATATGATATAACATTCTCTGGCCTGTGCTCATGCCCTACATCAGCACACATCAAAGATCACGTGACGTATGCCATCACCCAGACTGAGAGCGAAGTCGATGAAAATAATTGTACCAGACTCAGGGACTTAATCGTTGCTCCGATATGGCTAGGAAACCAGTTACTGTATACCGGTATGTTTGCTGAGTTAAATAAAAACCATCTAAATGATAACCTGTGAAATAATCAAATCCTATAATTCCGATTAAAACAATGAGGTGTGTGCAGAGGAAATTAATTAGGACAAATCTGAACTAAATTTTTTGGGTCAAATTAGAAATGCTGCCAACAAGCTGAAATCAATATAGATAACCGAATATAAATCATGCTGTAAATATTTTGAATTTCGTGATTTTTTATTTTCAATTCTGATTAAAATTTATTCATTGAAATTTATTAATTGCGATTCCACATTTAAAAGAGATTCAATTCGAGAGAAGATCTGACCGAAAGTCGGCCGACTGAAAACACATATCAACAGATAACATTATAAAAGAGACCACTTCTGTATAACGGAACATCCAGACTTGACACAGACACTTACAACAACAAATATTCTATAGATTAAGACAAGTGATAAATGAATGCAATATTCTTTCTGGCTGAATCGCAACGGCAGTAAAATAATAAAAAATATGAAGTAAAATGCAGCAAATAAAAAACACACAAGCATATGTACGAACGCGAACGAGACTGATGAATCGTGATCCATAAAACAGCGATGCTTTGAACGGGGACACGATTCCATCTAACGGTATCACAAGCGGGAATGAAAACAGTCTACTATCAGTCTGTACAAAAATTACATCATCTTATTTACAAAGATTCGTGAGAGATTTACACTTAATACAATTCACATATTTCTATTTACTAGTACTACACAGCTGCGCGATATCAATACATATTATTAGTCCACAGATTATCACAAAGTATTAGTCCCATTAGGTCACAGTCTATTCAGTGTTGCTTTTACAATTGGCAGATGAAGTAACTAAGCATGCTCCAGGATACTCCTCAAATCACACACACACACACACACATACACACTTGTGTTAACACATGCAGTGCATACACATTCTTTACCATGCTTAATATATGTGATTCAGTTGTGTTTGTATATATATATATATATATATATATATATATATATATATATATAACAAAAATGTGTTGTATACACATAGTCTGTCTGTAAAATCAGGGGTGAAAGGGTTTTCTCTCATAGTATGATATTTTTTTAAGTGGCACACTTACAGATCTCAGCCACTTTGGACCCTGTACGAAATATTCGTCTAGTTTATCATACCAAATACCGTTGGGAAGATAGATATCGCGAACTCTCTGGCCCTCTCTGACCACTGGAGCCACCAGTACATCATTTCCGATCATGAACTGGTCATCGATGGTGAACGTCGCAGGCTCATGGGGTGCAATCATCCAGAGGGGGCGTATGATTGGCAGGTGGCTCTGTTGAGATTCCTTGGCTATCTTGTACATGAGAGGAAAGATATAGGTTCGGTGAAAGGCAATCATGTCTTTTGCCAACTGCATCGTCTCTCGGTCATAATGGTCAGGTGGGATGGAGAAATGCATGACAGGCAGGAATGTGGTCAGCTCTAACCAACGGATGTACAGTTCTTTGGATGGAAAAGTGGAGAATGCATTGCCACCAATGACATCGGGAAGAATGAAGGGATATCCCAGAATGCCAAGGGTGAGGACCGAAGGTATCACAGTTTGTAAACTGTTATCCCCCCTCCACTGTGACTCCTGGCCATATATTCGCAGCCACATTGGCACGTGCTGTGAGCTGAATGCACTCTGCTGGATGTTGATATGGCCAAGGTTACTACCCAGCTCTGCCATCTTCATGACGTATTCATTTGGCGAGGAGAGGTTTCCTCGAAAATTGGGGAAGTATGGCTGGACATCCATCTGGCCACCCTTCCAGTAGAAGCCATCAATCTTGAAGGTCTTGGAGAAATTCGACAATCGCCTGGAAAACCACTTTTCAGCTTCTGGGAACATGTCTATGACGCCTGCGACATGATACCACGTGCTGCTTCTAGGCTCTCCCAACCACCAGCGTGTCAGTCCTGGCACCGTGCCACTGTGCACCAACAGATCCTGACTGATAGCATCCCTGAATGCGTTTGAGTTGTAGCTGAGATATGGATCGCTGCTGAGCACAACCTGGAATTTATTTGACTTCATGTCCTCGATCATGGCCTGTGGATCACTGAAGACTGACTGGCTGAAGATAAGCTCACCTAGTGTTTCTTGCCACCTGCCATCCACAAGGAAAACACCGTGTTCGTAATGTCTGTTGATAATATTATTGTAATATGTATTTATCAAATCTTCTGTGAGGTTCCGGTATAGAACTGGTAACGTCGACCAAACTGGATTAGAAAAAAGACTCAGATCCGGTGGCTTTGGTGGCCGAGGGGAAATTTTTCCGAGGGAGACAGTGTGAACATCAACCAAGTTTTCACCAACACAGATGCTGTATTTCAGATGTGGGTAACCGACTTTATTATAAGGTGTACCCTCGAAGTCGGCATATAGGCAGATCTGGTTGTCCGTGACGTCCTTGGATCGGTTGTAACGGTGTCGGGATGTGACTGAATTGAAGCTGACGTGAAGTGGAACATCTGGATCCACAATGATCGACACTCCCTTTGAGTTCAGCCAGTATGGCTGAAGGACAGAGCCAAGTGATTGGCTGTCGTACACCATGCCGGTGAGGAAGGGAATTCTGCCAACACGGTGCGAATTAATCGGCCAGTTCTGCTCATGAACGAGTCCCATTCCATACCAGTGGCCATTGCCAAGCTCGTAGCAATCTTGCAACGCGACATCAGGACTGTAGCTTTCCCAGGACACGTTGTAACATGTCACTGGATTGTAGTTGTGGTAGGTAACCTTGAGGTGGGTCAGGTTCATCCAGGTGAGACAAAATTCCTCATAAATCTCGCCATGAAGATTGCCCTTAGTGCTGTTGTCACAATAATGCGGAAACTTCACCAAACGTAAGTCCACGCCTAGGATGCCTTTCAGCACGACGCCATGGTGTCTGTTATAAAACGTGATGTTGTTAACATCGACATTGTACACCAATTTCTTATCACTCATCAGTCGTCTTAGCTTCAGATGGTACAAATGATAAATCAAGGTGACACCACACACAATAAGGAAGAACAACAGAATGACAAACGTTTTTGTCTTTATCTCCTTACACTGTTTTGCTGGCTTTTCTGTCTTTGTCTCTGATGACGTCGACTCCGAGCTCTGGAAAGAAGGTTTATTGTCATGATTGAAGAATGAATTAAAACCTGGTAACCGTATGTTCAAAACCACAGGTTACACCCGTTGATACATTCTATGTCTGCATCTTACCCATCTTTTTTCAGTTTTCATCAACACACAAATCTCACCAAACTACAAATACACAACTAATAATAAATATCTTTAGCGATATGAATCTAAAAAGTCCTATCTATTACGATGATGTTTGTTTTACTAATGTTTAATGATTGGCTGGCTTTTTGCCGGATAATGAAATATGGCTATCGAACCAACGATTCTCCGAATGAACAATACCGGTATAATTCCCCCCCCAACCCCACCCGCCCAAACCTGGTATAAGTCCAGAGTCGTCTACCAAGAAAATCTTTGTTAAAGGTGAATGTTCGAGAGGATGATTGGTGACTTCAGAGCGGGATATTAATTTGTTTGTATATCTCTGAATCAAAGTGATAATAAGATACAGAACATAGCTATAACATTGACAGAGATGTTTTAAAAGATTATATCAGTTAGTGTCATCATCAATTTTGGTCACCTACTGGACAGCCGACTGATGAGACTGTCTGTTACCCTTACTACAATAACAATCATGCAATCTAAATATACTAATTTTATGTAGGTGTGTGTGTGAGTGTGTGTGTGTGAGTGTGTGTGTGTGTGTGTGTGTGTGCATGCACACATTTCTACACACACAAATATTTATTTCCACATATATATTGGAATGAGGGATTTAAAGTGCAGAAAATTCCATTTGGTCAATTCCAATTCCAAATTTATCAATTCCAATTCCAAATTTATCAATTCCAATTCCAAATTTATCAATTCCAATTCCAAATTTATCAATTCCAATTCCGTTTTTTGCCTACTTTTATATCTACTACTTTTTACCATAAGTAGGTACTCCGAGTGCCTACTTGGAATACCTACTCCGGGTAGTTTATATTCCAAGTAGGATTGTCATGGAAGAAATATTTTTGAATAAAATATTAAATGGTGGATTTCAATTGAAAATTTATCAATTCCAATTCCATTTTTTAAGTAAGCAATTCAAATTCAAATTTTGGAATTGCCCATCAATTCCAAAATGGAATCGAAGTTTGTTAAACTTAAAGCAAGATGTTATTATTTGTTGATTTTAAGATATCATTTAATTGTAGGAACTATGATAGTGGTGCTGAAAAAGTTCTGTGTCTAACTGGCAAATGATAACAATGTGTTCTGTTCCCGATTATTCATTAACAACAATACATGATAACATTCCATTATTTAATGAAAATAGTCAATCAATCACAAAATGTCAGTTGTCATGATAGGATAGATAACACTAGTTTTATAATCTAACTGTTTAACCCTGATCTCTGTCTATGGAAGTTTTATTTATATGTAGGTTGGTATGGTATCACAGATACCATCAAGGTGTTTTTTTACGGTCTCTTTTGTGCACATGGTGGGCTAAATGGGCCGAGTGACCTCCGAAGGTGGCGAAGCAAAGTCAAAGATGAATCAATGGTCAGATATGCCCACACCGAGATTCAAACATGGGTGGTAGTGATCTGTGGTCTAACATGCTACCGCTAGACCACGGAAGCGCCCCTATTGAAGGATAAACACTGGTTGCTAGAAAAGCTCATGTTATTGTGATGGTTTGGTGGCAAATTTGATGTGTGAGGATGGGGTAATTTTGTAAATATTGCTTTGTATGTTAGATACAGACATGGGGTCAATTCAATTCTGGAATTGAAATTGATTATTTAAAAAAAAATGAATTGGAATTTAGAATTTTTTAATTGGAATTGAGAAATTTGGAATTGAAGATTCCTACAAAAAAATTAAATCCAGAAATTAATTTACCATTTTTACAATGTTAACACTTACATGTGGTGTTACCAATATACTGGAACCATAATGATCCAGAGCTTTGGTTCCTTACATATATATTGTTTTGTTGTTCGGGGAGAATCCCCAGGCTGTTGCTTAATCAGCACAGCTCTATTTTGGAGTGGTTGAGGAATCTCCTCCCCCACCACTCACAGGCTCCTCCCCCACCACTCACAGGGGAGCAGTACTGAAAGATGGAGCCGAAATACCCTGAGGGTGGTCACTGCCAGAGTGTTTTACATTCTCAGGGGGTCTTTAACATCCCTCTTTATTTTAAATAATTCAGTGGAGACGGCAGCACCATTTAACGTGGTCAGCCACCCATGATGTTGTGAGCCAAGAAGTTAATCCCTGGAAAAGTTTCGACCTCTTACAGGGTTCGAACCTGTGACAGTTGGCATCAGATATGCACACTGACTGTGGCATTGCACGTGAGCATTTAACCAATTAAAATGGTCTGGATACCATTGGCTCCACCCACAACACGATGACGCCACCACATAGCATGCCCGTATTCTATATAGAGATATTGCTGGTTAGGAATTTACCTCCGTTCAATGTTTAGAACGGGCAAAATAAAATTAAATCCACAAATTAATTTCCCATTTAATTTTTTAATTCAGAAATATTTCTTCCATGACAATCCTACTTGGAATATAAACTACTCGGTGTATGTATTCCAAGTAGGTACTCGGAGTACCTACTCATGGTTAAAAAAAAATAGGCAAAAAGAGTTGGAAAATTTGTTGGAATTGATAAATTTGAGGTGGAATTGGAATTGACCAAATGGAATTGACCCCACGTCTGGTTAGATACTGGTCATAGGCAAGTCACAAGATTTTGTATACGACGTTTGAAACAGCTGCAAATAATATAGATGCAGATGTTGATGATGATGTATAGAATGTCAAATGATCTTCTTCATCTCAATATTAAAGAGCTTAAAGTTTTCAATATGTTGTTAAAAACTAATCAATTTTAGTTTCTTCCATCTGTCCCCCAAAGATTTGTTGCAAACCAACAGATATGAGGACTATATCCTATTATAATTTTTTAAACTGCATATCACCATATGTGTATGAATAGCATGAAAAATATAGTAATATTTGTCAAATTAATCTAAATTTGGATGATGATTTTGTACCATTTTTTTTAGTTTCTTCCATTTCTTCCCAAAATGGAAGGGAAGAAAGTATTTATTCTGTAATGGAAGACCCCAGTTTTACCATTGTTATTACCGTCCATGGAAGAAACATGCCAACCCTGCCAAATATATACTTTAAGGTCACTTCTTCTAAAACATTTATTCCATTGTGCTTTTAATTAGACTTAGTCTTAGAGGCTTCAAAGGTCGTATGTAAATTGTAATCCTTCATCATTTGTGAACCAGCTTCATACATAAGGAACCGATGTATTAAAACTGTATTTACAAATTACAAAATGTGTCTTTCTGCATTTTTTTGAGTAATTCTGGACTTTTTGAGAATGTCAAAATTACACAGGGAGGGGATGTTTACATGATGTCACTGGAGTTAAAGGTTAAAATTATTTCTGTATATTCTGTAGTCACATCCTAATTCCAATATTTCCGTAAAGTTTTGATTAGTTAGGCGTCTTTTCTTTCCTAAACCCACTGATCATTTAAACGTTATGAACTATATCAAAAACCTCTGCATGTAAAAACTGGACACTGGTTCTTACAGATTTTAATGAACAGCTAATTAATCAAATTGAACAATTAATTGATAAATCACTAATTTAGTCACAGTCGCAGACAAATTCCTGAGGCTTGCTGAGTATATCATCGAAATGCCTAAAGCCAAGATTCCATATAAGTGGTATGCATTATGCAACAAAAAGTGAAAAACATGTAAATGTATGAGCGTGATTCCATACGTGCAACTGCATATGTGATCTGCAAATGCCACAAAATGGATCGCTCCATGTAGCAATTCAAGCAAATACGAATTGGATGGGTGAATCCTAAATTTTATGACGCGGGCAGGATTTCTCATGGAAAATAGGTCAGAATAGGTAGGAGGGTGTCCGAAAATGCATTGATACCACAATGTTGGATTCGCATGCCGCATTACATACCGCTTATAAAGAATTTCAGCTTTAGTCAAGGTGTGACGGCAAAGATGAACTCAATTGTTAACAATGAGACCAAGGCTCATTTAGGTGAAATCAGGGAAAATTGTGGTCTTTTACAGTATAAAGAAATAACACAAATTTGAGATGATATCAGGACGTTTGACATCCATCCCTACTTTTAATATTCTTTGTGTGAATATATTTAATTCGTATTACAAATTGTGTCAGAGCACTTTAACTAAATGTCATATTGAAAAATATACCTTGTATTTATCCTTATTATCAGAATAAGTTTGGCAACATTAGAAGAATAAATGATTAATTACATGATTCAGTAACAGACAAGGCCAGATCTAGAATGAATTCAAGAGATAATAATAATATTGGCCGAAATGGCAGTTTTTTATGTGGCCGGCATCCAAACTGAGGGAGATGCATGTGGTCGGTAATTTACAGCTTCCCCATGGAGACTAATTCAAATAAATTTAGATTTAGAATAAATGGCATGTTCGTGGAGAAAACTTTGCCAGTTGCCTGGTTGGATGAAAAACTCCTACTACTATAGTGCCACGACCGAGGCGCAAACATGCGACCTCCGACACAAAATGATCATAGCCATAGGTAAATAGTCTCAATCTCAACCTATGTGGCCAAAGAGGTGATCACATTTTTCAAGTACGTTAATATAATTATATATATATATATATATATATATATATATATATATATATATAGATAGATACATATTGGCAATCTACCAACCTTTGGCAAAACTGGCCCACTATCCAGAGTGCCAATATCCATTTCCAAACTGAGCTGAACGACCTCGGTCTGTCCTGAAAAATGCACGTGATGGTCAGCACCCTTTTCTCCATGATGCCCGAGCACTGAGGCATGGTGGTTTACCTCGGTGTTGGCAGCACTCACTTCAGAAGAATCATTTTTGTCCTTTTTGTATGCACAGTTATCACAGGAACCATTCACATCGGATAGCTCAACCGTCTCTGCCTCTGATCGGTCCTCATTTTCGGATATTATGTCCGAATGTGATTCCGAATCTGAAATTTTTCTGTCCTCATTGTGATCTGCGATATCACTTTTCTCTTCATCCGTATCAGTAGACTGGTTTAAAAGTGCCGTCAGAGATCTAACTGAAGCTTGTCTGTGATCCATCACATGTTACATGGTCTGCTGTATCACTCTGAAAGGGTAAACCTTGTATAGTCAACTGAGCACTAAGTATCTGGATTGCATTGAGGACACAGATATGCGTCAATTAGTTGGGAGTCTGGATACTTGATCTGGTGGCCAGGCGCCGGTAAAGTATACTACTTGATTATTCATGAAAAGGTAATTGAGTATGATCACTTATAATTTCATTTCCATCAGATATGGGTGTCAATTCAATTCCAAAATTGGAATTGATGGAATTGATTATTTAACAAAAATGGAATTGGAATTGAAAAATTTTGAATTGAAATTGAAGTTTGCTGCAAAACAATTAAATCCACAAATTAATTTACCATTTAATTTTTTAATTCAGAATTATTTCCTCCATGACAATCCTACTTGGAATATAAACTACTCGGAGTAGGTATTCAAAGTATGTACTGAGAGTAGCTGCTCATAGTACCTACTCATGGTAAAAAGTAGGAGGTTAAAAACGGAATTGGAATTGAAAAATTTGGAATTGACAAAATGGAATTGAGTGGAATTGACTACTATCCATCAATCATTGAAAACTGAGGCATGACAACACACTATGATCACCTGACATAACACGCAAAGCCTCATCCCTATTTTCAGCCTACGCAATAAAACACAGTTCCTATATCAGTAAGACGAGCTGCTTGTTTCAATTTAATAACAATAATTAAAAAAGAATCTATCTCAATGGGGCAGTAAAGGGGTTAGACAATCTCATAATCAAAGTATAATGCATAATTCATCAACAAATTTTAGTCAGTTGGTTTTAGCATCAAGATGACATTGGAACTGGATGGCGATTTCGTTTTATTGATTAATTTAGATTGCATCCAATGATCCATTGTTCTTGACACGTGTGTGTTTACAAACAATCAGAAATCACGCGAGACTTGCCCGAAATACGCATAGGCTGATTATTGGGATGGGCCGAAAATAGAGAATATGCTGATTGACTTACAAAAAGCTAAATCAATAAATGTGACAAACGTTTTTCAAGTAGACAATTGTGAATAGAACCGTTAATTAATATTGTACTGATGTTATTACTGGAAATAAACAAAACAACAATAATATTTCGATGTTGTTATTGATAAATTGACAATCATAATCATGATTAAATAATATATAAACTTTTAAGGACAAATTAAAACATCGCTCTTAAAATTAAATTAATTTATAATTTTATATTTATTATGCCCCCTTTGGTTACTCTCTACCTTATAGCACCATTCAATAACGTACACTTCCAAACATCACAGGCAGCTACGTTAAAGTCTAACTTTTCACACGAAACAAAGTTTCGAAACTTCACAAGTTCAACAAAATGACGTTCACCAATTTTCGCCCATTTCCGTGTTGATGGCATTTGTCATTTCTTATTAATTATACTTCGACGGGAACGGATCATTGTTAATTAAGGCTGTTGAAATAAAGCATTTATAAGGTTAGCTTGCTTTTAAATTTCTAGACTTCGTATTAAAAATGTAAAGGTAGAAGCTTTTTTCACTCTAAGGCAAGTTTTGATGTAGACAAAAGAATGTCGTGTGGTTGAACTAAAATATATAATTATTTGTTTTGTGCATATACTTATAGTATATGCACAATCAGGTATAATACTCCAGGAATTCTAGTATTGTTGTTTATAATAACATAACAGCTCTCCATTGTCCGAAAGCCTTAGAGTAAAGTGCGTGGTACTTCGAGTTGGTGGTCGCAGGATCGAATCTCCTGCAAGACTAGACTGGACAAAACTGAAAAGGTTCTTGAGGCTCACCCAGTCTATAAACAGCTTTAAGGCCAGACTGGACAAGCGCAATGGACTCGGTATCGGTATAGCCAAGATTCGGTACACCAACAGTTTAGTTTTACGGGCTCATTATTTGAACGGCCCAAACTACAAACAGGCTGACACGCCTAGCCGAAGTAGAAGGCGATAAGATAAGATGAGATAAGAACTCAGCCTCTTATACCTTTATCTAAACTGCCGCAGTTTATCAACAAACTGGGATTCATTTCATGACTTACTTAGTCAACTTCAAAATGAAACTTTTGCATTTGATTTTATCGGATTCAGCGAAATATTTAATTGTGACAATGATCAGCGTCTGGCCTGATGATGATGATAATAATAATAATAATAATAATAATAATAATAATAACACACTTCTATAGCGCTAATATGCTCGAAAAGAATCGAGGTCAGTGGCTTACCTTACCTGGATATCATAAAATCATCATCAGAGATTTCATATACGCGGTATGCATTATGCGAATCCGAATGCGTCAAAAAATGGAAAACATGTAAACATACGAGCGTCATTCCATATGTGCGACTGCGATTTGCGAATGCGACAAACCGGATCGCACCATTTCGGGATTGGTGCGGATGCGAATACGAATCGGACGGTTGAATTCAGAAGAAGAAAAAAATAGGTCAGACGGTGAAAGGGGTGTCAGAAACACACGGACACCACAATATCGGATACGCTACCGCGATGTCGCATTACGCATTCGGATTCGCATGCCACATTACGCATATCGGGTATATAAAATCTCGGCTTAACAAGCTTTATTTTCCTAAACCTTTTAGCATAGATAATGAACAAGTATCAAATCAAATGAAAATCGCAGAATATTTTAATAACAACTTTGCCAACTACCAGTCAAAATGTTCCAAAGGGAAATACCAGTTATACCAATTACTTAGACACTTACTTCCTTACTTACTTATGTCCATCTTTCCTCCTGGGCCATAGGCCGCTGACTACAGTCTTCCGGAGTCTTCTGTCCCGGGCTTCATAGATCCTCGTGATGAAGACCCTGCCTCTTCCAGGCGAGTGTTCTCCGTAAATTCTGTTGTTCCCCCACGCTCAAACCTCCTCATTTCTCATCCAAGGCGGAGTCGAAATGTTTCAACGGGAAATACTAGATATGCAAATTACTTAGACAAACCAGTCATAAATAGTATGTTGATGGATGAAATTGACTACTTACACGTGATGGACATTGTCAAAACCCTTAAGCCTAAGGTCGGTTGTGGGTTTGATGACATTTCATTCAAACTTATTAAAGAATCGATTTCAAATATAATCCAGACCTTTATTCATATTAGCCAAAGTTATTCCTGTTTTTAAAGCTTCCGATGCCGATCAACTAAAAATTGACCGACCTATTAGATTATAACACGCGTTCTCTAAAAAAAAAGTAGGAAAACAAAATGCATAACAGAATTAAGTCATTTTTAGATTGCCCAAAACTCTTATACAAAATCAATATGGATTGTGTGCGAAACGTTCTCAGATTCATCCAGCCTTGCACCTGCTTAATCAATGTGCTAATAACAATAATTCAAATCCACGTAAATATACTTTTTCAATTTTTGTTTTGTGATCTGACAAAAGCTTTTGATGTTATTGATCACGATATCCCCGTGAAAAAGCTTCACGTTTATTGTATGCGTGAAATTGTTTAAAATGAAACGGACTGTGAATTATCCGCCGAACAGGAAGCATATATGTCGATCTCGAAAACAACAAATCTAGAATGGAAAAGATAGAATATGGCGTATCTCAGGGATCGATCTTGGGGGGGGGAGGGGGGCCCACTATTTATCCCTGTATTTATCTGATTGCAATTTAGGCAAGTTATTCGCAAATGCAAATGTAGAGGAAAACAAATTATTCAATTGGTCCTGTGCAAATAGACTATGCTTAAATCCAACAAAAACTAACTTTTAGTCATAAGAAATAATCCTGTTAATTCAAATTCAATTGAACAAAAATTGCATATTAACGGAACACCATTATCTCAAATTGGATGTAATATTCATGAAACATAAACTGACTTTCGTGTCTTGGCCTCTATCTAGTTACCGCTTTCCCGTAAAGGTCACCTAGTTCAAATTAATAAGATTTCTTAAACCTTCGTCAAGATTAAGCAAACGAAAAATGTCCTACCAGTAGACAGTCTAAAAACTCACACACACGCATGCACACACACACACACACACACACATACACATGTATGTATACTATTTATAAAGTTATCAGCCATCCACGATGTGGAGAGCCACATAATTAATATCTGAATTGTTCAGTTTAATTAAAATATGAGATGGAAATCGAACCAAAGTTCATTGATCATATAATAATCACTGGAATCATTGACACAACAATTAAAATAATTTAATATTCATTTATTAAGAGATTATTTTATCATCGTCGTAAACGAGCCAGATATTTAAGAGGAAGTAAAAAAAAATAAACAGGATGTTGTAGACCCTTTACGTGATGATGATAAGAAGGTTGATATCCCTATATTAGTCTATTGTCTAAATGTGCACTCTCTGGGGAAGGAAGCCATACCTGTTGCGGCTGATTATGCTGCATCGCTAAGTATTCAGTGATATATTAACGCTCATTGATACGTGCCTGGCTCGGAACCGACACTGTTCAGCTCAATGAGTTGGTTCCTACAGGTTATTATTTAAAAACATATTTGTCGCTGAAATGGCAGACGGGTTAGTCATGTGGGGATATTATACAAATATGGACTGGCTGAGTAAGTCAGATAGACAACTGATTTGTAGACATTTTGAACACACTGACTCCATGTACCATAATATACATAAGGTTACTGTCATATTTTCTATGGAATATTGTCCCATTCCTTCTAAATAAATGGCTTAAGAAACTGATAAGTATTTGATGACTGGTCTTAATACTTAGATAATCATTATATTATATAATATAGTAATAACCGGTGATTTAAATTCCCATGTGGATAATCAGTCTGACGTTGAAGTTCGTAGATTTTGCAGTATTTTGAATTCCCATTGATTGATTCAGCACGTGAATGGTGTAACTCACGAAAAATGCCATAGCCTAGATTTGATTATCTCAAAGAGACTTGAACTTCATCAAATTAGGAGTTCCTTTTGTTTGTGGCCCTCGTCTCAGTAGCAACAAACGTTCGTCCTTCGGTGATTATCTGTCTGTAGAGTTCATCATTAATATGGACGAAGCCGATTGCTTACGAAAAGAGAGATAACATATAGGTAGTATCATGGCACGATGATGACTGATGTTTTACGGCCACTTTTGTGGACATGGTAGACTAAATGGGTCGAGCTACCTCCAAGGGTAATATGAAACGAGGTCAAAGATGAAACACCCTTCAGATATGCCCACGCTGAGATTAGAACTCAGGTGGTAGTGATCTGTGATCCAACCCACTACCAGTTAGACCACGGAGGCGCCCCAGATAAGTATCATGGCATAAATATTCCTGAATTTATAAAGGCTTTACAGTCGTCTCAAATCTAGACTGAACCTCATGGGCCAGTTAATGAGCTGATAGAAGCCCATAACAAAGGTGTCTAAAGAATCAATTGTCTTGTCTTGTCTCATCGACAATAATGTTCCTCCGTTATCGAAAATGATTACATTGAAGCCTGAAGTTCCTTGGTACACCGACGTGCTTTGATATCTGCTCAAGTCTGCTGCCGAACTTCTTTAAATGTACACTAACTGAATGTGGAAGAGATCAGAAGAAACTCTTCGAACTAATAAGGAATTTGATGACAGTAATTTAAACGTAAAGTTACCACATTTTAAAGTCTCCGTATCCGCAATATCACCAATAATATGGGGTTATCTCTGTGGCCCCATGGGTAGAGCGTGATACTACATACCCTACCCATGGTTATGATCACGATGTGCGGGATGTAGGAAGTTCGAATCCCGGCCGTGGCGATGTAGTACGGGGTGTTTCATCCAACCATACGACTGGCAAGGTTTTCTTACAAATAAAATAATAATAATAATAATGTATATTTAATAAAGCACCCTTACTAGCAGGAGCCATTCAAAGGCGCTGTATAATGATACCCAAATAAAAACCCTATAAGAGATTTAAATGATAGTTATTATTTGTCTGTGAAAGTGACCTTGAACAGGTGTCTTTTTAGAACAGATTAAAAAATGTCAAGTGACGATGCATTTCTAATATTTGCCGACAACTTATTCCAAAATGTAGGCGCTGCAACACTAAACGCACAATCACCATATGACTTGAGCCGAAACACTGGCACCTGCAATAGTATCTGTTTGGATGACTTCAGTTTTCGGGATGACTTTCTAAAGGACACCAGTTCACACAGGTATTAAAGTGCCATGTCATGGATAGATTTATTAGTTGTTAGTAAAATCTTGAAATGGATGCGCTTTCTAACAGGTAATCAATGTAGTTTATGAAGAATTGGGGTGATATGGTATGGTATGGTATGGTATGCAGGTTTTGCAGTACCCCAGGTGGTGCAATACCTCAGGGAGTTTGACGCCCCCTGCCATGCAGAGTTTAAACCACTGGCTTGTGGAACAGGTTTTTGACAGAACCGAAGGCTAAGGCAGCAAACCCTAGCCAGAAAACCATGACACTGTGGCAGCTTCAAGGGCTGTTGATGTATGAAATTCCCAACATCTCTCGACAAGCCACTGCAGGGACACATAATTTGCGCCTGTCTTGTCGTGTTCTTGCCGGCGTGAGACACCACTATTTGTTCCCCGAGAGAGTGCCGCTAGTAACTTGCAAAAGCCAGCTAGCAGTTTCCATGAAATGGACAACTGCACGAAACACCATACAGGATCGGCCGTCGCCCGGGTTACCAAGGACTGTCCTGCTAGACCCTATCTTCAGTTGACAGTGGAAAATCAGCTAGGAAGAAGAAGACAACTAATGACAATTGCACAATGTAACGTCAGAACTCTCCTTTCCCGAGAAGGAGCTGACCGACCAGAAGATGATTGATGTTTAACGCCTACGTTTGTGCACATGATAGGCTAAACGGGCCGAGCGACCTCCAAAAGTAATGAAGCGAAGTTAAAGATGAAACGAGCTTCAGATATGCCCACGTCGAGATTCTGACACCGGTGGTAATGATGTGTGGTCCAAGACGCCACCGTTAGACCACGGAGTCGTCCCGACCGACTAGAGAGACGTGCGGCACTAGTGGCAATGGGACTTGTCAAATACAACATCGACGCCCTATGTGAAACAAGGTTCTCAGGGTCTGGTATCCTCCACGACTCGGAATACCAAGACAAGCCTCGATGAGATTGCTACCATGGATCAGATGGCTAGAGCAATCGCCGGCATTAAAGATGGCAGAGCACCTGCAGGAGATGGAATTCCTGCAGAAGTATGGAAGCACGGAGGAGACATTCTGTTCAGCAGACTACACTAACTAATCACCAATGCCTGGGAGGTGGGTTCTGAACCACAAGCATGGAAGGATGCCAGCATTGTAACCATCTATAAGAAAGGTGATCGAACAGACTCTGGGAACTATAGAGGAAACTCCCTTCTTTCCATATAAGGCAAGAACTTCATCAGAATCCTCCGCAACAGACTATCTACCAACATAACACCAGAGGTAGTTCCGGAGACACAATGTAGCTTCAGAGGTGACCGGAGCACTGTGGATATGATATTTTGTCTCCGACAGCTACACGAAAAGTGCATTTAGCAGGACCAACCTCTGTACATGGTATTTGGTGGATGGCCAAGGCTAGTGCATCTTTCGGCCGACTACGCTAGAGACTCTGGAACAACCACCACGTGTCCATGCGGGTTAAAGGCAATATATGCCGTGCAATCGTGCGGTCCACCCTCCTATACGGAGCTGAGGGTGACGACAGGTGAAAAGCTGCATGCCTTCATGATACAACATCTGCGTTCGATCATGAGGAAAACCTGGATGGACAAAGTGACACACAAGGAAATACTCAAACGGATAGGGCTGCCATCAATGGAAGATCTTCTGATCAGAAAGAATCTCCGGTGGACTGGACACCTCATGAGGATGTCACCAGACAGGCTACCAAAGCAGGTTCTCTACTCTTAACTGTCTTCTGGTCACAGAAAGAGAAGGCGCCTCCGTATCCGGTTCAAGGATAGCACCAAGAGAAACTTGAAGTTGAGAGACATAAAGACGGACTCGTGGACATCTTACAGCAGAGAGATAAATGAAGAGCAATAGTCAAGTGATGGAAGCTGTCTTTGTCGGATCGCGACCAACAGCATGATTTATTGATTGGGGTGATATAATCATATTTTCGATTATTTGTCATTATTCTGAATTCGCTGAAGGCGATTGATGTTATAATCAGATATGCCATATAACAGGGAGTTACAATAGTCTATACGGTCTGTAACAAAAGCATAGACCAGAATTAAAAGTGCCTCTTGTGTCAAGATTTTTTTAACACTGGATGATCTCAAGTTTGTAGTAGGCAGCTCGGCATACTGATGTGACATGTTCTTACATGTTACTACATTTGTAAAAAATAACCCCTAGATTTTTTACTGATCCATTATTAGTAATCGAAGATGCACCCATCTGTAATGCTATTGTTTTTATGGATTTAACACAATGTGGTGATGCCAAATATATAATATTTTCATTAATTATCATTTAATCTTAAAGGATTTTGAGTCATCTACAGCCGAATATCAGCAATACAATGTTGTAAATTCTTCAAGGAAGAGGAGAAATTTAACTAAATGTCAGGATCCAGTTATATATACAATCGTGTGTCATCAGCATACAAGTAATATTTAACGCCATATCGCTGCGCAATAATCCCAAGAGGGTGGGTATACATTGTGAAAGCCAGAGGACCAAGAACTGAACCTTGTGGTACACCAGATAACAAAATAATTGAGCATCACTCTCTGTGAGCGCACTTGTTCCAGATAAGATCAAAACCATTCAAGTACTTTATCTGATAGACTGAATATGCCTTTCATCCTAGAGAAAAGTGACCAATTGATCAATTACCTCGATTAACATCATTTTTCACCGGAACCAAAGACTTTCAGTGCTGTGACCACTTTTATATACAGACTGTAGTAATTCATTAAGGTTAATATTGATGAAACATTTGTTTAGATGGAAAACAACTGCCCTTTCTATAACTTTAGATAAAAATGTAAGATTTGGAACAGTTCCGTTATTGTCGAAACTGTTTTTTTAAATTAATGGTTTTCATGGATCTTAGGAAAACACCTAGAGATAATGATTTATTAACTATCTTTGTAATTGGGCTTATCAGAACATCCAAACACTCTTTTACAAGCCATATAGGTATAGGGTCAACTGCACACTGAATGCATCAGATGACCTTTCCAGCAACTGTCTGATACCAATCTCTGAAGTGTATCCATCATAGGCATGGAGGATTCTTCTACCCCATGGCATACCCTCTGATAAAGTGCTGGTAGGGAAGCCATCATACATCTTTTGAGAGAAGAAGTAATTAATACAATGGGCCATATCTTTATCTGAGTTGATAATATTTGGAAGGACAAGTCTGACTTCTATGTAGTACTTTATTCACAACACTGAAAATTTTATTTCTTATCATTAAATAACTTTAGCTGAAAGAGGCGTCATTTGCATCTCCCTCATTTCAGGTAGCCAGCCATGTAAAATAACTGACATTATATACACCCCTTAATGCTATTTGCTTAAATGGGTTAACATATAGTTTTATAGCGATCATTATTCAAACATTATTTACAAGTTGCAGTCTTATTTACGGTTTGGTTTTGGTAATTGGTTTTACAATTTAGGATTTGAGGAAGGTGGTATTTTTGTTAGTTATCTTTTTTATAAGTATCTAAATACAATGGTGTTTGTTGGTAACGATGAGCCGAATGACGATCTAAACTTTGGACGGAAATATAAGACTGCAATGTACAATACAAAAAGTTAGGGACAAAGAATGCTGCAATGGAAACAATTTCTTGATGGTGTTGTAAAAATAAATGTTTATTTTTATTTGAAACCTCCCCCCATCTCTGTCTAAAAACCATATGATGTGCCCGCTCTAGACAAAGTCGATATTCGTTTTTGATGTTGTCTATTTTATTAATGCAGATACAAAGGAGACGATGCCAACTTGTGAGAAAGCAGCCCAACATGTTTTTAATGTGATTGGTGGTGATATCTAGATATTATATTCTAACATCTGTATTGAAGCAAAATAGGAAAATGTATTAATTACACAACGGTGTGATGCTAAATATGTACGTAGAATGCCACGGTAGACCAGTTTTCATGCTTACAATCCGAAACCACCAACAGGCAAAATTCTGTGAAATCCACGTGGAATCAACGTTGTTTCCATGTGGAAATTTGGGTATATTTGAAAGTTGAATCCAGTGAGGATTGCATGCTAAATTAATTCATAACAGGACTTCACGCTGAATCTACGTCAGAATTTCCATGAGGAATCTGCGTTGCAATTTTGATATTGAATCCATGTCATACTTTCCAAACTGAATCCACATACTTTCAGTAAAGTATAAGAATTACAGCTTCTAATATTTATTTTCAATTTTATACAATACTATGGAAACTTGATGCTTCTGTGAACACTTTATATAACTTTACACTCCAATAAATTTACGGAAATTGGCAATATAACTGTATTTAATATAAACTGTACTCAATTATTAATCAAATTTAGCTCCACAATAATCCCATTACTTAACAGTACATCCGCACGTATAATCGGAAACTAACTCGCATATTTCTGTCGTTGTTTCATGATCCTTTAATTAATTGCCTTTTGATACAGTTAATTGATTTAAGGCTAAAATATGTACAGTAATATCCCGCCTTACGTCATTTCGGCCTACGTCAGATTTTCCTTTACGGCACTTTTCTAGAGTAAATTTCAGTTCAGAGAATGTCGTGACGTCACTCAGCTACGTCACCTACGCCATAACAAAAAGACGCGAAAGAAAGAAATTAATAAAAGTAAAAGTAGCTAATAATAATAAAAGTAGCTAAAACAATTAAAAATAGAATAAAACATTTAATATAAAATAAGATATTTACACCAAAGGGCACTTTTAAGGCATTTAAGGCATTATGTCCGGTTTACGTAAAAACAAACTCGTTATATCACGGCTTTTTGAGCCAATTAATAACATATGAGCTGGTGTAGTAATTTGGTTATTTTGTATGACCAAAATGTTAAAGCATATATTTCTGACCATTTTCCAGTTTTGTTTGCTCAATTTCACACATAGGAACTAAATTAAAATCTCAAGAATTAGGTACATTTTCATATAGAAAATTTACACATGAAACCGTTCAGCGTTTTTCATTTCTTCTGTTATAGAACAAATGAACTGGGACTATTTAAATGATCTGGATATTAATGAGGCATTCAAGGACTTTACAGATAAATAAAATAAAATTATTGACTTATATGCACCGTTGAAACAGGTTAGAATTCAACATCGTTCTTTGCAATTAATAAAATTAAACATAACATGCCACAAAGACACTTTATTACTCTCTCATATATCCATACTTAATTTATGGCACTATATTATGGGGAGCAGCATGTCATGTTCATTTATCAAAATTTATCATAATGCAAAAAAAGTGTCAGATTCATTACAGGAGCACACTATAGGGCACATACAGCATCAGTATTTAAACACCTTCACTCAAATTAGTAGACTTGTATAAATTACAGTTAACAAATATGTATTATCATTTCTTAATGGGTTTAATTACTGCCATCTTCGTTAAAACACATATTTACTTTATCACAAAATCAACATGGCCACAACACCAGACACTCGACAGCATACAAATTAATGGTGTGCAAAAACACGCACCATGGCTTCGGTTGCAAAACAACATCCAAATAGGTCCTCAAACATGGAACCTTTTACCACATGATATCTATATGCGCAACTCATTACTCCTATATTGTGCGGGTTTCTCATCCGGATTCAAACAGTACACGTTTTATTTTCACCCATGTAGTTATGGCGCGGCATATTCGTTTAATGAGTTGGACAGGGTTATGGGCTGCACCAGAGCGGCAACATCAGATTTACGGAATAAATCAGTACTTATTATATTAAATTGACCTACATCTTGCATTGAGTTGTAGAATGGCTCCAACTAAAATTATATTATAAATGTAGATCTATTTACTTACACAACTTTAATTACGTCTAATAGAGCCGGTCGGACAGCCTCTTGTAAACTCTATTCTACATCTGTGAGCTGTAGACTATATATATATATATATATATATATATATATATATTGTATTTATTATTTTCGTCTGTTCCTGAACCTTTACTTTTTTACATCGACATAAATTTTGTATACAGTTCAGAAAATAAAATCATTCATTCATTCATTTCATAATCATATAAATTATAACATATGGAATTTTAGCTGTGCACTCACTTTACCGCCATCTGGGATAAGCTGTTGCGCGTGCGCAGCGTTCCCCTAGCGATTAGCCTGTGATCCAGAATTTCTCGCTTTCTGGAGCAGGAATCCCGCAGCTTTGTTTTGATGCTATTTTTAGCAACAAACAAACAGCACTGGAAGAGCGCGTCCCTTCGTCGGAACAGTAACAAGGATTTAATCGAAGATTAGATTATTTAGGCCGAAAGCAGTTACTTGAAAGGGAAAGCCAAACAGGAATTCGCCGACCAGATTCCTTATTATATTCAAGGAAGTTTTGTTACTGGAAACGCGACGTAAACAAGGAGGTAAGTCTCGCCATTTCCGTTAGTAACGCCGTATCATCAGTGTATGCTCCAGTCACGGATGTAGGTCACTTGTGAGTCTTTGTTGTTGTACTAAGGCCTTGAGTGTTTTGTGTTTCTAGCTACTCTACCACTAGTCTAGTGGACTCTACAATGGGTAGATGATGCTTTATAATGGTAATACAAGGGGATTCAAGTTAGAGAAGAATAGGGTTAATTATTTTTGTAAATGTTCAGAATACATGGCATTAGACTAGTCTAAGACTAAGGGTTTCCGTGAAAGTAGCCTAACTTAAATCCTCAAAGCTAACAAACAGATTATTCTAAATATCAGACAATAATTGAATAACTGAAAAACTAGATTTAGCAACATATTGGTATAAAAAGCAATTTGGTTCTGCGACAATATATATATATATATATATATATATATATATCAGTGTGCCACCTGTGGCATGCTATCTGGGATATGATATTGGTATAAAAAGCAATTTATTAAGTGACAGATCTAATGATCTAGACCTTTTTGTTGTCTTTACGTTTCAGTCGTCTTTTATATCACGGTTTAGCATTAGGTCGTTTAGCTTCGGCACTGGTCATATAATGATATAGTCTACCTGGGATATGTGGCCGAGGAGTGACTCCCAATAGGGATACAAATCCCACAAAACAGAGGTGTGAGCAGCCGGATTCGAACCTACAACCTGGAACTTTGCAGCGTAGTGCTCAATCCACTGTGCCATTTAAACGGCCCTTTTTCAACATGAAGCAGGCTACAGCAGTACGATTATAAACCACTCACCCGCTCATGTACACCATGACTGCCCTATGGTTTTGTTGTTCGGGGAGAATCCCCAGGCTGTCACTTAATCAGCACAGCCTCTATGTTGGAGTGGTTAAGAAACCCCCCCCCCCACCACTCACAGGGATGCAGTACGGAAAGATGAAGCCGAAATACCATGAGGGTGGTCATTGCCAGAGTGTTTTACGTCCTCAGGGGGTTTTAACGTCCCTCTTTATTTTAAATAATTCAGTGGAGACGGCAGCGCCATTTAACGTGGTCAGCCACCCACGGTGTAGTGAGCCGAAAAATTAATCCCTGGAAAAGTTTCGACCTCTTACGGAGTTCGAACCTGTGACCGTTGGCACCAAGTGCCGAGTGCTTAACCGCTAGGCCACCGGAGCTCACTAACTGCCTTATGTCTATGATATCCAATTAAGTACATGCCACTTTATGATCACAATCACGGGGTCAGGTTCCAATATCATAACGTTTCAACCAACAAGCCACTCGTTATATCATCTTATTGGTTTTTAGGGTGGTGTTTAAAATCTCTCTGAATGACAAAGACCATCTGTGTGTAACTTGTATTATGATATGGTTTTGTATGAGATTTATATATATATATATATATATATTGAAACCTGTGCCCCTCAATGCGTATATGTGTACTATGTGATAACATAATGAAATCAATACCTTGTGTCTTTTTGTGTATGTAAATCAAACCTATAAAATTTCACAACTGTCAAGTACTATGTGGAACTTCATTTCAATTGCTTTATTTGTAATTAATAAATATAATATGAAATTGGAACCAACTTGCATTTAGTTCCATTTCTATGCCATGTAACCATTTTCTGGTATGAATGTTTTGAAAATATTTTATACAACATCTTTCCGTTACAGCATCCCAGAATGTCTGATCAGGAAGTCAACTGCCATGCTAAACCGGAAGATGTTCTGATGATGACTGATGATGATGTGGAACAACGACAAAAAGATGAGGAATCTGACACATCCTCAAACGATCCCACTCAGACTCCGGACTCTACTCAGCCAATTGAGGACATTGCAGAAAATCAGTCTCCTTCTACACCAGATGGCAGCAACGAATCGAAGGTCAAGCCCAAGAAGGCTCAACGCACGCACAGGATTCAGCTTCCCGGTCCGACGAATCCCACCAACGCAGGTGCGAACCCCACCGACCAATCAGCGCAAGCACGGCAGTCGACAAATCTCGAGAGCATCTCTCACACCGGATGCGCCCAGGTTCCAGTTCAGATACCACCTCAGATCATTGCCTTCCACAATGATGATTGCATCAAGGAGGAGTCCCTCAATAATGAGTCGGCCCTCATGATGTCGGGTCTCTGTTCCTTAGGTTGCTGGATTGCAAAGTTCATTTCCGGCATTTGGCATTTTGTCAAAGGTCTCGCGAAGTCGGTCGGAAGGCTGCTCTTCACACCAGCGTTGTTGGGAGCGGTGCTCTATTGCATTATGGTCTACATGGTCTTCACCTTCATCATTGACCAGAAGGATGAGAAGATTGTTTTGGGATTTGATGCTGCTCTGAAATATGTTCTCCAGAACGCCATGTGGCTTGTCCTTCCAATCTTTGTTGGTAGGTTAATCTGTTATTCCTTAATCAACACACACCGTTTTAAATAGAAATTATGTATGCATTTTAAATAAATCAATTTCGCATTTGATGACACTTCACGTTTGTGTGAAATCTTTTAGCACTGAACGTTTTCTACGGGAATCTTTTGATGTTTTTCAGCATTTTTGGTGATCCACTTCAACAGTAACCACCGACATCATCAATTCCTCTACGAGTCGATGGTTGATGTTATGTTGATGCTGACCAACTCGCTGATAATGGCATGCCACGCTCAACCTGACTCCCTGCTCTGGCTGAGGCCGATGTTTATGGTGGCAGTCGCCTTCAGGTGTGACATACCGATTACCAAACTTTTTATTATCCTTTAGGCATTGCAGATGCTGAACCATTTTTATGCATACTTAAGCAGAGAATAGCTAATATACATATCAGACATGGGGTCAATTCAATTCCGGAATTGAAATTGATTATTTAAAAAATGGAATTGAGAAAATTAGAATTGAAGTTTCCTACATAAAAATTAAATCCACAAATTAATTTACTATTTTTACCAAGTTAACACTTACATGTGGTGTTACCAATATACTGGAACCAAAATGATCCAGAACTTTGGTTCCTTATATATATATATATATATATATATCAGATACACACAATGACCGTGGCACCGACGTAAGCGTTTAACCAATTAAATGGTCTGGACACCGTGGGCTCCACCCACAACACTGTGACACCACCACATAGCATATCTGTAATCTATATAGAGATATTGCTATTTAGGAATTGATTAATTTTATCATCTCACTGGGAATGTCAATCTGGAGTAAAAACTTTTAATAACCATTTGAGATCTTTTGTAAACTTACCATATGTCAGTGGTTTAGTACCCAGCAGGGTTGTGAAAGTAAATACAGGATATCACCCCTGCTGGGTGGAACTAAGCAAAAACATTAATTTCAAGGCTCCTATTGGACAGTAGAATATAAGTAAATCTTTGATGATTACAAAATACAGGTTTACATGGGAATCCACCCAAGATTATGATCCACCGCTTGATATAATCAAATATCTCTTTAGCAAAAAGAGAAAGCCTTGTGGTTAGGCTTTTGCAATTTTTTACCAGGTTAACACTTACATGTGGTGTTGTTACCAATATACTGGAACCAAATTGATGCAGAGCTTTGGTTCCTTATATATATATATATATTCAGATATGCACACTGACTTTAGCACCCCATGTCAGCATTTAACTGATTAAAATAGTATGGATACCGAGAGCTCCACCCACAACACTGTGACACCACCAGATAGCTTGCCTGTAATCTATATAGAGATATTGCTATTTCCCCCGTTCAATGTATAGAACGGGCAAAAACAAATTCATCCACAAATAAATATTTCTTCCTTGACAATCCTACTTGGAATATAAACTACTCATAGTAAGTCTTCCAAGTAGGTACTCGGAGTACCTACTCATGCTAAAAAGTATTAGGCAAAAAAAAGAGTCGGGGGAGAAACTGAATTGGAATTGATAAATGTTTAATTTGTTTTGACCAATGGAATTGACCTCATGTCTAATACGTATTACCTAATTATATATATATACACTATATATATATATATATATATATATATATGTATCTTACCTGATAATTATTACACTATATCATAGTATTATATATATCAGTATATATATTTACCTGAATATTTTCAGGTAATTGTATTATATTATCAGAATAACAATTTTGAAATTTAATAATATATATATATAGTGTTGTGTATGTTATCTTTTTAATTCTTCAGTGTAAAGATTGTCTTACATTATAATTCAAACCGATTAAAGGCGTTGTATTTCTGACATTTCCTTTTTAATATTTAACAGTTTAAGTTTATGCAATCTCCTAACTCTATGAGGTTGACTAACTCTATTAGACACCAGAAGAGTGATATAAAAATGAACACCAAAAGCCGTTTTTTCTATTTTCAAGGTTCGTTTACTGGCTGAGTCTGTTCTATCTGCAACCAAAGTGGCAGCAACTCTTCCACACTCCAACAATTCTGAACTGCATCATCCTCACAGTCTACAATCTGGGCGTCTCGATCCAGACGAATGCTGCAGGCTTCCTGGGAATGGCCTCCCACCCCACAGATCATGATCCAACGGGTGAATCATCGACGCAGGAACACGGATCACAGGACTCAGTCACTTCTGGCCCAGGTTGGTTCTGATGCCTGTAACGGTCGCCTGGTCAGAGTTAAAGGTTAGGATTACAATTATAAACAGCTTATTTACCAGTGAAATTAAAACTCTCTCTGTGTGTGTGTGTGAGTGTGTTAAACGTTACCTTGGCATTGCCCTAAAATATAAAAACAGCAGTGAGTGGCTGTCATAAATTATGTTATTTGTTGTCAATCAGAAGATGACAAATAGCTTTTTTAAATTTGAAATAGTGAGAAGTTGAATACGGAAAATTCCCGTTTTAGGTATTACTATGCGCTAATGATTATTCATAATTTCTCATTCCAGAAGGTCAAGGGTTGTTCTCCAGTTCTAGTATGTGTGACATTGTTGAGAAGGTGTTCTGCGGAGCTGATAAAATACAATGAAGATGGAACAAACGAAATGTTTTATGTTACGTTTTCAAATTTGGATTGATTTTATAGTTTATTCTATGATGATGAGAAGCTGGTATCGTTAGATGGCGTACCATTATGAAGATGTCGCATGCAATATTTTACTATGAAATAATGCGTGTGACAACGATACCAGTAATATATATTCATCTGGCATCCGTCTAAAGCTATATAGTAACGTAACATAACAAAATCATTTACAAAAATAAATAATAGCAACTAATTCCATTAAGCAAATCATTTATTCTTCTTCTCACTGGAATTAAACCTTTTTATAAAATATAACCAGATTTATTTGTACGTTGTCATCCAATCAATAGCTCTTCAGGCTTGTTTACGTAGGTGGGTGTTCTATTTAATGCACTTGGAATGATCTGCATTGAGAAAACCGAATATTTCCTGATGTGGAGCCTTCGGTTCTCTGTGTTTTTTGCTCCACCAGACCATTTCTCTCATAAATACATTTACGGTGAACTTGTATTTACTGTAAAAGAATAAAAGCCAGTTAGAAATGCATGTACATGGATTTAAAAAAATAAATGTTAGCACTGCATTTTCATGCCAAGTGCTGTTCAAAGGCATCTTGCATAAGGTGGTACAGGAAAGGCCATTACTGGCACAACTGAACCACGACAAAAATGTGTAACTTCAATTAAGTTTGCGAGACTTTTTAAACAGACCTCATGATTGATAACTCTCTACAATATGCAAAATATTTGTATGGGGCATCTGTCCATGATGCTCCTGGAAATGGTCAGATGTCACTCACTGGGACTGGGGGGGTGGCGGCATCACACAGAAGGTGGCACTGCAAAATTCCAAGTTTGAGAACCACAACTATGCTGTATAAGGAAGCCAAGTACCCTCACCAAGTGATCGTAATACACATTATATTGATGTTTTATTGTAATCCAGAACGAAGGATTCATCCATTAATTGCGTGTGCTGCGAGTTTTTTCAAACAAAATTTCATCGATTTGTAAACCAAATCCAGCATTGCTCTTCCTGGGACTAAACACTTGGATGCAATAAAAAAGTATTAACTACCTGTTGGTTCCTTACACTCACGATATGGATCTGTACGAGTCAATGCCATCATCGGCTCGGCATGCCATGTCTTGCCACCAATCATGGATGGGTGATATAATCCATTACTGTACAACATCGTATAGTCTGTGTGGCCAGTTGGTGAATTCTAAACGGAGAGTCTCCCAGCGGGCATTCTGCCCACCACTGTCCACAAAAATGGAAGCCACATCTCAGCGTGTGTACACAGCTTGCGCTGATGGTGGCACGTCACAAAGTCAGCAACCATCTCTCAAATGGAGTGTCCACTTTTTATGGTGTGTGCACTACGTAATCAGAACAACAATAAATCTTTTGCTGGTAATCCATCTCAGGATCAAACGATCACCCGATGGCTGATAATCCGCTGTCGGATGTGGATTTTCTGACGCTCACTGACAAAATAGGTCAGATTTCTGACAGATTAAAATTGAATAGATTTTCTGGCTGTCAAACCGAATTAAACTTGCATAAAATGTGATTCTTCCATACGCCATGCTCGATTGGAAAATTGTCCAGTGTGTGAATCTAGAGCATCAAGTGTTTTTATTTTGTATATACCTACCTCCAATGTGTATAATACCCGTTTAGTGTTTATGAACGTTTAGTATCAACAATTAGTGATGTCTCGTATTTTAGTTTCTGTTTTTAATTCGTTTAGAGGTTAAAGGGGGTGGTTTTGCCCATCAGCCAAATGATTATTTGTGTCTTTGATGAGTTGTTTTTATTAATATTTATATGAATGTTTTAGCTTGTTTTACATTGTTCTTATGATACAGATGTTTTCGTTTGTTCCTCACAAATAATGTGTAAGTGTGTGTGTGTGTGTGACATTTATTAGAGCAAACAAAGTTCTCATAGTAATTCACTAATAAAAACCAGCTGGTCAGTCAAAACATTAACATTTTTACGTTGTTGATGATTGTAGTCTGTCGTGTTGATGTTTTGTCCATTATTAACCTGTTGTTGCCGGATATATTTATTAATATTAAACATTTTATTTACATTTCTCGAAGGAAGCTTTATTTTCAATGTACATAAAATCGTTTGTTTGCACGTTAAACAGTGGTACTGTAAAGAATATCTCACATATCTTAAGGTACAGGATCTCTTAGACGTAGTAGTAACAGTAGTGAGTAGTAGTGGTGGTAATTAGTAGTGATGTTTTATGTGGTTGTTAAAAAATAAAAGCTTATTTTGCATTTTACACGTTTTGTGATGTGCGCTCGCTCACACTCCGGAGGGCCCGGATTACGCAACACATCGGTTTTTTTTTTTAAATAGAGAGAAAGAAAGGGGTAATAAATATTTTTATTTCACAAACATACAATCGTTCCCCATCATACGTGACATCTTCACACACTAACAGGTTAAGGATGTTGTTGTTGATGAACAGATGACAAATACACAGAGATACGTAAATGCGCACAAAGGAAATAAATATAGACAAAAACGACCTATCCAATTCTGCCGATCCATCTCGTCGCAATCACGAACTATCCTAGAATTAGTTGGCCGATCCATCTCCCAAACCCCCCACCCCCCCCTCCCTCCCCATGTCAAGTGTAACCAGTGACTACATCAATGGGAAATGCTCTTTTTTACTGTACATATTTACATCGCATCTACCGCTCAAACGATCTGGTTTTGATTCACATTCAACAAAACAGTTGTTGCTACACCACGTAAATTGGCATCAAACAGGAATTATAAAATAAACATCACCGAGGTTGAATAGACCAACCACTGCTGCTGCGTAATACTTCGTTTTATGGTAGTATATGTGTGTAAATGAAATGGAAAATAAAAAAAATCGATCAATTTAAGAAAATAACTCATTTCCAACGATTACTGATTAACGGGTATAATATTTGAATAAATTTGTGCAATACGAAAATAGTGATACAAATATGAACAGCTTGTGATTATTATAAGCAATATCTCGTAGATATTGAACACATTTTTTGGTAATTTCTTTATTTATACGCATATATAATTGGCAGTGTGTGTGTGTGTGTGAGTGCAGTGTGAAAAGATACTGGTGCAAAGAATAATAAATCAGTGCAGCATCTTTGTTTTGATTCATCGGGAAATTATCCCTGGAGAGTCATTTTTCATACTTGCTATGGCTGTGTGTTCAAAACAACACACACACACACACACTAACCAGAACGTTTTTTTGCTAATGTTTCCTACAACTACGGTAACACAATAATAACATCTTACTTGTCTAATGCTATAATTACATCAATCACAAAATAAATATTTATATTCTTAAAGTTGTTGCACGCACGTGGACACGCAACGTGGAGAAATTAAATTACAAAGTAGGTAAGCTAAATGTCCTATCCGAACTAACATATTTATAAGACCCTGATTCTCCTTACCATTCGTAGAATCTTGTACAAAAGTCAATCTACAAACGGTGAACTGATTTCCATTAAAACATTATTATTAACCAAACATTTACGATGTCGGCTCGACCAATGACCACCTTTTTTTAGGCAAATGATATTAGTCAAGTGAGAGAGCCGAGTCAAGTTGTTCAGTCATGGAATTAATCACATATGGCTCAGGGAGCATCTACCAAGGGAACTAAATCCCACAGGCATGGGCAGGATTTGAACCCATAACCTGGCGGTTTGCAGCATCGTGCTAGGAGCACAGTGCAGTCAAGGTAGAGATAAAAAGGGGCTAAAATCTGTAGACGTTTTTGGTATTTTGCCGAACACCTAGTACGCGTTATCTCCTTGGATATGACAGATACTAAAATGAAGTGTACATCTCAGATACATCACTAATAGAGATAACAGAACAACAATGAGGTAACGGTTACCTAGTCACAGAAGTCTAAGTGATATGTACGGGCATAAATAATATCAGGAAAACTGACCTAATTCAAAACATTACGGTTTGCTCAAATTAACGAAACGTCTCAGATTTACTAAAACTAGCTCAAATGAATTAACGCTTTACCTGCTACGGTGAGCAACTGTTGCACGATATCAGTGTACTGTGAGTAACATCACCATTTATAATAACGCTGACTAGATCTAAAATACCACGGCGGGTGCTGATTAATATTGTCCGATGATAAATCACTGAAGGGACTCAACAGCTTTGATGTACGTGCAGATTTCTTATCTGAAACAACAATAGTACATACGTATATGCGTTCATGCTTATATATATATATATATATATATATATATATATATATAGAGAGAGAGAGAGAGAGATTAATTAAGATTATAATTGACAAAATATTTATAAAACATACAGCCTTCATGCATTACACCAAAATTTGTCCTGGTCTCTCAGCCAGAACATGTTTTATTCCAGGGTTTTGTTGATAACGGTGCTATATAATTTATTATTATTATGTGCAGAACATCTTTGGCAGATTAGAAGAAAGCTTAAACAGTAAAACATTAATTACAAGCGTTGATAATCATTACTATGTCAGACTCTAAATAGTCTTCTTGTATACCATGATATCAATAAATAAAGTATTTATATTACACCACTGGAAGTATTCATTCCGTATCACATTTCACCTGCCCTGTCCCACAATCTAAAAGGCAATCTGAATCATCAGCATTGGCAATTTCAAGAGATTATGGCACTAAAGAAACCAACACGCAATTTATGCCAAACAGAACATCGTTTGCTATCCGTGTTGATTCTAGGATTGTTATGAAATGCGCTCTGAAGTGGCCCGGAAAAGCACCAAAGGTACGAAGTCATTCTTGGCGGGTTGTAGCATGATTGTTGAGGGTTGTCATGACGATAGTCGAGAGAACACAGCCTCATCGGCAAAATTTCACTCATTTTCAACATCTCAGCCAATCAAACAGACTTTCGGTAAGTTATTCATTAATTGGAATATTTAGTGGGTTTACCAAATAATGGACGCTGCTTTGATTGTAAACTGCGGCCAGTGGAAATTTTCTGAGCAGTTCCTTTATTTTTTTGCATCCCTCATCTAAATTTCACAGGAATCCCACCAAAAACGTCAACACTGTCTAGGTAATACAACAGTCTATAAAAAATATTTCAAGAGCATAAGAACTCAATCAAAGTCTGATTGTTTGAGGATACTCACGCTTAACGATGTGAACATTAAGGCTGTCTGCTTTATGTTTTCTCCAGAGGCAGACATACTCGCCGCAATCCCTGATTTTGGTCTTCTCAATAGAGAGCAGAGTGATGAGTGATCGATTTTCTCGCCTTTTCACGACCATTACACCTTTTGGCGGGTTGCTATGAAACCGTCGCCCGTCCTTGAACCACTTGATGCTTTTCGGAATTTTGACCTGGCCAGTCGCGTTACAGATGATCTCTAGCCGTCTTCCTCTCTCTAAGTAACGTGGTCCTGTAACTTTGATAGCTTTAACCAAAAAATATTATTCATAAAAATATTATTATTCGCCTCCGTACAAGTATAAAATATGTGTCTGTGTTAATTCATTCTTGTGTGTGTGTGTGTGTGTGTGTGTGCATATGAGTGAGTGTTTTTTATGTGTGTCTGTGTTGTTGTTTTTTGAGTGTGTGTATCTGTGTTTATTAGCCATGAATAGGAGTATATAATTTTCATATTTAATATAAATTTATAATAAATAGAGTCGTCAGTTATAACAGTTATTTATATCACTTAAAATCCAAATTAATTTAAATATAACTAATAAAAATGCTCTTTACAATGATCACACACAATGACAGTTTATCGTAATTACTACTAGTTCAGGAATTCAATTTCCTGATCCAGGTAATTCATATTCTGTATGAACATAGAAAAATAAACAAAAAACGTTCATTACCAAAAATAGATAGATACAAATTATAATTTTTCTAAGCATTATTAACAACTACATCAGACCATTTTTCGTTTTACCTGAGCAAATTCCCCCCCCCCCAATCTTAAGGTAAGGAATAAATATTAATTGCTCTCTTTTTTTATCCATCCAGTGGTATCCAGAGACCAAATTTGGTTTCCGAAAATAAATGAACTTTTTTATTTGCAAAAGGTTTTGATAGAAATATGATATAATAATCAATACCGCGATTTTTGCTAGGAGAATTCCATGTGTCTACGGACAAGCCAAATATAAAAATGGAATTTCTTATAAATAATTCAAGAGAAAATCACAAATTCGATCTCGTTCATTTCTGTCCGAAGCATTTGGCCAAATGCAATGTAGAATTTGTAGCCACCATCCGCTGCAAACTAATCTCAACGTACGGCATATGGTCACAGCAGTCGTCAATGTTTTTCCGAGAAAATTAACTTTTATCGCTATTTACTCACAGAGGAGATGTTCTTTAGACCTGCGATGTTTGGTCTTTCTTCTTTTTCTTCTAATCTTCTTCTTTTTACCTGTCAGAGAGGAGAGATATTCCGATTAAAGTTGTTTTCTGGGATGCGTCTCACCCGATCTTTGACTAAATCTCGCATTTTATGTCAAATAATATGTCATCCTCGACTTAAATTAGATTATTCAATCATTTATTTGATCTCGATATAAAATACAACTCTGACTAGTCGTCAGGTGACAGATTTTACTTTTGATTATATAGTTATGTCTATGCAGATGTTATGCCGATGTGGGCATTACATAAAGTTGCAGTATACTTACATAAGATTGCACAAATACATGCAAATTGATATATACATGCGTACAACACAGGAAGACAAACAAAGATGTACAGCTGGGTTGGCATGCTTCACGTGCATGCACGCATGCTTGCAACCATGCACGAGCGACACGTCACATATGCCACACACCCCATTCAAACAGAAGCATTTATCATATTTTCTTTACAGTCATATCAACCTTCACTTTGGTGAATACTTGGATAGAATACTAAAATGCTTAAAACATAATAAGACACACACACACGTTTTTACTGAATAAATATTTATTTCAAAGTGAGTTGAACTTACAGATGATCCTAAAACACACATCTATATTTTATATATATATATATATATATATATATATATATATATACACAATAACTGAAATAAAACCATGATGGCATCAATCAACAGGATTATAACCACAGCGTTCATTCACCTTCACAGCAACAAAACGTAGAACACAGATGTAAACGTTTATGTTATATCACCGTATTATGGGATGTGGCAAGCTTCATGATAACACATCTGGATCATTTCTGAAGTAGCTTAATATTGGGGGCATATTTCAATGCCATTAAACACAATATGTGAACTGAATGATAAAACGAAGAGAGATCATCTAACTCCTTGGATCAGGCCAACTGGCTGGATCTGATCCGCATTAGTCAGCCATCTCAAATCTTAGACAGAGTGAATCGCATAAACAGACCATTAATTAGAATGGGAATGATACGGCGATGCAGACAGAAGTTGACATCAAAGTTTTGTAATACTAAGTCAACCAAATTTTCCTGCCACTGACTTGTCAAACATGAATGGAATTATTAATACAGAAATATTTGAACTAATGAAGGTGATAAAATACTGCATAATAACCGAATTATTCGACTAAATCATTCTACAGACATGAAAATCTCTCAGGAAAATTATAAAAAATCATTTTACAAAAAAGAAGATAAAGTGCCACTCCCCAAAGATACCACTTCTAAACATTGCACATTGTTCGTATTTATACAGATTTCAATACACATCATTCATTCATATATATATATATATATATATAACATTCACTGATCCACTTCAACCTATCACAGACACCATACAAGGCAACTTTGTGAAGAAAGCAGAAATACAGCGTAAATGTGTTTTTTGCGAGTGTGTTCATATAGTAAATACGAGAATGGAGTAAGATAAATCTTAATGATTACATATGATACACAGGCTAAATGGTTACACCAGAAAGATTACCATACATTGATATAAAGTATTACACAAAGTTGCGGCTGTTTTAGTATTAATGATGACATTAAAAAGAAGCTGACTAGAGACCTGTGTGTGTGTGTGTGTGTGTGTGTGTGTGTGTGTGTGTGTGTGTGTGGGGCCCTGTTAAATACACAAACAACTGGTCCCTGATAATCAAGGCTAATCTAAACATCGTCACACACACGCACACAAAAAAACACAAATTATTTTAAATTGCCAGTAATTAGTTATGAACAACTGACTAGATAAAAATGATGACCGGACCGAGCTCTACCGATGACAACATTCGTCATACCATCCTCAGACATCAAATAAACATTGATGATCACAACAACAACAACAACAACATCGCTGATGATGATGATGATAAGACGAAGCAATCGCAATGCACTCAGCAGTAGACAGATCACCACGAGACATCTTGCATAAAACATTACCCCCAATGACGTGAAATGGTGACATTTATAAAATAAAATCCATCAAACACCATTTACTAGATAGAAATAATTTTACCACTTGAGCAAATTTCAGTGGCATCATTTTGTCAACTACTATTTGTAAACATCTCTATTTTAAGGTGTACTATAGACACCCTTGCCATGCTGACATGAACTCTTTTAATTATCATATAACCCAGTTATGTACATAATAATAATAATAATAATTCATTAACAACTGTGCACATGCATCAAAATAACTTTGTGAGTTCAATGCATCTGTGGGGTTCACTGTATGTTAGTTCTGAGCACAAACTTTATCTTGATAGTTTACAGAGAAAACACCACATGTGCATGTAAAGTATGATTCACTGGCATTTGGCCATGTGTTGGTTCACCAGAGAAACTGACCGCCCAGTCCTTGCGAACTCTTCTAACAACGGTACTGCGCTTACAGCATTCACAAACGTTCTCAAGTTACTGAAGGTGCCCAAGTCAGAGAAACGCACTAAAAAAACATCTGCTGCAGAACAAAGAATCATCAAAGATGTTCTGTCACAGCTAGACTGTACACCTAAGTGATCTTGTACACTTAGCAGATCTTGTACATGATGGAAGTACAGATCAAAATAAATAAATGGCAGTGAAAAAAATGACGTCTGAAGTTTTCAACAAAATGGACTGATCAAGCAATCATCACTTGTTTACCCTGATGTAGGACTCCCATGACAGATGTTAAATTAACAAAATAATTTAAAAAAATGCCAACAGCTAATAATTCAGACAATAAAACTGCTTGGAATGCAACTTGTTCGATAGCAATTATTATTTAACTGTCCACACACACACACACACACACACATAGAAATACATAATTATTCTCAAGATCATAATATTCCATACAGCACAATGGTGCTTTAACCCAAAATACGTCAATATTTGTCTGAGTATAGGTTTAAAGTTATGAACTAATAATAATAATAATAAAAAATACTTTATGGATATATGGTGCGGAAATTCAAAGATAAATTTCAAATCGAGCATTCATCAACTTATATCATACATACACACATCATGCACAAAGCAGAGCAATTAATCGATTAATGGCTAATATTTAACGCAGAAATATTTCCATTCAGCCTTATTTTAATAGCAATTCTCCTATTTTCTTGTTATTGTAAACTGTACTTTACAGGTAAAAATATTTTAAATGCCTATCTAATTAAAACAAGATGCTATATGAATCTGACCCTCTCACATTCCCATTAGGCCATAGTTTGTTTTGTCAACAAGGTGTCACTGACAGATGCCAATCACCTGTCATAAGATATTATAATTTATAGTGTGGTGTGAAATCGCGATTGGGAAATACTGCAATAGCCGATTCTTAGATTCCAAATATTGCATTGTTATAAGTTTAACATTGTGTGTGTGTGTGTGTGTATATATATATATATATATATATATATATATATATATACAATTACCATAATTGTATCATGGTGACAAAATACTGTACAGTACTGAGCAACTGGTGCTAGTTAAAATGGAATGGAATTGATATTCTTTTAACATCAAGACCAATAAACATCAAGTAATGTACAACATTCAGAATACAGAAACATCTCTGATGACATCCACAATGTGTGTGCATGAGAGAGAGGGGGGGGGGGCTGTCATAAAAAAAAGGGCATATACTAGCAGCAGATAAATGCTATCTGGTGGACTGTCTTTAGTTTTCTGTTACAGACATGATTACCTGGACTCGTACCAGAATACAAAATAAAGGGCACGACGAGAGAAACAGACGCAACAATAATAATATGCAAATGCACCATTCTGACTGGTTGGTTTGGAAAGGCACTGACCAGTCAGAAACACAATAATGAACACCAACGTATATACAAGACTCATGAAAGAACGAGTGAACAGTTACGAACAAAACTCCTTTCAGGAACAGAAACCCACACCATCCCCCCCCAAAAAAAAAAACCCAACAAAATAACAACACGTCAATGCCATCAGAACAACACAGTAAACACAAAATATGCCATCATATATTGGAGCTGGGTGTTGATCTTCTGATACGTTCGAAGTCTATATGATCATCGAAAATATCGTTATCATCGAAATCATCGTCGAACTTTTCGAGTAGACCCTGTTCCTGTGATAAGAACTCGGCGTTTCCATTCCTCAGATTGACGTTCTTTCCGCCGAGGTTTATCCGAGCCTCCTCGGGCCGCCGATATCTGGTCTTGTAGTCATCGGACAGCCTCTTCTGGCAGCACGGACACTTGCCATGCGACTGATACTGCATGACGGAGAATATGACCAAGAAGATGATTAGCAGCAACACCGCACAGCCTCCTATTATGCTCAATATCGTGCTGTTCCTGTGGTGTATGAAGAAATCCAAGATGTCCTCCTCGACATGATAGAGGCACGTGTTGTTCTTCAGGTAATAGTGCGCCGTACACGCCGTGCACTCGACAACAGTTGGCCCGATACACTGATAGCACAGGGGATGGCAGCGGTCACAGCCGAGACCCCAGTGCGTGACATTTGCCTCGACGAAGGACCCGTCTGTTTTGTTGCTGGTCACGTTGACCATCATTTGATAGGTCATGTTCATCTCGTAGAATGTTGGAGGGCAATTCTTCATGCATTTTCCATTGAAGAAGACTTCTTGTTTGTGGCATTCTGGGAATAACAGAAAAAGATTAACTTCAGAGGGAAGCTTCACAGCCTTAATACAATATTATATATATATATATATATATATATATATATATATATATATAATATACAACATACATAACTTTTTGATTATGGTACAATCTATCATATATACATATACATATATATATATATATACATACTATAACATTGACACACATTATTATTATAAATCTATAATCATATATAATATATATATATATATATATATATATATAAACATGACACGACATTATTATTATACAATCTTGTACAGTGCATATTTGTCAGCAAAACATCTGATGCACTAAACACATAAGATATATGTTTTTTTCATATTAATACATTATAATAATAATATATATATATATATATCATAATATCAATATATCAAAACAATATATATATATATATATATATATATATATATATATATATATATATATAAAACACATATGCACACAAAATAATGAGTTAAAATGAACACAAAACATCAAGAAAAACACCTTCTGACACTCCTACACCCACTGTTTATGATGTTAAGAAGTAAGCAAGCAAAAGCCAAGATGTTATATAAACAAAAACACCGAGAAAAACCCCCAAGAAAAACAATTATCATACAGTTTCCAACAGAGCAATGGTATCTAACAGAAAAACGCCACTCTTCAATCGTGAAAACAGTCCCAAATCAAACTGCAGTTTTTACGATTCCAGTGATATTTCTTGTAGTACGGCTTATTTTCTCTAAGACATCAGACACATTGCCATATGCATTGCTTTGTACTAACTGGGATATTTTCCACAAAATCTTAAACTAAAATAAGTCTATCTGTCAAACTATGAAATGTGGGCCCAAAACCTAGCACTCACGCACTGCATCTCCATTGGAAACCAGACAATAATACAATAACACCCACAACAACACCTAGATAGAACAACATACAGAAAACAATTATCCACGTAGCTCATGCATCACACATTTAAATCAAACGGATTATTTCTTGCCACTAATTTCATACTCTGTATACACCATGTTGTTTCCATGAAGACCTTGTCAAGTGGATCTGTACAATCTTGGGTCATTAGCATCCTTAACCAAAGAAGAATGCTATTACCAGCTATCAGGTATACCCAAGTAACCCTATTATCCATTACCCGTCAAACCAGACATGCATTTGTGGCTGAAACAACCAGTAACTACACGAAAAGCCAGTAGCCAGTCGGTGGAACTGAAACGAGAAGCTTTTGCCTTCGAGTCTGCTGTTCTGTCACTGTGCCATCGGGCCCAACATTGGGAAACTATTTCCAAATTACTAAATATGTTCTATACTGAAAGTTTGCTTTTGAAGATCTAGCACCCACGGTAACAACCCAAGAACAATTCAATTTTTGCAAATGGTGCACAAAGCAGTTTTAAGATAATCGATGTTACTATACTGTAGTGATTTTATTTTTCTGAATGCCACATTCTGAAAGTAATTGCCAACACACAGACGCAGTAACTTGGTAACAGATGTAAAACTGAAACTCTAAACAGAATGGCCAGTAATCAGAACATCAAAACTGATACAATGATAGGAAACTGGAGACAAATGATGAAGATTTATGTGGTTGATAACAAGGTGTATGTGTGATATTCACTAAATTGGTTTATCACATTATTTCTTGCTGTTGTACAGGGTTTGTAGCGATTTAAAGTAGATTATAAAAAGTAGGAAAATTGTTTTTATACCTTGTAGCCCCTACTTTTGAGACCAGTCATCAATAATTGCACTTATTACTCAACACCCAATTGTGTATCCAATAATTTGTATCCCCTCCCACCTACTGACCTCTGACACTGATACATGTTTGAGTGAGTGAGTGAGTGAGTGAGTGAGTTATTCAGGGTGCCCCCTTTTAGACAGCTCATACAACATGCAGGACATAGCGGGCCAATTAAAACTCCAAATCCACAGGAGGTTATCGGCATTTAAATCCAACTAGACTGAGGTGACACAAATATTTAACAGTAGTGATGGGGTTTAGAACTCTTAAGTGAACGCCAACCATTACGCCAAACCGGTACATCAACATGCTCTTGTGATGATCTCAGTTGTCATGATTTTGCTATAATTTCTAGTCTGTTTTGCCAACTTCACAGCCTTACATTAGAAGACAAATTCATAAATTTGAATTTGTGTAGACAACAACAACACATTTGGATGGCACCTAGATGTTGCTGGAATATGGAATGGTGGATATGCTCAGTGATGAAATTAATTTGAATTTATGTGGAATGAGATTTTTCGCGATGGACAGAGGCGGTGGTACACATACAGACACGATGCCCAAAAAAAACACAGTCGACAACACAGACAACGACAACAGTAACACAACACCGACCAACTTACCATTTACATCAACTTCGGATGATGTTTTTATTATAACGATAATGTATTAATGTCACACAAATATAACATTTTGTGTATACATCTTCTAATGTGATATTAAAATCGCCCAGTAAACATGCTAACCGCCATTCCTTTTAATTAATTGGTTTCAGATTTGAAGTGCTGAGAAGATACGACCAGTTTTATATAAACCAAGTACACCTTCCTTGACAGCGTTTGTGTTAGGCTTTCAGCCAGAAATTAAATTATGCAAAATAAAACTATCACAGTCCCATTCATCCGTCCCATGAGTTGAAGTTTGCAGTATGCCCCATAAAAAAAAGAGTGTCTTAAATGCCACATTGGGTTTACATTCCGATAAAATATTTATTCGTGCAGTTTGGATAAATTAGCGCAAGGATATGCTAAGCACACTTAGTGATGGAAAACTATACCTTGAATTTAAACACACCAACCACTGGTTCTCATCAATTTGTTAATGCATCCAAATTAAATTTTGCACATCCACTGGGGTGCTTGAACAGATCTCTTGATTAAAAGCACGGTTTAGTGTTAATGAAAAAGTGGACGAATTTTTGTTTACGACGGATGCCGCAAAATACGGATAGGATGAAATTGTCCCGTTGAACTGTATGGAAATGATATGTGACCCCTATCCGTTTGTTATACCGGAGTGATGGTTGTCGTGTCATAAAGTGGATGGCTTCATGCTTTAAACGATAAGACAAAGGTCACGGAGATCAAATAATTTTTTTACTATCAGTATAAAGCACCACACACACACACACACACACACACAGACATACACACACACACTCTCTCTCCCCATCACCTTTTAATCATACCTATAATACTATGATAGTGAACAATGATCATTGCATGCACAGATTAGCACAACAAAATATTATATTAATACAAACGTCATAACGAGTGAAATAAATCAGTAACTGATCCCCCCTCCTGGGAGAGTTAATTGTTAGATACAGGAATATAAACATATTACAACAGATGTCAACATCAAAACTTTATAAACACATCTGATGGACAGCTGACAGATAGTCGGTCAATGTCATCCGAGTGCTTCCAGTGCATGGGAAATATATATATATATATATTCATTATTGGCAACGTGATTGACAGGTACTAGCAGAGAAAACCTGAGGTAGACCAACCAGAGTTTGTCACACGATCCTGTGTTAACGAAATCCAAATGGACATAAACATGCCATCATCATCATCATCATCATCATCATCATCATCATCAAACCAGAACAACAAACACATGCAGAGGATCTAAGGTAAAGTTTGTTTAGGATCCTAGAAGCTATAGGTTATATTATATAGAGATTGATCTAATATCAGTTTTCTGATCGAACAGAAGCTCTAATCTTGTTAATAGCTACACTATATGCAGATTACTGATAAACTAACATGTGTCAGCATGTGCACGTATGCTCTTCCATGCAAACACACAGGCATTTACGGTTTGACTACGTGTGCGTGTGTGCAGGTCTGTGTGCGTGTACGCGCCTCCACGTATGCAGACGCAGGTGTGTGGGTATTTTGGTGTGCAGATGCTTGTGCGTACGACCATGTGCACATGCGTACATGCAAATGCATGTATGTGCTTATAGGTTATGCGTGACAACGAGTTCAACCACAACCCAACGACAACACAAGGGAGACGAACAGACAGACAGACAGACCGACACATGCTTCAGCCTATCTTAGACTAACGTAACAAAATCAATATCTACTTTTTCCTTATCTGGCCAGTTTTCAACTTCTCGCCTCAGAATGGTCACATCCTTCCTCTTAAGTCGATGACAATGGAACATCCTTCAGAAGAATCCACCATTTCTGGATATCTCTGATGAATCCGGATCCAGGGTGTGTGAGCAGTTGGGGCAACTGTGATCACGTTCCTCACGATGTTGGGATGTACGTTCGATATTTTACATCCACTTCTGCGCACAATGTAGGCCGAATACGTCAAGCGCCCTCCAGAGCAAAAGTGAAAGATGAAACACCCTTCAGACATGCCCACACCAATATATGAACTCAGATGGTTGAGTCACATTCCTGAGGAGAAGTCCTGTTGTGCAGTTGCATCGGTAATTAAAAGAGTTACCCTTTTTTGTATTGATAACTAAAAGTTCCATGTCCATATTGTGCGTGTGATGTTTTCCAGGATCAAAAACGAAATTTGAGGAAGATTATTTAAAAAAATTTGTATTTGGATTTATATGGATTTGGCTTTTGGGGGGGAAAAAATTTAACTGAAAATATACTTCATTCAGAAAAAAAATCATGTAAAATGTAAGATGTTATTTTTGGATGAAACGTAATCATTTAAAATTTTGTCATTTTTATACCATACTTCTATCATACATACTTCGGTGATCAAAATGTGATTGATTTGTATGACATGTGGTAACAAAGAAAAAAACTTATCTATATAGCAGAAAGGACGGTCTTCAACCAAAACAATGACGCAGCTACCATCCTTCTAGTCAGTGGCCAATTTACGTACAATTATAATCAAAACTGTATGAAACATTTGCATTATCCGAGGTTCAAATTCCGCAAATGCGTTCGGTCAGGATTTCAGAATTGCTAATTCAAGAGTTTCTTTCATAAAATGTCGAATCAGTACCTATTTCACTTAGGCGCATATTCTTCTGAAATGACTTCATCGGATCAATTCTGCGGCACTGAATCTAAACGGTTTCACGATTGGCCAACACCCGGTGACTATTTTATTGTGACATATATAAATAAGTGATGGCTGAATGTCAGGTTTTAGCTGTGCACGCCGAACTATATTGAAGTGGTAGAACAAACGTTCGCATACTTTAAAATCACCACACACCACCATACATACACATCCGTTGTCTTTTCGGTATGCTCGAACAAACATGCAAACTGTTCAGTCTCCTTCACAACAGCAAACAACGAGTGAGAAACAAGTGAGCACCGCTTGTATAAAACATCATTTAATTCACCCTTCGTTCACTGAAAAATTACCTAAATATGTTTACAATGTGTTCTTTGTCGCATTCAGCCCGATGCTTTGTTTCAGTTCCACTATCAAACTCACCGTACACATATATCACAATATGGGGACATTATATATGTGTGTACGTGTGTGTGTGTGTATGCGTATAGACAGTTAAAAGTTTGGTGCCAAAACAGTATTTTTACATCAACAGCATGCCTCCAACGAATGATGAGGTACATGAGGAGGCAATGAACAATGTACAGAGGTAACATCCACGTTTAGCCCATAGTTAAGAACAACCAAACAACGAACAAGGCTACCAGCTTACTGGAGCAATTCTGACAAGATCAATGCTATATCAAGTAGAGATGCGTTGCATATAATTGTACGTAATCAATGATCGCGGGACATTTACAAGAACCAAACAAACTCTATTCTGGATGACGACAATAATAAAAACACCATTACAATACAAACATGAAGTCATGGCCTGTGTTCTTTGTTGCAATTCTATTGTTTTTTCTACAGTAATTTATAGGCATCGCATAAAAGAACTCATCAAAAGAATTTTGCAAAAACTGTGCAAGTGTTCATATATATATATATATATATATATATATATATATATATATATATTTACAGTGTTATCATTATAATTTTAGATACTAATTACAACATTCCCTCATTATAACTGAGCCGACGTGGTCTTGATGACAAGAGAATTAATGTTTAATGTAGGCACCCGGGTACGATATTGGAGGAAGGCTCGAGATCGGGATAAAGCGATCAACAGAGATGAATCAGCTCATATCGGCAAGGCATTAAACCAACTCGGTTTTCTCCCTGTTTATGCTACTCCGTACACAACTATTACCAGTTGTCACCAACAAATTTCATCATGTATGTCATAAATTGACTTCACAGAAACTTGTCACATTATTATTAGTATTGCTATTACTTCCATAAAATAATGACAACAAAAGTGGACCAAACTAATTCAACCTTTTTTGTTTGCCAAATTACCACCCGATTTGAAACTAAACACACATCTCAAACTGATACATCGAGGTTGGCAATTGACTTCTTTCTCCTGGAAGCATATCTGATGGGTCGGACACGAATAGTCAAAATTGTGTTAAAAGCATTCTTCATTTATAAGACGGCTAGCATTTTCCGAGCTGTATGTTCGCCACTCAAAAATATGAAAATAATTCAAGGCCGCCACCCCCTCGCTCCCCAAAAGAGAAGGGTATTTTGCATGAAATCGTACATCAAACCTTTCTCTGCTATAAGAAGGGAAAGCTGTGTTAATTGTAACGATATAATACCACGTTTCAAAGTAGCACGTTTATCAACCGGCACCAAAACATTACTAAAACATCAAGTGTACAAATCGACTGACTCTGTTGATTAAATGGGATAAAATCAGTACAGTAAATCAGTTTTAACCAATAATGAGAGATGATATATTTTTCTACATCACTAGCAACAGAAACAGAGTCAGACAGATAACAGATGGACAGAGAAGGGAAATCAATGTCAGTATCATATATATATATATATATATATATATATATATACACATCTTGTGATTCATTGGTCTGTGGTGAACATAATACTGAATTCAGTCCAGTCTCTCTCTCTCTCTCTCTCTCTCTCTCACACACACATACGCACGCACAAACACACACACACTTGATCCTTTTTTTCTATTGTCTTTACTTGCTACAGCTACAGTTTTAAGGATGCTTTATTTGTATCTGTTTACACAGAATCTCATTCATCTTGATATCATCCTAACTTCCAGAAACCATACAATTCAGAGTACACAGCTCAGACTAGCCTAATCTCACAGATAGTTACCTATCTTCGGTAACAAAAAATGATAATTGCACAAATATCATCATAAGATTAACTCGTAAACATTACTGTCTTACCAAAGCAATGCTGACCACTAACGCAACGGGGAAAAAACCCAGACATTTTGCACGAATTAAAATTTCCACACATCACGCTCAATACACAACGATCAGATTTCAATACTTTTAATAAAATAAATTCTTATTAATACAGTTAACCACAAACTGACACAGAACAATAAATGGCTGCAACATATTGACAGCTAATGAATATGCATAACAGCTGGCAACAGACAATTAATAAAAACAGGTTAGGTTCATGGCTAATGTATGCAAACGATTCTGATGTCAAAGATGAGAGAGGAACTTATCACGACAAAATCATTATATCTTTTCACTGACGGATTATGCACATTTACGTTTTACATTTCAATCCACTTTGGTTTTGATACAACAAATTTATGTAACATAGCGATGGACATTTTGCTGTGTGATATACATAGCTCACAACATCAGCAACAATTGACCTTGTCATCTCACAAAATTAGTCTCTTACTTCTAAGTTTTTTCGTATTTTAAAGCTACCGACAAAACAGGAAGCTTAAATGAAATTCATGACTACTTAGACCAGTTGGTATCGATAAACAGTGTAATTTTATTATAATAATATTTTGGTATTATTATTATTATTATTATTATTATTATGGTTAACATTATTTACCCAAATATGTATTTCTGTTTAATAAAAAAGAAAAAGGGAAACTGAAATATTCACATGCTTTAACTTAATCATACGATAATTTGAATTAGAGAAATTTAACTTTCCCCCTCTGTGTGTGCATGTGCACGTTTGCCTGCACAGGCACATGCAAAAGTGTGTGCTTGTATGTGCAGTGTCAGGGAACGGAAACCACCTTATTTGTGCAGTTGATAATAATAAAAGTATAACTGTTCATAAATTAGAATAAATTCTCTATATACAAATAGTGAGGTGACGAAGAGGGTTTTTCCATAGGTATCACACACTGCTACACACCTGAAATTCATGCATGCAGGCAGACACACATGCATGCACATACATACACACAGAATAATCTCAAAGTCATGAAGACAACAATGTCTCTCTTCCGTAATTGCCCAAGACAAAGTTATGTTGTACTGCATTTTAAAGCGAGATGGTTGACTCTGGTCCATATTATAATGACAGCCACAGAAAAATTTTGGTGAAAAGCGAATATCAGCTGATCGGCTATTGACAGCTGGTGACAGCAAAGGACATTCAGACAAAGGATGTGCACAACCATTCATTAGGACATGACTACAGAACCGTACAAGCAAAGATCGAACGCTAAATGTTCGGGTACTTGTTCTTAATTCATAATTTTTTTAAATTACTGCTTTAACCAGCCAACACGATTTCATACTAATTGAGCACAGCATAGCAAATCTAAGGAAACTCACTAATGATGTTCCCCAGTCGTGCTCTGATGGACTGTGAACAGACATAAAAGTGACCAATTTATTTTCATCCAGTGTTCATGTAGAGGTGTCTTGTTGATGGGCTCTGAGAGCAGTTTCCAGACTATAGGACATGATCCCACAGCATGGGCTATGCTGTCTCACGGAAGGGCACAGCATGCATGTACGTATGTATACATGCATGCATGAATGAATGCACTGATAAGCATGCATGCATATATATTGAATCACGCCAGCATTCACACACAACAATCACCATCATCATCATCACCATCATCATCATCATTGTCATCATCAGGCTATGTATGTATGTTCACAAAATACACGTACACTTAATCAAGAACCTGAGAAACTGAATGAGGTATCAAACAATGGCCGTGATAAACCCATCATAACACGTTATATACAAACATGCAGTCTACATAGATGGGCTGCTTGGGACAAAATGCTAATATAACTAGTTGTCATGGTAACGAATAAGGTAACAGACATACTAAACAATTGTCATCAACTCATTTCTGGAGAAAATAAACCGAACAATCTTTGGTTGCTAAGATTTTGAAGCATAAATGGCAAATGAAAATCACTTACTCCCACCCAACTGTGTTGCTGTGTGCTTGCAGAATATATATTATAATATAATACACTGATATATATATATATATATATATATATATATATATATCACTCATGTCAATAAACAAGCACACAATGTAGAAGAAAACATGCGAAGTTGTGTCTCGTAACCAGACGCCATCACTCAGCTTCGCTTTAAGACTGTGCACAAATGTTTTTGAATAAACTGCCAGGAACCATACAAACACCGTAATTGAGTAGATAATTTGACTGCGAGCTGAAGATGCACTCGTTTCAGGATGTCTGCGATCTTGTTTCTTGCTCGAAGGAATTGCGAAGCACCAATTTAATTTCTTCCTTCGTAGTTTTTAAATCCAAAATATTTATTCCCATTTCTGCCACAATATACCTTTATGAGGGATACAATAGCTGTCGAAAATAATGTGATTTGCATCTTCTTATTGGCATATTTAACACAAGACAGCAACACATAATTTGTCTCAGCTGTATTTAACGAGGACAAAATTTCTACATTCAGATGATGGTGTAGAGATGACGTATGAGGTACTCCAATACGTTAACTTCTGGACAGAAATAAACAGAATGAACTCTCCTTACCCGTGTTAACTTTATTTGGCAAATTTTAAATAGATGAATTGTAAAAATATAAATAATTTTGAGCCAGTAATCAATAAATGATAAAAGATCATCGTTTTCATTTTAAAAAAACATCTGCCTTCAGCCTTTTAGTAAATAAACTGCTTAAAGAGAACAATGTTTGGGTTTGAATACTTGGGAAATTAATTTGCAAATGGCCAACTAATACTACATTTTAAACTGATAAATATTAATTTATAATTTCAATGCATTCTACATCAAAATTATAGTCAATTACTTTCAATGCTTATTATACCAATTAATCATCATGGTGACACGCACACATGCACAGACACACACACACACACACATATATTATGCATCCATGGTCCAGAAAACAGGAGATGGATAAATTATTGTGAACACTGACCGATATGTTGCTGATGGTTAAGCATCAACTTTGTAATAATAACAGTAAAAAAAAGAATTTAAACAACTTTTGAGGTAGTTCTGAGGTGAAACTTATCATGGCCCTCATTATCTTTATTTAAAGCAGACAGATAGACAGATAACCGATAATCGTGGGGCAGTGGGGGGCATCAACAAATCCTGAAAATTATCTGGGATTCGCATGCAAATATCTAATGTTAGCCTTCATGAGCCGACTATAATGACCCACCTCCTTAGAGAATCCATCCAATCTTAAACAACAACAAGGAAGAATTGCTTCCTTCCGGTTATAAGCAACCAAAACACAAATAGTGAAAAATAGATTTGTTTTCACCAGTTGATGGATGCAGAGGGCTACACTTACGGTGCTTCGCCTCTGATTAAATAATGAAGTGTCACAGCTCAGTCTCACCGTGGCATTCTAATAATGGCAGTGTGTATGGGGGGGGGGGGAAAAGCATACAGTGGGTTGCAAAAATCTCCAATATAAATGTGTAAAAACAAACAAACAACAAAAGTTAGAACGGAATAAAATAAAAAGCCCATTTTGGTATACGAGAATCAAAGTTCAGAGTAAGTTATAGCTACGCCAGTTGTGCATGTGTGATGATAAAACAATTCGGTAATTATTGAAAGACTATTTTAATTATTCATATTGCGGAAATATTCATATTTTCATGGTTTTTCATTCCGACGACGTGTCATTGAAAGGTTATGGGAATCTCCCTTTAAGTAGTAGGGCATGTTTTTTATTTGAGTAAGCATGATTACGAGTATAGAAGTGAAGGTAGCCTTCGTTCTTATGATATGGATTTAAGCCCACTGGTAATATGTTTTTGTTTTTATAAACTACTCGTAATTACATCAGTGCACAAATAGCAGCAAAAATCTATGCAGCATTTTATAGCATAACATTATGACAAATACTAAATGAATTGAGGTAATGACACAGCTGAGATAATAATTGGGTTAAGATAATGAAGGTATCCGGGAAAAATTTATAAATATAACCGAGCTCCGGCGTTACTGTATAATAAATAAACACCTGTATTTAAAGAGACAACAAACAGGTACACCATCCGTTGACGACGGATAACCTAACTCAGCTTATTCACACAGCAAAAAGTGACTAGCTATCATTATGTTATGTGAATTGGTCAGTGAAATTGTGAACTTATACATGACATGAATTGGTCAGTGAGTGGGTGAACTTATACATAACTGTGCCCAATATTAGTATTTAATTAGATGTGATAGTTTTTGGTGTTGACTAATACACACCCACACACAAACACACACACTGATACACACACACACACACACGCACTATATATATATATATATATATATATATATATACGTGTGTGTGCGTGTGTATGAGTGCAAGTGTGTGTGTGTAGCAGCAATAGAATGCTAACACACAACAATCATGCCACTTATTGTCACCAATGACAAAGTTAGCATACGAGCAAAATATATAAATTTGGAATTATATACATGTTCTTGACAAATACAACAATACTGTCCACTGTATGGTCTCTCTCTCTCTCTCTCTCTCTCTCTCTACACACACACACACACACACACACACACACACACATGCCTGATGTACAGCATGCACACAAACACTGCCTTGTGCACAGCGTACACATTGGGAATGTTTTGTTTTGCCTGTAATATATTTATATATAGATGCCTCGTCATCAAGAAAATGTTGGCCATGGGGACACCCCATAACGGACATTATAAATGATATGTAACTAGGCCTGTGACATAACTGTGGCAGATGATGCTATTGGCCAAAGTTAGATACACACAAATATATATTTGTATTGTTACTTCATGCCAGCCTAACATATAATAACTGCTCAGCAGTCGAGATGACTATATCACCGTGGCAACCACATCACTACACAGTTAATGTGGTCTGTATTAATGAAATGAAGATTGAAAGAATGAACCCCTTGGCTGTCTCTGTTTGCTTAAACAACTACTGATATACTAGCCTATCAGAACAAAGACATTTAAATTATCAAGGCCATCGAGCAAGCACTGCTCCCCCATTGGATCAGATAGCAGCCAATAAAAAACTAGTTTGGTAAAAGTAAAACATTTAAAATATTTTAAAATTTTCTTAATTTTTTTTCCTTTTTACTTTGATAAGCACTAATCAAAAACAAATTAAGAAAGGGCCTAAATGGTTCAAGAAACAATCTGAAAGTACTCTGAAAGTGAATTTGTGGTTAATTCACAGCTAGAATTTTGCTCATTTCGTGATCATACAGCAGACGACATTTGACGGGGTTCAGTCTTTCAGCACTGACAGAAGAACAGCGAAGATGACACCAGAACCTCGAGTCACCACTTAAGTAAGGCAAATCAAAGTGGTGAACGTTGACAGACAGTGGCACAAACCATGGTCTCAGATGTGTGCCATTGTAGCCACGGGAGCTGGCTCGCCGTGGCCACGACATCGACAACACACTTGAAAATGCTAGAACCAGGTCGGCTTGGTCATGTGACCACTGCCGTCCAACCAGAAGAAAGCAGGCATGTAGAGGCACTATGTAAGAGCCACAGCATTGCTATGGCGACCGCGGTTAGGCTGGGAAGAGAAGGGGTGGCCCGCCTCCCTGTACTAGAATACGTAAGAGCCTGATCTTCAGGCATACCTTGGTTTGTCGTGACTGGGTGTCGTTGGACGTTGTTGCCAGTCTGCGGGTGGGTGGCTGTGCCGTAGAGTACGAGAGACCAGTTTTTCAAGACCGCTGAAAAAGATGAAAGGCCAAAGTTAAACGGACAGACTTCTGCGACATCATGAACAAACATACGGCTACTCTTTTAATCACTGTATTTTGCTTGAACCAGTTTGCCACATTGAAATAAATTCCATGCAGATGACAAAGGACAAATTTTATTGAATAACACCACATTTTCATGCTAGACTGGCATTGCTAATATGCTTGACCATAATTATCAAGTGCTTGCATAACAAAACCTATTTACATCACATCATTTTGAGAAGAAATCAAACGCTGAAAAACAAGACATGATCAGGGTCCGGAAATAATTTTTTTTTTATCATTTCAGTACCTTTTAATGAACTGTCAAATAAAACTAGTTAAGACTAGAAACATGCCGATAATATGACTACTCAACGAAGGATGACTTACAATAGATATCAGCATATCAGCATGATACTAAATCTGGCTCAGACATCACAACATGTACTGTCAGTAAATCATTTCTATCACTAACTTACGTAAAAACGGACTACACAGTTTCCAACAGCAGCACAATGTCTAACACGTAAACACCCATTGATTTGATAATTAAGACAAATGTGGATATATTACACGGTCACCAGTCGTATTTTTTACGATGTACTGTCATATTAGCTATGTGTAAGCCTTTCTTTAAAATCAGGCCACAAATACATTTATTTTGACAGGTGTGATAAAGAGTACCATGTTCATTATACTTTATTAACCAATATGGCTTCTGGATAAATTAATCCCATTTGAAAAGTCACTGGATTCACACTAAAAGTCTTACACTCTTGCAAACTGTGTACTTATTGGAAACTATATAGTAATTAAAACATTAAAATACATGAAACTAACAATTCTCTCACTCTCTTTTGCTCGCTCTCTCCCTCTCTCCCTGTTTGTGTGTGTGTAAGCAAGCACACTGGCGTGTGTGTGTGTGTGTGCTTGTGCAAGCATGCATGTATGTTTTTTGTATATTCCTATATCTGGACAATCCCCATTCTTACAAACCACTACATAACACTTTAAGACACACACAGACACACACACACACACACACCTTAAAAGCATACATCTATGATTGTACTCTCTTTTTTTGGGGGGGCGGGGGGGGGAATAGAACAACTGTCTACTTATCAACCAGACAAAACAACAAGACATTGCTAGCATTGACACACCAAACACCGCTGCCATAATATCATGCCAAGTACAAAAAAGTTGGTAAATGGCCCATCAACACGACAACACAGTTCGTAGTAAAACTCCTCGCAGTCACAATACTTCAATCACTGATGCTGGCGATAACAATTTTTCTATTAAAAAAAAGCAAACCCAAACAGTTGACAAAATGGAAGAACTGAACCAAGAAACAACGGAGATGGATGACCAGAAACAAAAAGAGGAAAACTGTAAAGAAACACCGAAAAGAAGGCGATGTCGAGAGATGTACGGCTTATCGGCAATTGGACAACACCAATAACTAGACTTAACCATGCGCTGGTAGGCTTGCCTGGAATGTTCTGGATACGATATCCGACCGTGGTGGCCGATTCTAGGTTAATGACGGGAGGAAGCTGTTGTTCGTGTATTATACGTGGATGCGGCGTATAATAGATGCGCGGGGTCGGTAACTGGGGTTTACGGCACGGACCGACATGAACGATGTGGTTCGGCTGGTACCAGCTCTGGAACTGATTATAGCTGGCGCTGGCCTGAATCTGTCTGAGAGACATCTGGGTGGCGGGTGGTGGGGTGGTCGTGGGTGGTGGTGGTGGGGTGGTGGGACGATATGGGTGGGTGGCCGTGCCATATAGCTCTAACTTCCACGATATTAGACGTGCATCGTAGACTGTCCAGTGTGTGAAAGAACGTAGGTAGAGTGAGCCGAAGAGAAAAAAAGGAGAGAAAAACAGTTATTAACACCAACATATCATGATCATTGTATACATCACTAGACTATATAATAGGACAAGGTATCACACACAAACATATAGTGTGGGGTGTGTATGTGTATGTGTGTGTACGTGTGTGTGTGATCTGGACAAAAACATAAAAATAAAAGCAATTCTTTGGTGGCTAATACCTCTTTTCAAAACATTCGAATAACGCTGACTTTTATTGGCATTGTTATTAAAATATGTATTTTTTTGGGTAGAAACCTCGTAAAAACTATGTGTTTACACTTTGAGCTAGTCACCACATGGCTAATTAATTATACATCAGAATTTGCAGGCATACTCAAGTGTTTGGATGCAGAGAGTGGCAATGTTACAAATGAATAACCGAATCTATACTAAACTGCACCCTTGTTGATGATGTCAGTATACAACCTTGTCCATGGAACTTGCTGAGTGAAAAAAGGCAGAACCAAATATGCCTTACACAGCACCCTACTGTTGTTCGGGATCTGAATTGTGCGTGTGTGCGCAATGAAAATGCCCACATCGTGTAATGTCCTAAGCATTTAATAAAATTACAATTCTAACAAACTTAATGGATAAAATGGCTAGAATTAATCTTATCTAAAGTTTTAATAAGGAATTACATATTTTCTAGTAAGAGGAAAATTTATAACGGAAATAGCTTTAAATGAGCAAACCTCTGGCAAAGGCTAAGCTTCGGAAGAAAGAAAAGAACGACAAATCAGGATGAGTGTAAATAAAGGCTTATACGGGATGGGGATATCTTGCGGTAATTTTTCCGGACGATCGTTTATCTGCAATTTCCACTGGTGTCAGGGTTTTGTAAACGTGGTAGCTCAGATTTGACATGTTTAGCCTCAGCGCTGGTTGTATTTCGGATATACGGCTGAGTGGGTGATTGTTGAGTGAAACATATCCGACGGACACAGATGTGAGCCGAATTCAAACCCACAACCTGGAGGTTTGTGGTGAGGGGCTCTATCCACTGCACCATAGGAATATCCTGTAATTACGGCAGCATCAGATCAATTATGATAGAGGTGTGATGCAATCACTGAATTTCTTAGGCTCCGCATCTTACTTTGATTATTCAAATTTTTTCAGGCGTGTTTCTCACAATTGACTAACAGTCATCATAGCTACAATGGCAAGGTCTTGGAAAAGTGGGGATTTTTCAGAACCCAATCATCACCAATGGCTGGCTGTTAATTCCAGCTGATGTGTCAATAATGTCAGCAACTTTGCTTCTTCAAGAAATGTCAGCTCGTAAAGTTTCAAATAGAATATTTTGCAACTACTAAGGTTTTTAATGGACAAATGGAAAAATTTGCCAGGTGCTGAAAACTAGATGCCTTGGAACACTTGGCCTCCATAAATAATGGCAAAGCCCTGTTGTGTGTATGTGTGTGTGTGTGATTGATATAAGTGTATATATAAATATGTGTGTGTGTGTGTGTGTATATATATATATATATATATATATATATATATATCAACAACCATAAAACACATATCATACTAATGAAGCCAGATTTGGTAGCACACACATGTCTAGTCCAAATCTCCTCTTACCATTTCGGTATCAAACTCTCAAATCCGTAAACATTAGTTAGTACGCAAATTAGGTTTACCACGGACACCGCTACAATACCAAACAACACCACGCAGGTCGCATCATACGTACAGCTAGTTGCTGAATTGCTGACTTCGAGGTGCCACTTCCCGAATGCCATCTCGCCCCAGTTGTGCGTCGTCATGAATGCCCAGTTGTCGAAACCATCCGACGAGCTGTCCCTACTTCTCCTGGCCAGCAGCACCGACCTCGTACCGGCGGGTGACGTGAGGCTGATCTTGACCTGGCCTCGTTTTGACGCGCCGAGCGTTACCACCGCTTGGACGTGTTCTAGGTACACTACTTCCTCTGAGGTCCCGTGGCAGCCATTACTCTCTAATGGGAATGATACAACGCTGTTGGCTGGAATCCTTCTGTAACTGGAGCAAATGGGTGAAGTGAAGTTATTTAAGACTTCCAATAACACCTTGCTTGAGACCAAAAAAAGTTAATAAAATAAATAAATTAAACTGGTTGGCTTGGTTAACCCCGATGCTCGGCTAGACTGGTGATGTTTGCCTGATGAATGTCAAGTAGTTTCTTTGCATTAACAGCTCGTTTACTTGGAAATATATAGAAGATATTAATTGCAATAATAAATTGCATGGATGCTATCACATTTAATCATTTCGATTTACCCCCAAAAAAAAGTAACTACATGTACAGTACACAGGAGAAGGGCAAACAAGATGAAAATATAAGAAACCTGATATTAAAATACTGGAAATCTGGCAAATTGCAAAAATGCATTTATATATGAAAGAAAAAGAGAGTCATCGTGAAATCACACCCTTTAATCATTTTTAACCACACACACACACACACACACACAAACACACAATACACACACACAAGCATGCATGCATGTATGCACTGTACCTAGGTTCCATGTTAGCACGTATAATACATTTATGTTGCTGAGGTACATTAGTCCAGTTCAATGCTCTTTCCACCATTGCTCCAGCATCCATCAAGCCGAAACCAAAATGGTGGCTTACTGGAAGACAACACAGCAAAATATATAAAAAACAGACATTTATCAACATTAGAACAACACACACCTAAACATTAACACAGCCACCATAGACCAATATTTAGTAACAATGGCAAATTAAAATAAAAATGAAATAACAAATTAAACAAAATAAAGACCCAACATTAAATGGCTCACACTTGTATGGAGTTGCTTCCAGGGATTTAACTATCACGAGGGAGGCCTGACTAGATTCATCGGGGAGTGGACGACTGGTTGCCGATAATCGGCAGGAAAATAACGAAAGCAAAAGTTTTAATTCTCAGATTTAACAGCGGTATGAGTATGACGGACACCGAAAAGAAAAACCCCCGCTAAAGTCTATCCTATGTAATGTCAGATACACCACAAGTGGCCTGGTGTTCTTTTGTTCTCGGATTATTTGCACTACTCAGTCCTATGGCTACATGTCAAAGGAACACTTGATCCTGGGGTGTATCCATATCTGGATTGTATCTTATTAAAAAAATTAATTCTACAGATAAAGCCCTCCAGCGGTACTTCTTTACATATCAGCATCAGATGACATTTTAGGTTGGCTGATGGACCACACTTCAATACAACACACTTGTGCTGTATGTATACATTGAGTTATTTTTTATGTTTAAATTTATCCAGTTCGGGCACTTCAAATATAAAATACACTTTGTTGACCTAGATGTTTGCACAAAGAATTTGTAAGATAAGAACAGAGCATAATATTATACCGGGCTCTTAAATAAAGGGAAATTTTCATGTGCTTGACAATGAAAGAATTGCAGGATCTGTGTGCATTGTTTGATCTAGAATCCTATTTTGATGCCAAGCCCTACCAAAATATAAAAAAATTGGGGGTGGGGATTTTAGGCGTTTCTTGCAGGCTAGGAAAAATATGGATCATGATATACCCAACATTCTCTCATGGTGGTAAGAGACATTTGAACAAGAAGAAATACTTCACAAAAATTTCTAGAAGACTGGTTCTGAAGTCATCTACAGGCTGTCAAAATGAGAGGATTGGGCTAAAAACCCTTTACTGAAGGTTGAAACATCCACCAAATCCAGTCAATGATGTGGAAGTTTAGTTTCCTGTACACTACCAACAATACCATGGAAATTATTGGCAACATTTCGGAACTTGACCTATGTGTAACATCGAGGGCAGCAGGTGGAATACAATAAGATGAACTCGCATTAAACGTGATTGCTGGGGGACAAAGCTTTAAGCTAGCCGACCAAAACACTCGATAATTTGTCTCTTTTAACGAAACAGCAGTAATACTTCGTGGCATTTCTCTTAGATCTTTGCGTGGTCTGGTTAATCATAATTATGGCTAGAGGGCGGGTGATTGATTAATTAATTGCAGTCTTTATCTATAATGACCTTAACGAACAGAATCGAAAGACGACAATAAATCACTGCGACGTCTCGATGTCTTCAAATTACTTTTCTGGCACTTATTTCAACAGCCAGTCTATAAAATAGTCGGGGCATAATCCACGGAAGGAGAGGCAGATGAAATTATGAAGTCTGGAACTGATTTTGACTCATTTTACTTCAGCCAAAAAGAAAAAATCATAAACATGCAACGTCACATCGAATGTAGATAAAACCACTGGCTACGCCACACCGAACACTAATAACGCTCCATGACCTACCTTGTCTCTTCATTCCGTTAATAACCCAGTCGCTGGTCTTTAAGTTGGCTGGACGTGCCGTCTGAACAACGATGTGTTGCATATCTCTCCACGTCAAGCTCGGATTAGCCTGTAGTACCAGGGCACATATACCGGCAGCTAACGGCGCACTGGCCGATGTACCTGTGTGGTACTCAGTACAGTCCTTCCTCAGGTCTGTTGTTACCTTAACACAGACACATAATAGGCTATTTATGTGCACAGATATTGGATCAAATGATGCTGCTTCTTATGGTAGTACTTAAGCCAATAAAGCACAAATGTAATTTTCAAAAATGGATTTGTGCACCAAATTAGAAACTCAGGTAAACCAAAAATCTAGTTTTTTTAAAATAATGCCCAGTGTATGTAGTGTTTCTCCAGATACCAGGTGCCGATATTTACATAAAATTCTTTACAATTAGACCATATATTATTTATTCATATCAAATGATTAATGAACCAATAATTTCACATTAATTTGAAACTGATGGTTTCTAGAAACATACAACATTTGCAGTTTAGAATAACAAGTAGATGTATATCATGAATATGTTATCATAATTGTAAATAAATTAAACTCTATGTATGTATGTATGTATGGATGGATGGATGTATGTATGTATGGATGGATGTATATACATACAGCCATACTTATGTGTACACATGATGTATGGCAACTGCCTTTTAATGATTAGTTTAACTGATAAATTAAATACATGTAACTAAACATAGAGATAATTGTATCAGTATAGCTTGTAATTTCAATCAAACAGTTAAATATCATATACACTCACGCACAAGGCAAGGATATAATATTATAATTTTTAGTTCATCTTGTACACAATTATGTCTACAAAGGCAAAAATATATGATGGAATGTATTGCTGAACAAACTATACTATCATGGGCAATTATGAAAGAAATATACATTAAAAACTGTCTGCACACTAATACATCTCATTTAACAGCAGAACATTACCACCAGCACAATTATAACAAACGTCATATTTCATATGTAGCCACAGCCATTGTAAACAACTGAGAAATAAACACACCACAGGTTCATTCTGTGTGTGTTCAGTGCACACTACCACAAGATCACATGATAATGTATTTTGATGAGAGAATTGCAACAGAAATACATCAAGCACTGCAGGGCAAGGCTAGACTTAATTTCCTGTGGTAATTAGCTGATCAAACAATACCTCAAAGCGAGTGGTCACAGCTGAAGAATTTAATGGATTCACCATCCTTCAGTGTTTTTGTGTCAAGTTAATCTCTGAAATCTATTTAAATGACCTTTCCTAAATTCTTTTGTCATATTCATTATTGCTTGTGCATCCATTTCTACTAATTACAAGCCTCTATAGATAATGCCACAGGTACAGACCAATTACAGCTGGTCACATGACCATTATGCAATAGCAATTTTATTTGAATGAATTTTATGGGTATTTTATTAATAATTATTTTGGCACGAAGTTGTTAATAGTTTTACAAGAAATGAAAATATTTTTTGTGACAATGTTTTCCATGATAAATGACAGTTTGCCAATAAACTTATTCAAGGGTTTGATGCAGTTCATTCTCTTTAAAGTGTCCATAAATGCAATTTGTCTTATATGCAAGATTATCTTATACACAAATAAATAGATCTAGATTATGTGGCATTTTGTTGTTTAATTGTGCATTACCTTTGAATTGCTCTTGCTAATAAACATATTATTAGTAGTAGTAGTACTACTACTACTAAATTTGTGTTGCTGGTAAAAGGTGTGAAAAGTGTTACTTAACATGTCCAGAAGCAACTCATTTGAAATTGCAGACATATAAATGATAAACGTGCAGTTGCCATTCAGGCTTCACTAACAGCCGAGATAATACGGTACTCACTATTTGCCTTTCTCCACCAGATCCACTGCTGTACGTTGTGGCCAGTGTTGAGCTACAAGCCTCGGAGTACCACGGTACAGCACCATGTTCTGTTGCACTGCTAATAGACAGTGTGTAGATACTGTTGGTGTAGCCGTCACAGTTACAGCTGTCACTGTAACGGCCACCGTTACCAGAGGCCCACACAAATATGGACCCTTTACCGCTGCGGCCCTAGATGAGGAAAATAAAACTAATAATTAATATTTTAATATTTGTTATAATAATAACAACAACAATAACGGTCACTGGTTATTGAAGTAGTGTATATCTGTGTACACTGAAATGTAAAATTTCAAATAAGGTATCATGTAACAATACAGGTTTTTGTATGCTGAGAGAAATCTGTACTTCATGCTGGAATCTGTTTGTTTGAAGAAATAATTTTATACACCTGTTGTCTTGGATATTAGTGGGTTTTATAAAATTAATCAATACACTGGACTAACAAATACATTTTCACGGACATTTATCTGACCACCTGCACCTATGAACGTTCATTTATTGCTCCATATATTTGCTATCTTCATCTGAAAAACATTAATTTTCGCACAATTTTGGAGAAAGATTTCATTTTCCACACAAACACTGAAATCTACGTTTATGTTAACAGATGATAAAACAGTTACTGGGAACATTGATGAAATAAACAGTTGTATGTAATCTTCAAGGATGATGCAAAAATGAGGTGAATACATGGATACCATAACAGTGAACAATCTTGTTTCATGGTCCACCTATAACATGCCTGACAGTTTGTGGACCCCAACATCTGTGTTATAACAGGAGCCTACTATATATATATATATATATATATATATATATATATATCAATATCAATGGACAGTCAGTTCATTGTGAAGTCTCCACTGATACTGTGAGCAGATATTAGTATCCTTGTTTAAGCTAACGTGGGCTATATTATATTTGGAGTATTACAGCAATTTATGATAGACGTATTGTCAAAATCATAATACTTGCTGATCATTTGATGGATATTTTATATCTGGTAAGTTTAATAATGGGAATGTTAATTTGAAATGTTCTTGTTTATGACCAATTATGTGCACATAGCAGCTAAATCCATTAACAATATGCCTGGAAATCCCAAGATATATAAGTCAAGGAAATATTAGTTTCCAGGACATTGCCAATTTATTTCCTAGAAAACTTATATTTAAATTTTAACTAACATGGGATATCAAGACTATGTACTGGTACTTTTTTTCTTCTACAATTGAAGTTTTCTTCTATGAGCATAATATTTATTTGCTGGATATTTTGTTAAGTATATTTTCTAGGACATTTCTTGATTTTGTAAAATTCTAGGATATTTCCAGGACCTGGAAAATGAATTTGTTATTTTCCAGGTTTTCCAGGAGATGTGGGAACCCTGTATATTTTTGGGTAGAATGCTAGTCAAGGCAGTGAGATTAAGAGGTATTCGTTTCATATAAAGATTATAAATGATCAAATTTAGATAATAACTATACTTCTAGGAATATCCAATTGAGCTCTTTAGCCTGGACACTGATCACACATGGGATGTATAGCCGAGGGGCGACTCCTTAGAGAAGCTTATAATACAACAAACACAGGTATAAGAATGTTAGGTGATGATGATTGCTGTTTTAAGGCCACTTTTGTGTACATGGTAGCCTAAATGGGCCAAGCAACCTCCAAAGGTAATGAAGTGAAGTCAAAGATGAAACACCCGTCATATATGCCCACAGCGAGATTCGAACTCAGATGGTAGTGATCTGTGGTCCGACACTACCAACTGGACCACAGAGGTGCCCACTCAGAATGTTAGGAGATTATTATGATACTGTAGAGTGAGTGACTTGGTACAAAACTGTATAACCATCCATTCGGTGTCCATGTATACCCACCCCGTCCACCTCCAGAAAGGCCGTATAAGCCGGTTGGATTAATAGCAGTGAAAACCAGCTATTACACCCAGTCACTCACAAGGTGGCAGCACCATTAACGGGTTTATTCGAGATCTGACAGGTCACAAAAGTACGTTGTTAAATTACTTGTTATAGCCAGTCTGGTATGGTCAACATACACACACACAAACACAGGGGGAGAAAGGGAGAAACGCACAGAGAGAGAGAGAAACACACACACACACACACATAGATAGACACACACACACACACACATATCCCTCAAACATAAAACCTACAGCCAATGGCATTCTACCGGACTACCGGATCCCAAGACATGTCAGACTCAATAAACCCCCTAAGCCACCCTTAAGGCCAACTCAATCTGCCGAAATAGAGTGCTAACATTGACATGTGACCCGTAAGCAGCACCATAATACCTACTAACACTGACATCGGTCTGTCCACTGAAGGTCTACTTCAGTTGACTACGTTACACCACCTAATCAGCTTTAGACCCATCTGGGATGACATCCATGATACAGCCGTCACCGCCGGATGGGTGGGGGGGGGGGGTGACTGGAGAAGGTTTGGATATTACATATTACTACATCTTGGGCATGAGATTCTGAGGTTGGACATATGCAGTCTTCATTTGTAACACACACACACACACAAACGTTTCCTAAGTCCTAGCGGCCAAATTGGCGGCTGTCACAAATTTGCATTACCCTTTTCAAGAGGACATGTTTTGATACAAAGAAGAAAAAACCCCGAACACACCCCTTTCACTTCGAGAATATATTTCACCGACAAAGTTAAATCCAAATTCCGCAATGGCCCAATTTTGTTCACAGCTCTTTGATTCCATCCTAAAAAGTTCATCTTTCAACACATCCAAGAACTGTCTTTAAAATATCTCTATACCATATATATATATATATATATATATATATATACAGGGATTTCACAAAATAGCTGAAACTTTCAAGGAAATCGTGAAATCAGTGGTTTCACAATCTTACTTTCATGAATTCAATAAAATGTTTCAGGGTTTACATGATTTCACATTTCTTATTATAACACACGCACACACACAAACACACACACACAGAGAGAGAGAGAGAGAGAGAGAACGTGTGTGTGTGTGTGTGTGTGTGTGTGTGTACAATGAGTGACTTGCCAGTTAAAGGCAAGAGACAGACACCTATACTGGGGTTGGGAGTTTGGCATAGGACCACACTTCTCTAACTGTTACCATATGATGTTAGTTGGGAGGAGGAAGGTTTGACATAAAATAATGTGACAACAGACCAATGTTGACAGGTCTCTCTCTCTCTCTCTCTCTCTCTCAGCTTTATAAATACATTCTGACGTGAATGGTTATCACACACACACACGTTGACACACATACGGTGATTGAACTTTTAATAGCACCATGCCAGATGAAAGACATTTGGTTCTAATTTTGTGAAGTGACAAGGTCTCAAAACATTCAACATTCCACAAGAAGAATAACGATCCATATTATGTAGACTGACTGATGTGTGTGTGTGTGTGTGTGAGTGTGTGTGCGGGCGCGAACGCGTGTGCACGAGCGGAACGCGTGTGTGCGCGTGCACGAGCGGCGGCGTTACTAAAATTTTGTTCAGTTGACATGTCAAGCCTGGGACACGTGGTCGAGAAAATACTTCCTAGAGAAATAAATCTGGCAAACACCCACATCAGACGCGTATTCTAACCCATAGCCTGGAGGTTTTCAGAGCAGTGTTCTAACCACTGCACCATTGGTACGGCCTTCAATTTTGTTGATCAAGTTTGTGGAAAGTACGGTTAGCTGAGAACGGAACCCTGTCACATATATGTCTTGTTTGGAAAGATCACGATCACACACACACACACACACAGAGAGAGAGAGAGAGAGAGAGAACCAAACCTGTCTTGAAGGTTGGCTGTTGGGTCTATTTCACTGGCCGTTAAGTCTGGCTGGTCGCCTGAGACAGGATTAGACCTCCTGTGACCCCCAGATCACTAGTAAATCAAAGGTGGAATTGTGTAGTTATTTCATAGACGTAGTACATTAAACCAGGCGGTCGTCAAGACAGATTTCGCTGCCTTTGATAGCCATTTCATGTCACAGTTTCATTCATTACACATTCTATCCCGTTCTCAGTTCCCACTGGCCTCGAGCTACGATTCCTTGTCGAGGGGGGGTCCCCACTGCACCGGCAACACCTGATCCTGATCAAGGTCATCGTGTGTCAAGGCCACACAGGCGGCGTTGGTAGACGCGGCAGCGGGAGATCCGTGTAGAGATGAGAACATCCATCTGCCGCAATCCAGAAGACGGGCCCGGACCAGAGGGATCAGCCAATCAGTCTTTAATCTGTCTTCTGTCACACACACACACACACACACACAAACTAGCCAGTAGTCTGTCCCACATACCATCCTTCTCTCCTACCCAGCAGATAGGGAAGACATTTATTGATGATATGCTCATAAATCGCCAACTATCAGCAGCAGGAAGCTGGAGACGTGGCTGTCTGTATCCGCCATCACCACACCAGCAGGAGTGGTGCTGGATATAAGTCTGGGTGGGGTTGGTGAGGGTTAGACCGTGTGTCGCGCGGGTCTGTGACGAGGTCAAGGTTGTAAAATTGATAACCCGGATGATGTCGTGTTTGACTAACATCCCATCTCTCTGGTATAATGATGGCAGGTAACGTGGTTAGAGTAAACAGAACCTACCTCGGAGATGGGCTTTAAGTGATACTTGGAATAAGAGCTTGATGGTGAAACAGCAATGAGGAGAACAACAATAACAATTACTAATACGACTACCAACATCACCGCTGACAGTACCACTACCAATAGTACTATTACTATTAGAATACATTATTATCCAGTACACAATAACCTGATCCATGGCCAATCCATTGCTAAATGTTGATGTTTTACGGCCACTTTTGTACACATGGTAGGCTAAATGGACCGACCGACCTCCAAACGTAATGAGGCCAAGTGACATAGCCTTCTCTTCTGACGTAGCCCCGCCGGAGTTTGAACCCAGGTGCTGTTGATCTGCGGCCAACCGCCCTACCTGTTAGGCCATAGAGGCGCCCGACAGTCTAATTGTAAGTGTTCTGATAATCCTGGCTGGCCAAGTTCCAATCGGGGTTTTTTCTCTCCAATTTTTAGTCTACTCATTCTACTCTGTTTTCACCGAGTACACGAGTATTACCGATTTAACGAGAATATATTAAAAAAAATTCACTCCTCATTACACATCGTCGCGTATAACATGATAACACAAACTAACACCTAACAATAACCTATTAATAAGATGCCATCCCCCCCCAACTGTTAAGACGTCAAATTAACACCTTCAAATGGCCACGCCAATTGAATTTTTCTTGCAACAGCACGCTAACACGAGCCTAATTATATATATAATATTAGTATCGACATAATAATAACAATCAAAATAAACAACACTACAAATAATACTAATATATATATATATAATACATACAGTACACTATCAACACCATCCCTAACACGAGGCGTTCAAATTTAACGGATAGCTATAGGATGTTATATATATATATATATATATATATATATATATCATACATAGCATACATACCATAATACTAAAAACACAACATACAACAAAACCACACACACCACAAACAACCGGATCACGCCTGAAGGATGTTTCATCTTTCACTTCGACTCATTATCTTTGAAGGTCAGCTGGCCAATTTAGCCGAACGTATGCACACACAAAAATTTTCTTCAATACGGAGTTTACGTTCTCCCAAAAATAAAATCACACACACACACACACCACAAAACACTGCCACGTAATTAAACTTAAATGAGGAAATTTTTATACAGAAATATTTAAAATTGTAATTAATGAAGCTAAGATAAATATTGTAAATAAAGAAAAAGGATAACCCAGTCACATGTTTAATATGAGCTGCGATTTGGCTATTAGATCATAGATGACAGTGACACTGAAGATGACTCCAATGATGGCACAGATCACCGCTATCACGTACATTACAACGTGCGGGTCGATAGGACAGAATGACACTATTACAAGACGTGATGTCGGTGCCAGTAACAGAAGTAGGAGATCGCAAGATTTACATTTATATAAGCTTATAGAAAAGATGTACACGCATAACAGGAGCCACATCTCGTTTGGATAATGCCGAACTCTGTGTCTTAATGTTAGTACTGACTTTACATAGCTAACACACACACACACACACACGAGACATACACACCTGAAGACTAGCTCAGTACGTATAACACAAAATATATCACTGCATATACCAGGTCTTGGATCTGGTGACAGGCGACAACCACCTTACAGCTAACTCTGTGACAGACAACAAGAGAACATCTTAATACTGGTAGATGTGACAAATAGACAAGCAGATGTGTGTGTGTGTGTGTGTGTGTGTGTGTGTGTGTGCATGTTTATGTCCGTGCACACGCACGAACGTATATATATATATATATATATATATATATATATAGAGAGAGAGAGAGAGAGAGAGGGGAGGGATAATTCAGTGTTAGAAATATTGTACCAAACAGAAACAACCAGATCTATAATGACCCCAGTCATTATTCACTCACTGTCAGGGAAAATACTATATAAGTCTGAAAAGGATGAAACCCGAAGTGAAGAAACCATATTGCCATCATGTTAGTCACATGGCATTGTTTTATTACGTGGGCTGTGGACTGTCGAACAATGGAACCAGTCATCTATCAGACTGCCCAATTAAACCACACTCGCTCATCACAGCTAAAACAATGACGTGTTTAATCTAAGACTCAGGCCTGGATCACCCACATATATCAATAGCCTTTTATAAACATTTGGTCACAATGGGGACATGTGGCACGCAGAGGAAACACATCTCACAAACACGGGTATGAACTGGATTCGAGACCTACAACTTGGGAGTTTTGCTGGGCAGCGCTCTAACCACCGTGTGGAACGCTCCATAAATTCAAAGAGGGTAAACAATACTTCACGTCGCACACCCAAGCGCTGATTTGACACCGGGTATGTAACCGCTTATTGTAATTGTCTAAAGTCCATTCACATTGGCTGTCTGGCAACGATGTATTTCTTCCTTATCTCTGCTGTCCTTCCAGTGCAACACATTATACGTAACATACTTGGTGAGGTTTTATCGATGCACTGACAATTACAGTCTATAAGAAAGAGAAAAAAACGTCATGGTGTTTGATTTTGGAGGTGACATTACAAGATAAACATACACTGTATTACAGTCAGGATTTTTTTTGACTGAGATAGTGGTGTTTGTTGCACAATGGGAAACATTTAAAATGGGATTAAACATTTATTTTGACCGATTACTGTAACACAGGGGGGGGGGATTTTGTTGTGTTATGGAAGTTTGCAATAAAACACTTTCTCCGAAGCCAATTCAGTAAACATCTACAGTGTATGCCGCAATTATTTTTTGAACAATGTCAACTTCTCATTTGAATAGTTCCCACAATAAAAAAAATTAAATAGATCTTATATTGACAATTTAGGGCATTTCTACTGTGATATATATATATATATATATATATATATATATTCACCAATCAAGAACACAACTGGCAAGAAGCAGTTGAGTTGTTTACCCCTGGGACATATGACCAAGGGGGACTCTCTGGGGGAACGAATCCCACAAACACAGTTATGAGCCGGATTCGAACCCACAATCTGGAGGTTTACAGTGCCATGCTATAACCACTGTACCATTGGAACGGCCAATGAGATGGTCAACTGGTCAGAGACGGGCAATGTTGATAAAAGAATCAAAGATATTATGGCACGATGGATGACAGATACAACAATGGATGGGATAAATACTAGCATATAAACATTATGATCTGGTAGGCTGGTAATAATTGTATACATTATGACAATCAAAATTAAGATGGTTAAATATCGGTATTATTATTATTATTATTATTATTATTATTGACAGGTTGTATAACTTTAGATTATAAAATGTCGTCGTGATAAAAGTGTGCTTGAGAACTAGTAACTGTAGGCACCTTTAGTGCACAGTGTGTGTGTGTCTGTGTGTGTTTGTGAGTGTGTGTGTGTGTGTGTGCGTGCGTGCGTGCGTGTGAGATCAGCATCTTGTGTTGTTGCTGTATTTGTTTAACACTATTGTTGCTGCTGTTGTTGTTTATATTACGACCGTTATAGTTGTTGCTGTTCCAGCCCTTCAGTAACCAGAGAATCAGAACACCACCCCCACCACCACATTATAACTTCAATCTTGACACACACAAGACAAACACACACACACACACACACACCTTTTCTCTCTCTCTCTCTCTCTCTACTAATTATATTACTGACAGTGGATCAAGATATCTGGAGATCAACCAGTTTTATCAGTCAAGCTACTAACCTACAAGATGCTACCTATCGTCTCCAGATCAACCGAAGGTCACAGGGGCACGTTATTAAATCAAAGAACGCCGCCCGGTGCCATCAAACTTCACATACATATCTATCTGACCGGTGTTTCTGGTGTATCTCCGAGTAGGATCCACAGACCCTCAAAATCCTGTCAGTCAGCGAAGTAAGCATTGGTACTTATTTACGTTTGATTAGTATTACCAATTTTTAAGTATTTTTATATCTAGTACAACTTACTAGACAGAATCATTAGTTAGTATAAGATCCAGCACTTAGTGTGAATGCCGAATCGGGTAAACTGACTGCATAGCTTAGCCATAGTCAACCTGGGCAGTTGAGTTGTTTAACATCGCGACTGGGACAATTATGGCCAGGTGATGACACGCCTCGGGAAACATATCCACCCAACACAGGTATGAGCCGGAAAGCGATTTTGTTCCCCTGGTTTTGTTAAGAAATAAAGTAGGGGGGCTCCATAAAAAATGCCAGGGTTAGATATTGGTAAGGCATCAAGGGGCTACTACGAAGTATGATGGCACAAAGCCGCATTGGAAACGAAAGTAGTCGGGTCTCTCTACTTGATAGTAGGCCGGTCAAATGATTTGTTATTATAAAGGGTTCTCTTACATAGCTTTCTGGATAGCTAAAGATTTATCCTTGGCACACTGACACATGATGACAAAGACAAGACACCAGTGACCGCTCAGTGACAGCTTAAAGGATACGTCAATGCTATTGAGATATTAAACCACCATACCTTAAGAGATTACTGTATATGTTATACAACAGTGTATATGTTAATCTGTATAATCAGGTAATATGTATATCACCTGAAATCTTCAGGTAATACGTCTATTGACAACTGAGATTTAATACCTATTACCTGAAAATTTCAGGTAATATACATAATGCTTGATTATGCAGATTAACTGTAACATATACATCAACAGAATACTGTATATGTTAACTGTTATATAACAGAATACTGTATATGTTATATAACAGTGTATAGATACAAATATCTTATATGTTATATAACAGTGTATGTGCATCAACAGAACACTATATATTACATCAAAGTGTATGCATCAACATAATAGATTATATGTTATATAACAGTGTTCGTTGGATGTTTTGAGTTGTACGGCCACTTTTGTGCACGAGGTAGGCTAAATGGGCTCCAACAGTAATGAGGTGAAGTGAAAGATGAAACACCCTTCAGACATGCCCACGCCCAGATTTGAACTCGGGTGATTGAGATATGTGGTCAACCGCGCTATCATTTAGCGGCGTATGCATCAACAAAATCGAATATATGTTATATAACAGTGTATGCATCAACAGAATAGATTATTTGTTACATAACAGTGTATGCATCAACAAAATACAATATGTTATATAACAGTGTACGCATCACCGGAATACCGTATATATTATATATCAGTGTACGCATCAACGGAATACCGTATATGTTATATAACAGTGTATGCATCAACGGAATAGCGTATATGTTATATAACAATGTACGCATCAACGGAATAGCGTATATGTTATATCACAGTGTACACACCAGCATAACAGAGTATATGTTATACAACTGTGTATAAAGCAACGTAACGGAATATTATTATCTTATATAACAACTTAGATGTTGGATATATTGGTGACAATCTATGAGATCATGAAGACGAGCTGATTACAGCGTGACACACCACCTGTGACATCACAGAGAAGTGACCAGGGAAAGACGTGACATCAGAGTTCATAATAGACTCAGAAATTGTGACATACACTCTAACGGATCAGAACCATCAGCCGTGATATGGGACTGACCTAGAATTAATACGACGGTTGATTTATTACCATAGTGATGAAAGGCTTACACGGTGATGGTGTCAGGTTATGGGTGTCAAGTATCCAGATGGTGACACCACCGGTGTCACACGTCCATAAACACTTAGGTAGTATAGCTGATGGTAGTTGAGGCGGTGGTAGTGGGAGGTGATGATTGTAGTTTTAGCAGTGACGGTACAGGTTGTGGCTACAACGTCGATGAGTGATTGCGTGAATGGTTTGTTTAGCCTTGATACAGGTGACACCTGTGACTTTTAGCAGAATGAGTGAGTGAGTGAGTGAGTGAGTAGGTGTATGGTTGGGTGTACATGTGAGTGAATGGCTTGTTTAGCTTCAGTGCCGGCCACAGCTGGGACCTATCCTCGAGGAGCGGCTTCCTAGAAAAACATCCCGTAAAAACAGGCAAGAGTCAGATTTGAACCCACAACCTAGAGGTTTGCTACGCCATGTCCTAACCACTGTGCCATCGGTGTACCGCACATCTGCCCGGTGGGCTATTATTCCCTTGGAAACAATCTCACAAATCCAGATAACCTGATCCGACATTTCTACAGCACAGTGTTTTAACGCCAACTGCGCCATAGGAGTCACAGTAGCCAAGCAGCGATGGCTGATGGTAGAAGTGATGACAGTGATGTTGGTAATGATAATTAATAATTTTGTAATCAAACACCTTATTAACAGGAACTGATCGAAGGCGCTGTACAACAACAACAGCAAAAAAAACAGAATATCAGATGTTTCAAACTGAGTTTGAAATATCGAAGGATAAGATATTATTTAACAAACAAATCGACCTCCGCACAGGTGGGTATCGAGAACAGATTACGTTAGTTTTAAAAGATGATGATACTGAACTTCCACAACCATTTCCACAAAGTTGAGACTAACATACTAAATGTACATTACATGTATGTATATATTTCATATAAACTGGGTGTTAATAGTAATAGTAGTAGGCTTACACGGTGGTGGTACTGGTATAGGTGGTAGGAGATGGGGTAGTGGGTACTGGTATAGGTGGTAGTGGTGGTAGGAGATGGGGTAGTAGGTACTGGTATAGGTGGTAGTGGTGGTAGGAGATGGGGCAGTGGTTATTGGTATAGATGGTAGTGATGGGGCTTAGTTAATGATTGCCGTTTCGGCTTAGATCTCCTCTGTATGACCTTGAAAGTCAGCGAGGGCAATAATCATCGTCCGATGGCCACTTCTGCTAGTGGCTGATCCCTGGTGGGCTGGATTTGAACACACACACACACACACACACACAAACACAATGTCCCACAGAGGTCGGACACCGGGATCAATAGGATCCATGTTGTGGTCATGACACCAATCAATGCTATCCTTGTCACATTATCACCACACGTCTGTCACAGACACAGGGACACCACAGAGAGGAAAGGAGGGAGAGAGAGAGACACAGCTAGAGGGGGGGTGGGTGATAGAGCGGAGTATAAGCCCACAATAACATTCTATACACCAGACACCAATTATACTAAGTAGATCCAGAAGGATTACGTGTTCTGGATAGCTAATGATTACCAGTTGTTTTACTTCTCAAAACGCACACACACACACACAAAACACATGCGTGCACACATATACACAAAACAAGAAATATGATTAATATATTTCATATAGCAAGACGAGATATTTGTCTACATAAATCAAACACTTCATACCCCATTAGCGTCTACATCATTTGAGGTAACCAGCCACGTAAACATTATTATTATTATTATTATCATCATCATCATTATTAATAATAATATTAATACGATCATCATCTTTACAACTGTTTTTATTATAGCAATTCGTTTGGCTTGACTAATCTCTGAGCATTAATATCACTGCTAATATCTGTTATTATTAGTATTATTAATTCTGTTACTTATTCTTTCCACTTTATACTTGACATACGGCTCAGTTGCTCTAAGAGATTCCACATCAGTTGGGTTTAGAGCTAAGCACATGCTATTGTTTACCCTCAAGGACCTGTACAATCCATCCGGATCGTAACTCACGCGGGAGTATGACAGAGTTGGTAGTTGCCACTAACGGACGCCTAATTGATAGACAGTCGTCCTCATCCAACCAGACGCTCCTTTACCAGTCAACCAGTAATAGAACAGAAAAAGGCCACAGTGGGCAATCAGTGGTTTCGAACTGAGAACCTTTGGGTTTCTGGTCCATCACAATTTAGCTGAGCTACCGTCCACCACAGTTACATAACACATAAAGGTGTTAATAATTGTTTTAATCTCTTGCCACGTGTATATGTGCGGAGTGTTAAACTCGGTTAGAAACTCGCCACAAGCACTAGTCTTAAATAAATCCCATGACCTTTCCGTGACCAAATAATATTTTCCGTGGGCATCTTTCAATATTTTTCAGAAAAAATTGGGAGTCAATATATTTTGAGCAGGCAACTGTAGTGATAAAAGAATTTCATTTAACTTCATGCCAACTTCGTCTCTCATGGCCATCCTGTCTAAAATAGGATTGGTTGATAACGTGACAAATATTAACAAGAAAATATTTCATGAGGTATCCCATCTACAGCTTGGTGTGTATGTGCGTGCGCATGTGTGTGCGCGCGCGTGTGTGTGTGCGCGCGCGTGTGTTTGCATATGGTGGCGCGTGAGTAGTCTATTTTTACCTACAATAAAGCTATGGCTATGTACATAAGACAATGTCCTGAAGGTTAAATCTAGTAATGAAGAAGGCATCTTTTGCATTAATCAGAAGACAGTACATGTCATAATATGAGAAGTTACCATATCTGATCCAGTTCCCCGCCAAACTATCAACACACACACACATACATACACGCACACACACACACATATACACACAATCTACCGACCTTTGTAATGCCATCCTCAAAAGCTTTCTTAGCCAATGGAGCAGGTCCATCAACTGTCTGGCCGTCATCATCAGGACCCCAGGAGGCGCTGTATATGTCTATATGTTGTGGGTTCAGACTCAACGATTGGGCCTCCACACCGTCGGTAACGTCACCATCTAACATACGAACACCTATATGAGGAACAATAACAGAAATAGAGAATGCGTTTCCATGCGAAGAATTACCTTTACAATGATGACAAAAATGCGCAATAATGTCTCGTGGCAAGACCACGGAATGTTTACGCGTGGCAAATATGTGCGGCTTATATATAAACAACGACAATAAATATGGCACCTTTCCATTTGATAAATACACAACAGACGCTGATGGAAATTACGGGGGTCGGGGGTTTCATGATGAAACACTGTCCAATTATAATGGGGATGGGCAAAATAGACAATTACAGATATACAACAAAGGCCTGGTGCATTTACACGTAGAAAACATTAAGGAACGAACGACCACTGTCAAAAAGTTAGCTCTTTCCTTATATCAAAAAGACATAATTTCAAGCAGAGACGAAGATTATGACCGTGGCTCATCATAACATTCAAGTATATTCAAAACAAGGAGCGTTGTAACTTGTGCAGACAAGGAGACAGCTCAAGCTACCTTGTGTTTCAGCCGAATCTTGTAAATGTATGTTTTATAGTGATACGCATAAAGTGTATGACTGGTATGTGGAAACAGTCAACCAAATCGATCCATCTAGATCGCAAGCACAAATATATCACAGCCAGGCACAAACCATTTCCTATAATACATGCTTCATTTTCTTAATTTTCCTTCTTCATCTAACGACAACACAAACATCCGCCAGGGGATGGACATTTACCCTCACTGCTGGTTATACCCCGGGGCACATTTTGTGACTCCCCACAAGAACCATTCCACACAAACGCCGGCAACTCGATTCCACTCGAATTGCTGAACTGGATTTGCACAGCACGCTCAGCTCTTAAATGGCTGCGCTGTGAACGTGTACCGGTCGGAAACATCGGTAATAATTATTAGGTTAAAAACCAATGTAGGCCAAATACTATCGGTGCTCATTAGAAGTGAAAGCGCACCACTGTGAGACCAGACCGGCTATTTAAAATATCAACATTTGGTTGATGTCAGCCTCCCAAGACGTTATCAATTGTGAACATGTTCAGGGCGCTGGTGTGTTATCCGACTGTTGACAGACATCACGGTGATTGAGACCCATTAGGCTGGGTAACGATAAGTGGATGTTACGTACTACCCCCCTCCCCCAAAAAAGTGGGGTTACAATATCATCCCACTATTCTTCAAATCGATCTTGACCTTACCTCCGATCCGGGCCTCGTAGGCCACGCCCACACTACAGACGCTGTTACCAGCCTCGGCAGCCACCTCGCCAGCACACCGCGTCCCATGTCTGAGAGTTAAATATGAAAAAAATATATTATAAATGTGTGTACGCGCGGGTGCGCACACGCACTTGGAGAGAGAAAAGGAGAGCAGATCAGAAGGAATTTACATCGTAGTCAACCATTTTATTAATATTACAGTGAAGATGTAGGCAAATAAAAAACGCCTTTTTATTAACTATCCAGCAAATAATCTGACCAGGATTCGTACAAACCTATTTTCATTTGAGTAATCGTATCGGGGAGTGGGATCTGGATCGTGATTATTCACGTCGTAACTCGCTCCGGGATCCTGTAAAATGACAAGTTCGCCTATAATCTATAATCACATAGGCGTAAAATAATAACAACAACAACAATAATATAGATTTAATAAAGCATCCTCACTATATCAGAAGCCAATCAAAGTTGTCGTGTAATGAGATATGGAGCGTAAATTATGATATTGAAAGAAGTTGTAAATAAAGATTACTAGTCAAAGAAATATAAATCTATATACAAATACGGTTAATCTATGTGTTTTAATAATTATTTCTGAAGGAAAGTGTGGACCAGTATATAAAAAGTAAACAATTCACGAATTAAAAATGTATCTACTGTTTGTATATAATAATTCATACACGTCACTGTTCAGTGTAAATACTATGTCTTCCTTTGTTCTCATACACGAGACTTCTGTATTTTAAAGAGACGGGCTTATATCAAAAGGACCATACGGACCGTTGCCTTTGTAACTGTCCAAAACCCTCCACGCGATGACAAAACTATTCCTAAGACGTCTGAACACGCCTAAATGTGCTCGGATTATTACGCACACTGACAACAGCATGGCTTCCAAAAGAAGTGATGGTGAATATCTATCTGAGCAAGAAAGCCACCCTGCAGCAATTTGCTTGCTCCCTCATCAAAATGCGAAAATGCAAATGGCACTGTTATGGGCTAGTCAGTAATGAAACAATTTTAGTCCACCGCCAGCTAGGACGAAGATACCATATCGTATTCTATTTCTGGATATTTAAATATGAATATTTGCATTAGTAACCCGTGGTTAGCTACGGCGCTGAATATTCTAGTGTTACTTGATGCTATAATATTTGCTCTATATATTTGTCCATTCTTTCCTTCAAAAATAATTATTAAAGGGCATTTCCTGTTTAGAAAATATGACCTTTCACTGAGTTCATACAACATTATTCGATATTAATATAGAATTCAAATGCGAAATGAGAGGGGGAGATGTGCTGCCAACTGGTTAATAAAACGAACAATTCGGTGATTATTATCAAAGCGTGTTACGGGATATGACACGAAAGTGCATTTTCATCAATTATTCACATGATGGAACATCCACAAATTAAACAGAACACAAGACTAACCCGAGTGAATGTATATTTATTGAAAACAATGCCATCATATATCTCCTCATTCCGCTGTTACACATGACAGCTATATTGCAAAATGCAGCAAATACCAACCAAAAAAATTAATTATGTAATTCTTTAGTTATTTATAGAATTCCTAATAGACATTCTAGAATGCGAATCACAAGAATACTTCCAGTCATTCTATATTTTCAGTTTATCAAAACTGTTATATTATCAAATGCTAATGATCTTATATGTTGCGGATACTTTAACCGTGCCCATGTGGCAATTCTGGCTGAACAGCGTACGTACGGACGCTGAGCATGCATGCATATTCTATTGTATAATTAATCAGCCAACTGGCAGCTAGCTCAGGTTATCCATGTTAACACAAATTTCTAGCTATTCTTCCATCCACAAAAACATTTAATTTATGTATGACATACAAGCTATAGGTTATGGAGTGACTAATAACAACAGGAAAGCTCACTGTTATCAGAACGAGCTCAAAAATGTATCGAGAATCTGAGAATCCCTCAGCTTCCACCAATTCATCATCTTCATCATCATCATCATCCGACATCGATTAAATTGTATGCCACTTCACTCTGGGCATAGCAGATGCGAAGCATCATATTTTCAGGGTAACACTGATAAACAGTATATCTATTATTTTGTTCACATATAAATATACATGGGACACCAAAATAGTTATTTCAAACTTCACCTGGAGTATTTCCATGGTCTAATAACTGGTAGTGCAATTGGCCAAAGGCTTCTAGTAGCTGGAGTGAAAGGGAGGGAAAGGGATAGGTTCTGTACTATTTTATGGGAGCCTCTTCTGAGAAACTAATCAAAATATTATGAAATGTTTATTTGGCATACAAGTGCGCGCGCGCGCGCCCGTGCACACACACACACAGAGTTTATTCATGGAGCCTCCATGGTCTAACTGGTAGTGCGTTGGATCACAGATCACTACCACCTGAGTTCGAATCTTGGTGTGGGCATATCTGAAGGTTGTTTAATCTTTGACTTGGCTTCATTAAATTTGGAGGTCGCTCGAGCCATTTAGCCTAACATGTGCACAAAACTAGCCGTAAAACATCAATCATAATCATCATCATCATCATCATCATCATCACCACCACCACCACGGAGACTTGAAAATCAGCCAAGGACTCCATATCTAAGAAAGCAAACCTAGATAATCACATTTCAATTGCAATTTGTAACATATGCTCTGAGACAATTTTAACCACAGCTCAGCAACGAGACATTCATACCACATCTCCACCGACCCAGGATTATAGATTGGACACATCCCATTCTATCCGCTATACCAAATGCTAGGACACAACCATCAAATCTCCAGACAACAGTCCTGTTAATGCTATATATTGATTTACAGTTTGTTTTTCTGACTCCACAAAATTATGAATTCCTTTATGACGTCATGTTCAATCTGATATCGGCTTCAACTATTTGTCTCCATGAACATGATAAACTGATTTCTATGATTAATGCACTGGGGAGCATCTCTTATAGACAAACCTGAATCAATCAAAACAAACAAACAACCAATCATCCAATCAATTAAACAAACAGCTACATCATGCTGCAGATTACATTGTCTAAAATGAAGCAGGCAATTTCCCTCACATTGATATTTCACTAATAAAAAAATTATTTATAATTTAATCTTATTTGTATTACAGTTTTAAAAGGTCAACATTTACTACCTGGGTGTGTGTGTGTTTGTGTTCGTGTGTGTGTGTCCATGTGTGTAAACATTATATAATAGTTTGCCAGTCTGTTGTCAGTCTTTCAGTCTGTCACTCGATACAGCCAACTGTCTACCAGTTTTAAACGTGTGTGTGTGTGTGTGTGTGTGTGTGTGTGTGTGTGTGTGTGTGTGTGTGTGTTCCATCCTGATAGGACATGACCTTAGATACAGATAACCTATATGTTATAAACCATAGCCCCCGTCATATGTTCAAATGCCACAAAAATGGCCACTTGAGAGATCTGTTGTCATATATCGTTCACAAACAGTCCCAACTGACTGCAAACGTTATGTGGGAAGAACAGATCGAAAAATACGATCATTTAATATTATTATTTATAGGCGTATTAAGAGCAGCGCGCCGAATGAAAGCACCCAATGACCCCGGTCCTGCGACAACACACACACACACACACACACACACACACACACAGATCTAGCTACGACGAAGCACCAACAACGAACAAAAACATTATCCGGCTATCAATTTTTACCGCTCATCGGGGCTATCTGCAATATGATCTGTAATTTGGTAGGACAACAGCTATCATCTGATTATTATTATTATATGATGCCAGCGGGCTAGATTACAGCAAAATCCAAAATCAGACAGCCGGATGTCTTCAAGGGGCACGCGCTTATTCCTGGTAGGTGGTACACGATGCCACAAGTGCCACTGTTTCGGTCAGAGGCAAGAGATGCTGATGATTGGTTTTTACGGGTGGCCACTTTTGTGCACGTGGTAGGCTAAATGGGCAGCGCGACCTCCAAAGATAATGAGAGCGCAATCAAAGATGAAACACCCCTCAGATATGGCCACGCCGAGTTTTGAACTCGGGTGGAAGTGATCTGTGATCCAACCCGCTACCAGTTAGACCAAAGAGACGTCCCCAGAGGCAAGATGATCGTGGTGATGATGATTGACGTTTTACGGCGGCCACTTTTGTGTACATGATAAGGTAAATGGGCCGAGCGACCTTCAAGGGTAATGAAGCCAAGTCAAGATGAAACAACTTTCAGATCCCCAGAGGCAAACGAAAGATCGCCAACAACAATCGTCGTAATCCGATAACTCGGCTATTATCAGACGAGACGGACAAGCTGACGGTTGATTATGTAGGTTTTACTGTACGCCACCGTCATCATCGTAGTATCCACATGTAACTCAGGCCAACACAAACTACGAGTCAGATGGCAAATATGCTCTATGTTGTTTTGTTTTTTTGTTTACACATCATACATTAGGCGATAGGCAATCCGCCCAAACAGTTGTGTTCTGACATTTATCAGGTTTATGACCAGTAATACGTTTTACGAAACATGAATCGTAATAGGGGTCAAGCTCAATAATCGGGGAGCAAGGCTCACACGGTCATCGATCCTCGTTCACGATCCCGATCCATTCGAAAATCAAACCCGAATCCACTTGGCCTAAATCGATCCAGCCTGTCCAGAATGGCCTGTCCCATTTGCGTAACCCACTTAATGAACTTCTGGGTGAAACTTCTCTCAAACGCGTTGCTTCATTGTTCAAATCCTACAAACGATGAATCATTTCAACTATTGGATAGCTATTATTAGCACCATCCAACCGACGGAAATCTAACAGTTTCACCAGATAGATGTTTTCGAAACGCTTTCAACGTAATTTGTTGTTTCAGTCTATTAAATCCTGGAATTGTTATTCCAGAAATTATTTAATTTTTCCTTCGGGAACGTGTGATAATAAATGCTAAAGCTTGATCCAAGTGAGTCAGGGCTAAAACCAGATGGCTTTTTGTACATAAAACAGGGCCGTCTAACCAAGAGCCAAAAAAAATACAGTTAACCCATATATATATATATATATATATATATATATGACCTGCCAGATAGCCAGAGATTTTAATAACAAATATGAAGCAGTGTCTCCATGGCCAAACGGATAACACAGATGACCACAGACGTCAAGGATTCGGATTATTTTAGAAGAAACATAATATATTGTTCAAAAATAAATTTCATTTTGCCGTCCTACCTAAATATACTGCACAACATATCTCGGGGGACGGTCTGGGAAACTCTGACACACCAAAATAATCTCGACGGCTTCAAACGTCATAGATGTCTATATCTCTATGGCCATCAATGGCAAAACAACTATTCAACTTGGGTACTTCGTTCAATAATGTAAACCATCCCGGACAGAGAATATCCTAGAAACCCGAAATAATACGCCGTAACATCAAATATCAGAAGTATCAAAAACACTCCTAAAACCATGTCTGGATTTAAGCCCGCCTTTATCAAACTAATCTACGTAATTCATTTTCAGCAAATGTTTAATTCTGTTAGCAATTTCATAATACTCGTAAATTAGTCAGGAATCAGGCTTCGGCCAAGTTTTAGAATTGTTGAAAACGAATTATATAAATTATTGTTCTTGTTAATATTAGAATCATTTATAAGAACACAGCATGATTGATGTTTTGCGGCCACTTTTGTGCACACGTGGTAGGCTAAACGGGCCGAGCGACCTCCAAAGGTAATGAATGGAAATGAAGTCAAATATGTAACACCCTTCAGATATGCCCACGCTGAGATTCGAACTCAGGTGGTAGTAATCTGTGGTCCAACGCGCTACCAACTAGACCACGGGAGCGGTAAGAACACAACAAGCAGGCAAGCAATAACAAACAGCACACAGATGATCGACTTACGTAATTTTGCTTCAGATCCGGATGATCTCTCTCGATCCCGTCGTCTAGGATTGATACGACGACGCCTTTACCGGTGATCCCTCTCTCCCAGGCGGCCATCACATTCATGTCTAAGCCGCGGCCACGATTCTGTAAAGACATCGACGATGAAAAGTTATTAGCATTGCTCACAACGCGGTGCAACACGTCCGACTCTGAAATGCTCACAACGCTCATTATAACTCGGCCGAGTCGGAACAAATGTAGTTCTGACATCAGACGACATCCCGGAAAAATTATTGTTATGGAGTATAATTGATGATGATGCGTAATTTAATGCTGCGCTGGCCAAGTGTTGCCCTCACCACATCAACGACTATCTATTTCGCTTCTAACTGTCCGCTCCTGGTGGGCCCCGAGCAATCTGTCTATTCTGTATTTAACAAACCCGGCTTAATCCCCCCTGGCCCAATGTGTGCCGTAATTTGTCTGTTTCGCTGCGAGCTGTCTACCCTATTGGGTCCCGTGGCCTGTGATGTGAATAAAGGTTGAAAATGATCCATGCTACAATTTAGCCAAACTTTTATCACGGCCTTTGGGGGAGTGAGTCCCAGTTGAAAAATTAAATGGCCAACACAAAAAGTGGGGTCTTGGTGTAACATATTTTAGTGCTTTTATTGCGGAATTGTGCAAAAATACACGATTTCTTTGGAGTGTCAAGCATCCTACACTAAATGTGGGGGGGCAGGTGGCCCAGAGACTCTGCTAAATGAAAAACTTATAAATAATCGATGCGTGAGGGAAATATTTCCTCTTCTGGAAATGGTGCGCCACATACTCCTTTGGGTGTTGAGGAAATGCAGAACTGTACACCAGCTGCAGAAATACAGGAACGGTTTGGACAAACGAAATACACAAACATTATCAAAATCAAGATGATTGATGTTTTACGGCCACTTTTGTGCACATGTTAGGCTAAATGGGCCGAGCGACCTCCAATGGTAATGAAGCGAAGTCAAAGATGAAACACCCTTCAGACATTCCCATGCCGAGAGCTAACTGCATGTGGTGGTGTCTCTTCAATCCACGTAAAAATATTTCGCCTTTTACAAAATCAAACAAAATTACAAGTGACACTAGTACTGGTGCCAGAAGTGATCCCTATTGTAGTGTGTAATACCAGTAGTAGTAAAGATTTGATGAAGTAGCTTGGCTAGTAGAAGTCATTCAACAATACTGATGGAAATCCTGAAATGAGGTTACAAAAACTTAGAAATGTTCGACAATGAATGTCATCTACCTGGAGAGAAGACAACCAGTCTAGTGGATGAGCCTTTAGAGGATACTGTTACATAATTAAAGAGATAACACGCTTCTGAGACTTTCTTTGCGCATCCAAATCAGCCATCGTTAGCTACGCCCCTGACCACGAGGCATCCCGCATTCGAACCAACATAACAGAAAACGTCTAGAGTCATCATCATCCGACAGAAATGTGTATCGTCACCCGCAGGTCTGTCTGATCATCATCATCGTCGTCGTCGTACAGCGATCTATCATATGGCTCTCGGCCATCAATAAAACCCATTAAATATTTGTCGGTTACTGCTGGCAACTATTTTGTTATAAGACGCAATGGCTGAGGGCGGGCTGTCATCGCGTCTCCAGCTCCAATCGTCCAGGCATTGTTCCATTACTCGCCGCATATAAAACCGATCCAGGAAAAAGGTTATGGCATAACGACGGCCATTGTCGCCGGATTTATTCCGGATCCAATACCGGGATGGAGCGATAATACAATAGAGAACGACCTATAAGTGCTGTCCAGACGTAATCAATTCTCCGGGCGGCCATTAAATAAAAACTAATTCTAGCGCTATTGTCCGGGAATGACTTCAGGGTTATAAAGTGACGGGGCAGTGTTTATCATTTTGTTTGGGTTTTGGCTCATCTCCGTCTTGCGCCAATACAATTCTGTCAGGTGGAAGGAGAACAGGTTGTAAATAAGCAGTGCAATAAGCGTGGATAAGAAACACACAAAACGCAGTATAATGCCAATGGGATTCGTTCACACACACACACACACACACGCACGCACGCACACGCACCCCTAATCGAGCAGATTATATTATCTTAAATAATCCGTTTCTGTTTTCTCCCGGATACTAGATCTACTTGCAGTGAGTGTTTTATTTAACCTTGACACATGGTCGCATTGTCAGCATACGCTGTAGGAAACAACTCCTAAATCCAGCTAATACTTGGATTCATACCCTAACATCACAGGACTCTAAACAAAGTACTATAGTAGAAGATGGTTACTAGATCTAAATATGGGGGGGGGTCGGCATAAAAAACCTGTTTTTATCAATAATTTAATGATATTAATAATAATAATAATAATCCGAACAGTTTAAAATACATCTAAACTATAGCAAGACCTCAAATCATTATGAAACCACTTATTTGTCTAGTTCGGTGTGATAAAAAGATCACCAGCAGGTTGTTTAATCAGGTCACTTGTCTAATAAGGTTATAGGAATGAGCTCATTTATCTAACCTGATTCAGACAGAAAAACAGACAGACAGGCGCGCGCGCACACACACACACACACACACACACAGAAAGGTGGGGGTTTGCTGTATAACAATTAACTAAATGTTGCCCCAAACTATTACGTTGTTACCAGGGAGAAGTATATCGGGCAGAGGGGGGGGGGTTCATGTTGATGAAGTAGTTAGCACCGACAGACCGTTAGATAGTGGGATAGATAGATAGATAGACGCCAATATGATGATGTTTTATAGACGGTGATGATCATTTGTTGTCAGGTTAACTACAGGGTGGTCTAATAAATGATCCCTGAGGTAGTCACACTCGTCTGGAACGGGTCAATAAGGTCAATGGTGACTAATTCTTTAAATTGAATGATGAGGTCATTATATCTATCTATCTCTCTCTCTCTCTCTCTCTGTGTGTCTCTATATCTCTGTATGTCTCTCTCTCTCTCTCTCTCTTCTCTCTCTCTCTCTCTCTGTATGTCTCTCTCTCTCTCTCTCTCTTTTCTCTCTCTCTATCTCTCTGTATGTCTCTCTCTCTCTCTCTCTCTGTCTCTCTCTGTCTCTCTCTCTCTCTCTATCTCTCTGTCTCTCTCTCTCTCTTTTCTCTTCTCTCTCTCTCTCTCTGTCTCTATCTCTCCCTGTGTCGGTGTGTGTGTGTGTGTATGTCTCTCTCTGTGTCTCTCTCTCTCTCTTTTCTTTTCTCTCTCTCTCTCTCTCTCTCTCTATCTCTCTTTCTCTCTCTCTTTCTCTCTCGGTCTCTCTCTCTCTATCTCTCTCTCTGTCTCTATATCTCTGTATGTCTCTCTCTCTCTCTCTCTCTCTTTCTCTTCTCTCTGTATGCTCTCTCTCTCTCTCGTGTGTGTGTGTGTGTGTGTGTGTGTGTGTGTGTGTGTGTGTGTGTGTGTGTGTGTGTGTGTGTGTGTGTGTGTGTGTGTGTGTGTGTGTGTGTGTGTGTTCTCTCCTGTCTGTCCCTGTCTCGCTCAATAAAATGAACATCACAGTCTGGCCAGTTATACCTAAGGTAACTGCAATTGAGTTAAGCTGAACTGTCTAGCCACGACGATGGTCGCCGCACCTGGGACACACGGCCGAGAGTTGACTACCCAGGGAAAGACACGCTACAAATACAAGTATTAGCGGGATTCAAACCCACGACCTGGATATCTGTATGGTAGGGTTTTAATCACCGGACCATCGCGATACCTAAATTCACGACTCAAGAATGACCGAATTGAAGTCAATTTTATAAATGACTAATATTACGAGCTCGGGTCTATTTATGTACGCTAAAATTCGAGACAAAAATTATCGGCGCGCCGACTTTGAGAAAATCGCCTTTCTGCTCTAAAACTGACCCCTTTTCATTTAAAATGGCCACCAAATGATCAGAAATAAAACTAAGACGATGAGGTTAGCTGGCGAAAAAAACCCTCAACAGATGGCACAGCCATGCAACAATTTTAATATTTAACCCGCACACTCTACAGGAATTTAGGCTTTAAGTCGGATTTCTCTAGAATTATATCAACACCTTAGAAGACCCAATATGGCTGACTTATCTGTTCTATGAATTTACAGTAAAAGAACCTAATATTAACAGAACTGATTAATCAATTGATGGTGAAGGGAAAAGTTTACGGTGAACAGCCTACTGAACACCCACAGAATCAGATAAAAAGATGTGCGGTAAACGATGATATATTAATAAATTAGAAATTAAATACCTTCACTATTACACTTTCTACGTCTATGAAGGTGAAGATCTATCAAATGTTATTCAGCATTTAAAAAACCTAAAACCTAAGTTTTTACCACATCTAAAACCTGGTGGAATTTATAAGAATTGCCATTATTTAGATTTAGGTGAAATCGGTTTTGCATTCTAAAACTTTCACTTTTGAATTAATACTTAACAGCTCGGGGGGGGAGTTGGAGTAGAGTACGTGTTGGTGATAAATATTGTTATTGCCGTTTTTTTTCCTTCTTCTAGTAATCAGGATTTGGCACAACCAGAAAGTGTTACGGATAGTGATCAGCGTAAACGGATGGTTCCGAAGTATCCCTCCTACCCCAAACACCTTGGCTTTCCGCGCTACAGCCCCTTTCTTCGAAACTTGTAGCATAAAACAGCGACATCATACAACGGCGGCGACTCTATAAAACAGTCACAGAAGAATAGATCTGTGACAAAAACAGTAAGTGCTTGTCACAGTCAACGTATGTCCTCACCCAGAAAGTAAACCGACTGTGACAAAATTGTACTGAATCTTAGATGCTTAACAAGTCAGTCAAAATCTTATGAACTCCTCTGCTCACAAATCTACAAGATGCTACATACAGCTGATCAATTATTAATTATTATTATTGTGATAATATTTAATAAACACCATAAGCTGGTAGGTGATACCACCAGCAATAGGCCAGTAGGTTGCATTCTTCAAGTTGCCACAGTGACTATTTCTGTACCCGTTTATTACGGTGCTAAGAATACCTCTTGGCCTCCAGTACGCTGCAGGTGGCAAGTTGATTAGCCAGAAACCACACACATGGTGCCAGTTTGTGTGCATCTTCTCCACCGGCAACCATGTATTGTCGATCGGTAGCAGCACCGACCTCTGACCCGACTTAACTAGGCCAAACGGAATAGGACCTTTGTAGGCAGCGGCCACGATGCAGCGGGTCAGAGGGCTTGGCCCATAAGGAAGATAACGTGAACTACACACACACACACACACAAACTGATAATACATCACAGGTCTCACTGTGAAAGTCTCTGATCTGAAATTAGTCCACTGACCAATCGTATAATCCAGACGCCGTATTCACAATTAGAAATTCTATGTGCCAGTGCCTTTACGCACACTGCTAAAGCACACACCAATTAGTACCCATTATGGATGTACTCCGACTGAACGTTTTACATCCGCTACTGGCCTACATACAAAATTTGTTCCATTTTTTAGGCACCAGATTTTGCTCACTCCACTTAACACGTGCTTACTACAACAATACGAAGATGACAGCGTTAACCGCCGACACATGACGCCCAATAAACAGCTGACACATTACACGAGAACACAACAAGAAAGAAACAAACAAAACTCCGGATGAAATCAAACAAACAAACAAACAATAGTAAACAACGCGTTGTTTACTGCCGAATTTTGGACAACATAATTATAATATGACTGACGGGAGATATGACAAAAAGTACGATGTAAACTCCAACTACTCCTCCTCCGCCGCCCCCCGTCTCTGTGTGTGTGTGTGTGTGTGTGTGTTTAGCAGTGTGTGTTTAGCAGTGTGTGAAAAGTACTGGCAGAAAGCATTATAAATCGTGATGCTAACTGTGGATCATTCATCAGTCTATCGACGCTTTCGCGTCTGTACCTCTAACTGTCATGTCAGCCCAACAACTGGCTTCCTACATCTGTATTGAGAGCCAGCCTTTCAATGCCTGTACAGAACTGTGTTGTTGTCGAAGACCTCCCCCTTCCTATCCTTATCAGCTAATCTGTGTTTACCTGTGAAGCTTCTCCCCCCTCCCCCCTCTTTCCTCCTCCCAACACCGCACAACCTGATAGACATTTCTAACATAACCAACCATCATTAACGGCCTCTTAACAATTTGTACTCCAACAACAAACAAACTCCTCCAGCCTTTTTGTCCGCTGTCAGTAATTGATCTGCTATCATTGCTTTTTGCAACCACAATACTACATCTCTCCACTACAACTACCACATCTCTCTCTCTTTCTCCACTAATACCACAAGTAGCATCGCTATACTACTACTACTACTACCACGACCACCACACCCATCTCTCTCTCCACTACAACTACCACATCTCTCTCTCTCTCTCTCTTTCTCTCTCTTTCTACTACTACCACAAGTAGCATCGCTATACTACTACTACTACCACGACCACCACCACCACACCCATCTCTCTCTCCACTACAACTACCACATCTCTCTCTCTCCTCATCTCTCTCTTCACTACTACAAGTAGCATCTCGCTTCTACTACTACTACTACCACAACCACATCTCTCTCACTATCTACTACTACTACTACATGCAGCAACACACACACACACACATACACCCTCTCTTCACTACCACTACACTACCACATGTAGTATATATATATATATATATATATATATATATTATTACATCAACATGGTTCCCACACCCAAGTAAATATTATTTTCCAGGACATTTCCAAGCCTTTCTCAGGACAAAATCACTATTTTCTAGGATAAAGTATACAATATTTAAAGATAATAAATCAAGATTGAATCTTTTATGATACAGCCTCCTTCTCACCCCATCTAGCTGTCTGATTCAGCCACTTTTATTTAAAATTTAACTAACAAGATATCATAACATATCAAGACTATGTAACGGTACTCTTTTTCTTCAAGTGCCCTTTTTGTTTCAAGTGGATTTTTTCCAGGACATTTCCTGATTTTTGGAAAATTCAAGGACATTTCCAGGATCTGGAAATGAATTTGTTATTTTCCAGGAGGTGTGAAAACTCACTACTACTAATGGCACTACTACTACTACCACCACCACCACCACCACCGCATGCAGAAATTATCTGTCTCACTCTCTCCCCCTATTACTACTACATTGCTCTCTCTCTCTCTCTCTCTCTCTCTCTCTACAATAATACTACTTGTAGCATCCCTCTCCTCTACTACTACTACTACTACTACCACATGTAGCAAATCTCTCTCTCTCTCTCTCTCTACTACTACTACTACTGCTACTAGCTCTACATTAATACTCCCCCCCCCCCGCTCTCTACTACTACTACTACTACTATTACTGCTGCTTTTACTACAATATATTCAAACATATATATATATGTGTGTGTGTGTGTCGGTGAAGTGTGTGAGGGCTGGACATAAGTGGGTTTTGTTCATTGCACAAGTCTGAGCACCCTTTCTTAACAATATGGCCACACCGGACCAGGAAGCAAGCAACTGACCTCAAGTTATTAGCAATTTACTCATTCTGACCATACCACCATCACCCGTTGTTGATGCGTCTATCCGACACCGAAGTCTCCGTACAAATAAATACCAACGCGGATACAGTAACCACATCGTCTACACAGCCTCCCTCCCCGAGTCCCTCCATCCGGATGGCACTCTACGGCGCTTTAAACCAAAACAGAGACCACAGCTTCCACTTTTAATAGGATACGGCCCCCGCTTTGATGATCCAAACAAAACCGTTTATTAGTCAACAGCTCTACTCCCACATCGTAAACATCCGGGAAGACGGTTGCCATGACGACGACGCTATGTTCCGTACGTGCCCAGAACACAATTAAACAAGTGATCCAAGCACGGTAACTCGGGGCTCGGTAGGACCTGGAAACCGGATCAGACTTAGGACCCCGGAAACGGGATTGCACTGGGTCGAGTCGTTTAGCCTCTGCGCCGATTTTACGTAAGAGTGACACCTGCCTGGAGAAACAAATCCTACAAATACGGGTAGGTGACGGATTTGAACCCTCAACCTGGAGATTAGCGGTCGCAGTGCTCTAACCACTGTGCCACCAGTACGCCCGGAATCAGGATCAGACAGATATCTCGGATTTAATATTCAAACATAACATGGGAGCTGATTAAGACCAGTTGGATCCATGAGGAATTCAAGTAAGGGTGGATACGTCGGCTACAGGAGAACCGATCAATGGAAATATAATATCAATCCGGATCAGCTGGTATTCAGGGAGAATAGAGACCTGGGAGATATGGATCCATTGAGAATTTCTCGACAATAAATTATGTTGGCTCTGACATATACTGGGAATACGAAAAGTTGACGCCATTGGCCAGCTGCCAGATTAGAGTGTCCGGGATTCAAGAATACTGTCCTCGAATTTCAAAGCACTCTACTTAATCCTTAATGAGTAATAAATGTATAAATCATATATTTGCCAGTAAATTACAAATACTTGAGTATACCGTGTATTATTTTAAGACCATCGAGATGATTGGAGAATAGTGATACAAGTTGCTGTACTGTTAGGGTATCTGAGGACATCAGACAATAGTACAAGGGCACTGTCTGTGTCTGAGTGTGTCGGGTAATAATTTCAGGGTACCACAGTCAACGGGCAATATTTTAATTGGATTGCATACGACGGTAAAGGGCAAACAATTGTGGACACCTTGTTTAAAAGTTAGGCCTATAATTTGATGACGCCCTACTGCCAATAAGTACTGGCCAATAAGCTCGGGGCATTATATTCACAAACAGTGACCGTGGTTAATTGGTCAGTGGGGAAACTTTTAGTTGCACCTAGATCAAGTGTGTACGGTGGGTGTTTGTAGCGTGTTGCAAAATTGGACCATCTGGATGCAAGCGTCGAGTAGATATGACTGAGGAAGTTGGAAGGAATGAAGAAAGAAAAAAGGTATCTAACACGAGACCGGGATTTATGGAAATTCCACTTTGAGCTTAGCCGGATATGTACAAATTCTGGATCTGACCTTTAACCAAACCCATCCAAGCAATACTGGCTACACGACCCCTAGTACTAGGTATTCAGCACGTGTCCCGACCACCACCCTCACCTCCCGCCACCACCGAATCACGACGCTACTACTAGAAGTCGGGCTTACCTTAAAGCAATCGTTCATTTTTGCTCAACACGTACTAGGAAGCGAATCAAACATTAATGCGGCCGAAGTCTGTCTCCCTTCAACTTCTAATTAAATTATGAACATAATTTCATAACACCGTCTAGCCAGAACCATGATGGTTGCCGAGTACCATACGACTTGATGAATGTTTTATGCGCAACTGGGGAAATTTCTCTCTATCTCTCTCTCTCTCTCTCTCAATCTCTCTCAAGCTGGAATCGTTCTTGGCATTAGCAACCCAAAAGCAATCGTTTTACATTTTATCTGCCGCTGCTCTTCTGCCGGGGATATCCGGAGACGCAGAGACAGCGACATTACAACAGATCTCGTACCAAGTGTCCGGTCTAAAATGGCCATTGTTACACGTCATCAGTTCTAGGAGGTTAGCGTTCACCGACCAATGAATTAATATTGGGACAACGCCACATATGGCTTCAAACAATGTCCTTATCATCCGATTCTTAGTACTAAACCGGACTCGGACGAGCATTATTCTGTGTGTAAAGGTTTTCCGGCCTGTGGTCATTTACTCCAGCTGTGTTCCGGTCCCAGCTGTATTTGATCGTAAACGGTTGTTGTTGTTGTCGTCGTCCCATTCTCTACACAGGCTGTCTGTGACTATCGGCTGCCAATTGGTTTTACGACAAAAATAAGATTAAAAGTTGACCCAAATATTTCACAATATGTCATCCGAACAGTTATCAATTTTACAAATTCAAATTTATATCCGACAAATGGCGTGAAGCAAAACGAAGATAGGTGTCCATACGCGGACAAAAGATTAGATCAATCATCTTCTACGTCGATTAATGATAACGTCTTAAAATACATCACGTTACGTCCATTTTTCATTACAGAGGAGGGCGTTCTGTTCGAATTAAAATGTTTAACTTCCGTATTTATTTTAAATGTTACATGTTTGGAGCGTATTTTGGGGGGTTATCTCAGCAACAGTGAGCTTAGAGTATCAAAGAAATAAAATAAGTGAATAGGTAATATATAAAAAATTAAAGCTCGTGGTATACGTAGCAAAACTCGCCAGGATAGAATCTTCAGCTTACGCCAGCGATCACTAGACACACTCTCCGTGACCATGTGTGGCCGATCACTTTTAGCATTCTTCACAGTCTATTAGAGAGGTGGTCTCTCTGGACGGTGCCCACTGGGAATGTGTTGATTCTAGCTGACCCGTAGTTAACTGAGCCTTAGGTATTGTTTGTTGTGGTTGTTATGGTAACAGTGTAGACGTTATCGGATCGTAGCTGTTTGACAGGATAACAGTCTACCGCGGCTTCCGTTTGTATAATATACGGTGTGTTTAAATCAGGCTGGGATACAGGGCAATGTTACTGATGATGGTCGCCGCAGTCAGGATCCTGGTGAGATCGCTGGGTGGTTGGTTGGCGTGCTTCACACACGCACACACACACAGAGAGAGAGAGAGAGAGAGAGAGAGAGATGTATATCACATTAGGATACTTAATATGTAAGAAATAAAACATAAAATTTAAAAGGCATCATGTTCTGATTATGTAATCTACCGAACTATTTATTACCATATTACCAACAACTATCTGATTACATAGCTCTCCACGTTCCAGATGGCCAGCCTAACCTCCATATGTCTCCATCGTGTGTGTGTGTGTGCGTGCTGTATCCTTCTGTGTCTCTCTACATCTCCATGTGCCCATAAAACACCGAACCCACTTAGACTGCTCACTACACCACGGCATCATTCATAGGGAGCCCAGTAGGTACAGTAGGACATATGGCAAACACTCGCCCAGAATGCGTGGAATGTATACAACCTGAACAGCAGCCGAAGTAGTGGTGGTGTTAGTGCTGACTAAAACACTAATCACTACCGTTAAGGTTCACTGTCAACACACCCCACACACGCACGCTACGAGTTTGCACCTCATATCTTCCACATATTGGTTCAACGACCTATACGACGAAAACGGCATCCTCAATTATCCAGGATGTATAGAGCCAGATCCCTCGGTTGAGGCACGGCGAACCCAAACGACGACCCTAGACGTCCAGGTTTGTGGCATCCAAGCGGACTCCAAATTTTTAAATTAAATTATATATGTGAGAGGGCTAAACTATTTTTGTTGCATACCAAACCATTCCACCCTCCCCAATTCACATCCGCTACTATAAAAGCCCATCATCAACTACCCACGGTGTATACAGCGTTTCTTTCAATTGGGTACACCATCCCTCCCACGATGTATCTGCTTATATAGCTCAGTCAAAGAGTAATCCTATAAAAGGTTGCATTAGGCAGCTGTTGGAATTGAACTGGGCAGCGGCAACTTTCTATTGACCACACTACTGTTCGGCCATTAAGTCACTTCATCTAAGCACTGGGCCACATTTGTGCCAACAGGTAATCTAGTTTTACACGGTCTATCCCACCTCCCTACTTCACTCCCCTCCCCCCCCCCCTCCCCCAACCATACACACCCCCTTCCTCCTCTCCGTCTACCAGTAATCAATAATTACCATGTGGAGAGCGGTTGGCACGCCAACTTATTGGCTGATCTTTATCAAACTTCATTAACTTATCGCACTGATTGATGGCTGGCAAAGGCCGTGCATGCAAGCACGAACGTACGCACACCTATATATATAATATATATGGGATATGGCAGACACGGTTAAGTTGATAGGTAATGGAGAAATATCGTGAAGGACTCTATTCAGTTAGAGGTATGTTATGTAATAGAGCTCTGGCTAGTATTTGTGGGGGGGGGAGTGTCTCACTTCGGAATGTCTATGTTGTAGGAGGAAGTCGATGGGAAGGGGGGGCGGAGTTGTGAAACATCTGATTCATATTCACTTAGTTACTGATTGACCGACCGACTGGCTGAGTGAGTGGTTAGATGGCTCAGTCATTCACTCACTCACTCACTCTTTTTGGTCCAGGTTCCCAACCAAATCCTACACTGGCCACCCAATGCCATAAGAGTAATGATCACTCAAATACACTTGTACCTATGGGGACCGAGAACACACACAAACATGGCGTGTCTCAGTAATGAAAAGCGCCCATTCTCGATCAACACCCCGATGAATCACCTAATCACAGTTTGTTATGCTCCGAGTAAACACACACACACACACACACACACACAGAGAGAGAGAGAGAGAGAGAGAGATTCGTGACAATCCTGACTCACACCAATCAATATTTAATCATTACCAAACATGTGTTAAACTGGAAGAAATAAAACATCTATGTTATCATCTACGTTGACTTTCAACCCACTCCCCCCCCCCCCCAACCTTGTTCTCTCCATAACCTCCCACACCTCTCTTATTATTTAGGGTAACACACACACACACACAAGAGAGAGAGAGAGAGAGCGAGAGAGACCACACACACACACACACAGAGGGGGGCAGGAGAGAGAAACACACACACACACACACAGAGAGAGAGAAACACACACACACACAGAGGGGGAGGGAGCTAGGACACCACAACTTCCTGTTAAAGAAGCAGTCTCCTGATTAAAGTTCGGAAATTCGCCCTCATTACTCTATGCGCTGTGACTGCACGATCGGACATCCAGCTCCAAACCACAGACACACTTCATCCACCAAACATCAGCCTACGACTATCCAACTAGCCTGTTCGGTGTTATCTTGGCCACAAAGACCCGTTATCTACCAACTGTTGACAGATGCTACTGGCTAATCAGCCCACAGAAAACAGTAATTTAATGCTGATAACTTAAAGCTAACATCCCTCAACACATATAATGTTTACAGGCAGAGAAAACTCGGACCGATGGCTCTAAGAGCTGGCTACCAAACTGACAGCCAACAATAAACGGTTGTATCTTAACATGGGTATCGTAATACGACACAGACAAGGGATTGGGGAATTTTGGGTTTTGAGATGGGGGCGGGTGGCGAGTTGGCGTTGTTATAACGTATCACATAATCTTCGCCCTGTCCGCCCCACTTCGTCAAATAATGATTGCTTAGTATCATTAAACTTTTTGATTTATTTGTTTTTCTTATTCTTGTTATTCGTCGACAGTCGTCGGTACAATGTTTATTTGAAGATCGCGCGCGCACGCGCATGCACGCACGCACGGAGACGGACAGAGAGAGGCACGTACATTCGCCTGTATACCTTTCCATCACAATCAGCCTAACCCTTCTATAGCCTCAACCTATCTATATGCAGATGATCACATATTGGCGTTCTCTACCAGCGTATAGTTAACTATACAAAGACTACATATTAGCAATCATTAGCTATCAATGTCCTCCCAGCTACTGACACACGACACCCTTATACACATTGACATACAGCATATACTAGTTCTAATATATCTAATTATATACCCTATCATTGATCTGTAACATATCACTGTTACCGTCTGTAAACAACTGTTGAGCTAAATGTTAAGATTGGGTAGGACAATAATAGACGTCTAGACAGACGGGCAGACATCTAGACACAAAAACAGAGAGACAGAGATTCACTACGAAGCTGGGAAGGGCAAGAGGGAGTGGGGTTTGGGAAGAGATATAGACAGATAGAGGATGGGCGGGCGAACGAGAGACAGATAGATATAGAGAGGGGGGTGGGGGTGATCGTTGTGGGTAGAGATAGAGTTTCCTAGCTGCGCGTGAGTGTGTACTCAAACAGAGTTGGTGCCGAGTGATGCAATAAGTATGTCATTTGTTATCAGTAACATGTTCATCTCTAATGGCTATCATCATCATCCTAGATACGGTCAAGTGACATCTTCGTTTGCTCATTAACACAGACAATAGCATAACATTTAACTAACAACATCCTGGCTCTCTTACTATATCATCATATAGCTAAAACACGCACGCAAGCACACACACACACACACACTTCAACTTAATTCGACAACCTTTGCTATATGAAAAAAATTATGTATTCCCAATTTATAGGTATATAGGGTTATATTAAAAATACTAAGTAATAATGAACCATGAAAATGTAAATGGGGGTGTGTGATATATGTTACAGTTAATCTGTATAATCAGGTAATATGTATATTACCTCAAATACGTCTGTTCCTAACTGAGATTTAATACACATTAACACCTGAAAATGTCAGGTAACGACCAAATTATACATACATATATATATATATATATATATATATATATATATATACCCAGACATAGGGTCAATTCAATTCCGGAATTGGAACTGACCGCCATTTATTTAAAACAATGGAATTGGAATTTATAAATTTTGAATTGGAATTGAATTTTCCTTCAAAAATAATAAATCCAAATTAATTTACCATTTAATTTTTTAATTCAGAAATATTTCTTCCATGACAATCCTACTTATAATATAAACTACTTAGAGTAGGTATTCCAAGAACCTACTTGGAGTACCTACTCATGGCAAAAAGTAGTCGGTAAAAAAGGGTCGGTAAAAATGGAATTGAAAATTTTGGAATTGAATTGGGATTGATAAATTTGATGTGGAAAACGAATTGACAAAATGGGATTGACCCCATGTCTGACACACACACACACACAGAGACAGAGAGAAAGAGAGACCTCACGAAATGTCAGATTTATTTTCTTTTTAATTCAGGCATAGGACGTTGCCACATATATTATAGGATATAACAGGATATTGGCACAGATGGGAAATGGCTAAAAGTGTTTTAATATCACTGATTATTAATATAGATAGACATATTTTGTCCAAATAGATATATTTATAGACCCCGCTCATTCTGTTGTTTGGCAATAAATGGACGAGTACGTGACTAGCTACATGGTTATTAATCTGTCGCCGACTTAGTGATACACTCGGATGACTAGTTCGCGGTGACGACCACGTATTGGTGATGACCACTTCTGGGTGGTGACAACCACTTCTGAGCGGTTATGACCACTTCTGTGGTGACGTGTGGACACAACGTATCCAAGATGTTGTTAATTATGTACCATCTTCTAATATCAATAATGTGTACGTGCGTGTGTGTAAGTGCGTGCATGGATGTATACGTGTGTGTGTGTATGTACGTACGTACGTATGTATGTATGTATGTATGTACGTATGTATGTATGTGAACGTGCGTGTTATCTACGAGTTTGTCCCGGATCAGCCACATTACAAAGGAGAGAGAGATAAGTGGATGTTTATCGAGATGGTAGGAGGCCTGCATCTGGAAACTGACAGCTCGGCGACGAGCGATCGATCTATAATGTGACAGTACCATGATTCAATTCCATCCGATCCTGACAGCCGTCCATAGACGTCCAGATATAAATTTAAACAACGAACAATCGATGCTACCGTGTTTAAAGTTCCAATACGACTTAATCCATGCTCATAGGGTACAATACCACACCACTTCACCTATACAAACAAATACAAGTCTACAAATACGATCACAGGGGCACCTCCATCGCCTAACTGGTAGCGTGGTTAGCACCAGATATATAGCAAATGAGTTCAAAGCCAGGCCCTGGTATGTCAGAGGGGTGTTTCAACTTTCATTTCGCCTCATTATCTTTGGAGGTCGCTCGGCCCATTTAGCATTCACATTTTTTTTCATTCACTGAGATGGGGAACTCCTGGATCTCCATCCCAGAGGCTTTTACTTCAAACATCTAGAAGTTCGCTGTCAACGATTTCACCCCCTCTCGAAACACTGACCCAATCCCTCATATACTCCTACGGACTCATTACTAGCCACAACAACTATCTGGTCGCATGATGTTCTTGTAGATGAAACAGCCACAAATGGCAGTTAACCCTACCCTTCCCACCTCCACCCCCAGCACATATGCAAAATCCGATTGGTTAAACAAAGTGTTTAAAGGTCGCCACACCAAATGAAAGTGAGGGTCTTCGTGTGTGGAGGTGCTGATTTGATAACATAAAACAATCGAAGGGGGATATACATGTCTCAGAAAACTGTTATGATGTACCAGTGATATAATAACATATCTACGGTGACATCTAAGATATGCTTATTATATACAGACATCAAATGTACATCAACACTGTGGCGGTGCTGAGCACTCTGTAGAGGGGCTTATAGACGAGCTCACATTCGGGACACGTGTCGGCTCATTGGAGGGTGGGGGGTGTTTCATGGAGAAAGGGGACATGATCGGATGAAACATCCCACAAACGCAGGTTTGTTAAGCTGGTAATACCCCGACATTCAAAACCCAGGCCTGTACGTCTGCTATACACAGCGCTACCACGTGGCCTACGAAAGCGCCTAAGAGGTTGCATGTGCCGGCTTTAAGAAGGCCATATCTTTTTTTTAAAGATTTGTTCAATCTCATCCCTTAACACTCACCTGTTCAAGGCCGTTTTCTGTTAAGTGAATAACATCTTCTAACCGGCCACATTTGTAATTAAGTTTTAAATGTTCTATATTGTGACTTTATTGCTTAGCATTTCTGAATGGCTCCTTTATTAAATCATCATCATCGTCATCATAATTAAAGCATATCATCATCATCATCAAAGCATATTATATCAGATCTCACATATCACACATCTACGCAGTGCGAGTTCAGTTAACTTGTTTTGGCACCTGGGTGCTGTCCACTCCCCGGAGACGTATGACTGAGGTGCGACTGCCTAGGGAAACACAAACCAGATTCGAACCCACAACCGGGAGATTTACAGTGCAGCGCTTTAACAACCGCGTAAACGGGACGCCCTGTATATGTGCTGACAACTGCTGCCAAAACATTTGACGATGTGCCAACAGAGCGCAGTGAAGATATCAATGTCCAATCAGAATCTCAGCGGCATACGTAGGGGGGGGGGGCGGTTACATTCAGCCATTCATCCCACAAAATGAGAAGTAAGTCTAACTGTACATCATAAACATTATTACAACTGAATATTACTATCCGATGCGTTTCAAATAGCATGTTAAAGCTTTACATCCAAGTACAAAACTGTTATTATTTACCTAACACATTCAATCCCTAACTGATCACACGATGTCGGAACATTTTTCGCCGAATAATGACACCATCATTTGAGGAACGAAAATGAAACTGATCACGTGATCACGTGAGTTGTCGGGTTTTCATACAGTGACAACATAATATAAGATGATTGATGTTTTACGGGCACTTCCGTGCACGTGGTAGGCTAAATCGGCCGAGCGACATGGAAAGGTAATGAAGCGAAGTCAAAGATGAAACGCCCTTCAGATATGCCCACACCGAGATTCGAACACGGGTGGTAGTGATCTGTGGTCCAACACGCTACCGCTAGACCACGGAGGCGCCTCTGACAACATATATATGTAGCATGATTAAATTATTCATAAATTCAATCAGTGCTACTGGCTGGCATAAAAAAACTTCACAACTGCTCACTCAAGAAAAGAATTCCTCCACCCCCCAAAAACCTTACTGAAATATTTGTTTCAAGTTATATATATATATATATATATATATATATAGAGAGAGAGAGAGAGAGAGAGTATGCAATTCTTCTAACCTACCCGGCCATCCACTCTAAATATAACTGTTGCTGACTCGAAAATATAATCTCTGAAGTCCATGGAAGAAAAAAAATCCAGAATCTTTAAGCATCTCTGACCTACACAATTACCAAAAGTACCGGCTTTATAAATTTACATATTAGAGCGGCATTAAACTGTTACAGCCCAGCACTTCGCTTATCAGGAGGGAAGCAGGAGTTTTTCTCCGGTCTGAGACGGCGCATAACTCGGGCCATAAACTAGGTAAACATCAAACGGAGTTGTGTGCGGCGAATTTAAAACATATGTAGGGTGTGTGGCTGAGGCATAGATCACCTACAGACTGTCCCGGTGTCTTATCTGAATGCTTACTGCTAAAGGTTAGGCCGGCAGTAAGGAGAATGGGGGGATCGGAAGGCGGGTGATGGGCTGTGTTTGACTGCTACGGTAGGCCAAAACTACAGTGGAATATCTATACGAGGGTCATTCTCCGCCTAACAAGGGTCTTAATAGAAAAGGTGGTCTTTATATGAGGAGGGCGTTCCTCAACATTAGCGACCATTACTCGTAATACGGTGAGGTGATCTTACTTTAGACCACCCGAGGTCGGTGTGTGTGTGTGCGCGCGCGCATGTCTGTGTGTGTGTGCATGTGTGTGTTATTTAGTCTCAGTGCTGATTGTGGCCGAGTAGTGACTCCCTGGAGGAACGACATGGTTAGATGAAATATTCCACATACACAGGTAACACATGGATTCAATCCTACGACCATGAAGCTCAGCAGCACAGTGCACACTACCAGCTCTGCTATGGGACTGCCCTCAGCGCAAGAAACGTACAATACCTCATAATGCCATTACTACGCCATGCTGCCAACCTTCACATCTATATAGGTTGTAGGCTGGCTGACGTTTCAATCAGAATCTTGTATGGTCATGACGTCATCAAAAGTGTCATTGACTCGGTCACATGTCGGACAACCGACAGGTAGCCGAGTGGTGTCATCATAGGGAAGAAACCCCTACAAAAATAGGTTTGAGCCCAGGTTCGAAGCTACAAGCTTGAGGTTTGCAGCGCAAGGTTCTAACAATTGTTCAACCGGAACTCCGTCGTCATTAAAAGTAAGGTTACTACAACGTACAGATTTAGACCAGGCTTCTGACTAACGTATTGATGGCTGATGTGTGTGTGTTTGTGCCCGTGTGTGGGGGGGGGGGGTGCGAGTGCGCGCGCGCGTGAGATGGGAAAATGGACATAAAACCGGTTTTTAATCTAGAATAACGGTGATGTTGACTTCTATAAACTGTTCTCCTTACACTAGTCGCATCAGAGTAGAAGAAACAAGTTCCTTGGCCAACCTAGACGGTTACTAGTCCTGAATATAATCAATGCTGGCCACATTTATATGGCTCCCGTCAGCCATAATTTATTCAACAGATTATCACCATGGGAAATGGTACACGGCGCTTCTTCCGTGCCCAGGTGATGGGAGAGAGGGGCGTCCGGAGCGAATGTGCGCAAACGTAATGCGCATCCGCACATAGTCAGTTTTTAGGGCTACAGACAAGTCGAAGTGCACAAAATGCACTGGAAGCCCACAATCGGGATAGAATGAAATATCTGATGACGGATGACGGTCGCAGTAGACAGACGATAGAAGTTTAATATGACAATGAAACGTTTTGGTTTTGCATACGGTTAACAATTAGTATTATCATTAATATAGCGCGAATATAGCAGTATTGAAATATAGGGGAAGTCAACCCAGCTTTTATATAAGGTAGCACACAAATGAAAATACATAAATATGAATATTTCAAAGCAATTATTATATATCATCGATGTAGTAGTAGTAGTAGTAACAATAGTAGCAGTGATGGCCAGAGTGTAGAAAGTTGGCCCACTGGTTTGATGTAATATTGGTTGCACTAGTCAGAAGCCCAACACAAACTGCTGGCATTATGATATTATACCATATTTATATTTTAAATTTTTATTCACAATATATTTATACAGGACTGCCGACGTGTTTCACGTATAAAGGTTTACCTGTTTATTGAGTGGTTGTTCAATTCCCTCCTTCTTATCTTCCTTACCCCACCCCCCCACACACACACACCCCACCGCCACTCACAGAGGAGCATTTAGTGAGAGGGTGTTTGACACATCTAAGACAGGCTAGTGTGTGTGATGGTACTGGTCTGAGAGCAAGGATAGTGAGATCGGGTGGTATAAAGGGCGTACTGATATAAAAGATGTGGTCTAAATGTAATACTACCACCACATGTTACGTTATGCACGTGGTCGTGTATTAAAACAGTTATACACACCCGCTATTGATCGTACAGGCTGTTGTCGTCATGTGTTACGACATTTTGGTTAAACACGCTGTTACGGTTATCTATTTTACATACACCCCCACTCGGCAGTTCGTAACCACAGAATCTCCTCCGCATCACCATCACCAAAAACATTACCACAAAACTCCCAGTACACGGCAGACTGTAATAGCCCCACGGTGTTACAATGCTCTAAATCCCAAACAATGGTAACCTGTTAAACCCCTCTACTCCAAAATAAAAAATACAAAAAAACCTCTCCATTACACTATACAGCATTACCAGAGGCCATCTACTCCAAGAATAACTCCACAAAACACAATTTCTTTACTCCAAGAGAAGAATATATATATATATATATATATATATATATATATATATAGAGAGAGAGAGAGAGGGGGGGCGGAGTGAGAGCGAACAAAACCTGATTTAGCAGCCACTTGTGTAAAACACCTAACCCCCTCTATTCCAGTCACCTGATCTCAAGCTGTTCCCCAAGTCAAGATTTACCCATATGGTGACCAGATATCTGTCCAGTCAGATGGATGATTGTGGTCTGTTTGAGTGATACGGGGTTAGTTACTCCAGATGGACCGATTACTGAGGTGTTACTGTACATATGGCTAAACCCCCCTCCTCCCAAAAAAGACCCCACAAAAAACACACGGTGGTAGCACAAATACTAGCCGTGAGCGACTAATTAAATATCCCACAAGTTGTTTGATTATAGGGCTGTTTCCAATAGAATAAAACTCAATATATATATATATATATATATATATATATAGCGCCGGGAAGTGGCTAACCATCATGGCGGTGTTTGAGAGTTCTACCGGTGTACAGCAGATCCCGTCCTACGCAACCACCTCACATAACAGACCACGTCGACCCTTGCTAAAAGGCCACAGCGAAATCTGGCACCTCTCGCGTGTTCGCCACTTCTCCTTCGCGGCAACGCATCAAGAACAAACCTGCCTTGAATGAAACAACTGTGTACGACGTATTAACCGAGCTGAATGTGCCGAAAGGTGGCGGATCTCCTAAGAGAGGTTCTACTGTATATACTATACAAGAGAGAGAGAGAGAGAGAGAGAGAGAGAGAGATGATACAAGTGGGACGGGTATCGGGGTAGATGGGTGGAGATAAATATCATTTAGTAATAATTTGGTAAACTTGGGGCACTAAATATATCTGGCTCCATAGTTGATATAAGTCTGGTGGAGGGAACACGTCGTACTAATCAGGGCAGAGTGGTGTACAGATAGATAGATAGATGGTGAAAGACAGGCAGACACTGATAATATTAGATAAATAGGTAGACGACGATGATGATGATGATGATTGATGTTTTACGGCCACTTTTGTGCACATGGTAGGCTAAATGGGCCGAGGACCTCCAAAGGCAATGAAAGAAGTCAAAGATGAAACAACCTTCAGATATGCCCACGCCGAGATTCGAAAACGGGTGGAAATGATCTGTGATCCAACGCGCTACCAACTAGACCGCGGAAGCGCCGGAGACAGCAAGTAAACTACCCAACAGCCCATTAACGTGTGGATTTAAGGCGGAGAGTATTATAAACAAGTTGACTGGCCATCAAAGGTCGTCAATATTTTGATGCACATTTTTAGACGTATTTAAGACAATATGCCAGGACCAACTTCGTGGTCCTGTTAAACTTTATAACGATAGATTGTATATCTACCGTTATACTAGATAGACAGGTGAACGAAGAGATAGATAGACAGATAATAACAGAAACGTAACTAGACAGATAGATGGACTGGGAGCTTAACAACAATAGACAGAGGGGTATTAATATAATAGACGCATAAAGAGAAGGATGAATGAGATGGATAGATAGATGGAGACAGACAGCCAGACATCCAACCAGACAGACGGGCAGACCCGTGAGACGACAAAGACAATCAGTTTGACAGACACAAATAAAACAATTATCAATAATAATTTTTTACTAGCGTACATCCCAAGTGATTAATGGTGTACTAGCATCTCCCAGACACACCACCAACACCGACACTAGCAACAACAACAACAACAACAACAATTACAATAAGAGGTAGAGTGCTGAATATGGATGTTTGAGAACCTTGGCTCAAACCCTCCAACTGACATCGACTTATTAATAATGTTTTTACTGGTATTGATCCAACCATAACAATTTTGTCTCCATATAGGTAGATTAAAATAGTATGCCCCGTGAGGAACTGAGAATGTCCCCATAATGTAAAGTGATACCCAAGCTATCACGTATGGTTGCTTGATTGAGTCAGTGAGTGATTGAGTAGGTAAGTGAGTGTGCTATATTTAACCTTGCTGCTAGAGATTATATGGCCAAAGGACAACATCCTTGGGAAATGACATAAGTGGATTAAATAACCCACAATTGCAGGTATTGTTGGGATTCAATCGCACGACGTGGAGGTCTGTACTGGCAACATGTATCAACGTGAAATCAAGTTATACGTCAACAACAACAACACCATCAACAACAGCATATTAATACAAAATAAAATTGACACTTGATCTAGCATGATTTGTCATATGCCATGAGACATTTATTAGAGCTATATGAAATATCAGTCAAATGATTGACATCCGTCCTGTCCCAATTAATGAAGTGTACTCCACTTGGTCAGCAATGAAGACCTTTGTTTAGGAGACATCAACAATCTGGGGATGAATCTGTGCACGTACTGCCACACTGACTCTCGGGTGTTTGGCTGGAGTACAGATTGTTTAGCATCGGGGCTGGCCACAACTGGGATATATACGACAAAGAGGTGAACCGCAAGGATGGTGATGATTGATGTTTACTGCCACTCTTGTGCACACGGTAGGCTAACTGGGTCGAGCGACCTCCAAAGGTAAAGAAGCAAAATCAAAGATGAAGCACCCTTCAGATATGCTCACGCCGAGATTCGAACTCGGGGTGGTAGCGATCAGTGATCCAACCCGCTACCAGTTAGACCACGGAGGAACCTATCCCACAAACACAGGTTTGAACCTGATTCTAACCCACAACCTGATTGTTTGAGGCACAGTGTTCTGTTTGACCTCTGATTCATCTGTGTGTGTTTGTGTGTGTGTGTGTGTGTGTGTGTTTGTGTGTGTGTGTGTGTGTTTGTGTGTGTGTCCTTCTAGTTTAGAGTGGTAATGTCTGTAATGATATTGCTCGACAGTACCTTAAACACATTTCACAGCACAATAGATCTCATTGTTAAACAATAATACTTACTATATGTTTCTAACCCGAAACAGAAACATTAGCTTTTAGGTCTTTCAGTGCTGCCGGATCTTAAGGCTGTGTCATTTTTCAGGCGAACACTCACCACAAAGAAACAGTTACTGAGTTTTAAACGATCAATTGAAGTTTCCGCGAACTAAATGGAAGTACATTTTTACGAATCCACGCTTTTGTATAATAAATTGGCCAAAATGCCAGCAAACCCCGAAAATGAAGGTATTTTTCACCCTTTATTAATGTTTGTTTGGACTAACTGACAGGCAGTTATTACTGATTTGAGGCATTTTGTTTGTTAGCATGTAAATTAGGGTTACAACGGTAATTTCAGTATATGACGTCACCTTTGAAAATCGCGCATAAGTGGAAAAAAATGAATCCCTAATATTTCATCATCGGCTGCAAAATCTATTTATATACTCCCGAGGGACACAGAAAAGCGCTGTAGTGTGTGTGAGACTGTAGGTGAGACTACTCAAACTCGGGACAAATGGTCAACCAGGCAGCAACACCCTATAAAACCTGGCACAAACACAGGTGTGTTTTGGTACTAGATCTGAACTTTGGCAGATCTTGCATTCATAGAGGTTCACAAATATGTAAGACAGTACTACGGCATCTAGACGTTTATAATTAAATTAAATATAAGAGAAGACTGCAAGACCCCCCCCCCCTCAATTAATTTACTTCATGGTTGTTGATAATAGTTTAATTTATATATATATATATATATATATATATATATATATATATATATATATATATACACACACACACACACAATTTTACATGTTTAATGATAAAGTGTGGTACAGTACCCTTCATGAGGTTTTCTCTCAATTTATGTTTTTAATTAGCAGTCTCCGTTTCCTCACCAATACTAGTGTTTTATTAGTCGCCAGTATTTTTGTTAACTTATTTAAGTCGATTTATTTAACTGCGCAGCATCAGATAACGGTTCAAACAATCCATCAGTATACAGGAGCTAATGTCTCTCTATCTCTCTCTCTCTCTCACACACACACACAGAGAGAGAGAGAGAGAGAGAGAGAGAGCTAACGTTATAGAAAGCCAGCTTTAAGTGTCTTTTATTTCCTTGCAGACAAGCTTGCTCCTGCGAAGGACTACTTTGGGACGTCGGCTCATATACTAAAGGCTTAGAATTAAAAAAATTAAACGAATTTTAAATAGTAAACATCATAGTCGCAATCGTAGTCCCAATCAACGTCATATACACCGCCGTCTAAGAATGTTTTGTCAGAAATTTACGAACACTCAGACAAACAAACATTTGCTTTTATTCATACAAATTACCATCACGGCTAATGTTCAGACAAACAAGAGCTTCTCCTTTTTCTTCTCGTTCACTTATAGTTATTGATGTGAGAGTTATCCTAGTCTATTAGAATGCGACGTGAGGCCCAGTAGCTTAGCATTCGAGGTTTCTGTTACGGTTACCGTACGCACGCGAATAGGGGCCCCCGGCTGCTATTTATTACAAGGATTGTACATCTCCATATTCAAGCACGCCCTAACCCCATATTAGTCTAGCCTCTATCCATTCACTAATCCAGCTCGGGTGTCCCTAACAGAAGCCAAAGCTTCTGCTGGCATACCCCACTGGATGACTGAGACATAGTACAAGCCCCTTCACCACCTCAACGAATGGACTATTAGGAGGGGGGGGGTACGAGAACATATTTTTGTCGGGCCGCCGTCGACCGGAAGTCATAACCCGATTACCAATATGAAAACAGCCGTAATATGAAACAATCCAACCAACCATACGCCGGCAAGGTCCATGTGAGTTGATTTTTCCCCCGTCAGTTTCCAGGAATGCCGATCCCTATCCGGGGAGATACAGGTAGACCAATTGTTCCAGATGACCTCTATGTGATCGGGTTCGCTATATTAACAGCTGGATGTTGGAACCACCCTTTGAAGAGTCTCTTTAGACCATAAGCCACTGGGAACATCATAATCATATTTCCCTTTGAATCAAAGGCACACAGACTGAGTATATATATATATATATATATATATAACATGTACATACAATGTACTCTTGTCTACCAACGTTCCTGGATGATGAAGGGTATAGCCGATGGTTGTTTCAGTGCGTGAGTGAGTGACGAATTGGTCGTCCAGTATAGCCTCCTTTCAGTCAGCCCTTACGACAAGCGGAAGAACACAGCGCGTCCAATTGTAAATCGGAACCGTGCAGCTGTATGACACTGAATCAGCCCACTTATAACCAGCTGTTTATATAACCCGTTGATTAACCAACTCGGAGCCTCCTACACAACCACCAGCGTCTGAGTAATACACCATCCACTGCTTATCTTATAAAATTATAAGTCAAATCTCCGTGATCCTCAAACTGGTCACAGCAGACAGCTGCCATCGAGTTATCTCACCGCATAACATCCTTCCAAATGACAAAGTCATGTCCTCTTCCGAATGCATTCAAAATCTCTTCGAGATCCCTGCCTAACCGCCAGAGAGAGAGAGAGAGAGATGAGCAACCCAAAGTGATCCACGTTACGGAAGATCTGGTTAGCTGAAATTCTTGTTAATTCAGGTTTGGTTTACTGACGATTTGACTCTATCCCGAACAGATGTCATAAGCTCTTGTTTAACTTCCCTCACTCTCCCTCAATCTCTCTTTTACTTGCTTGCCGTGCGTGCGGGCGTCAGTGTGGGTGTAAATATGTGAGGGTTCTATGGCGTATTACAGCATTTTGTATATAAAGTACAAACATTCCTACAGGTGACATTTCACTAGTCCGGATCAAATTAGCAATGTAGCTCTGTATAATAACAACAGATAACATCCGATAGGTTTGGAGGCTAGACTCAAATATGTTCCTGGTCAGAGAAAAATTATTAACTGGTTAGAATTCGTCGGTCGGCTCGGGGTGATTGAATTGGATAACCGTATGTGTTTATTTGTGCGAGAACGCGCGCGTGTTTGTCCGTGGGTGCGCGCGAGCGCGTACGAACATGTATCTGGTGAATATTGCTAGACTGATGGATGATACGGAAGGAGATTCGACGGATAGAAACACCGAGTCAGTTATATGACAAACAGATACGTCGAAGAGAAACAAGACCCATAGACGCGGGTATGGGGTGGATTCGAGCCATCTGAACGCGCTACAAATACATACGAGGATCTAACGAGCCAAAATAACATTTCAGATATTAATTATTGGTACAACCAACTAATGGATATTCCAACTAATCAACCAGCCACCTCTAAAACAACCAACAACCAACAACGAACTAATCAGCCAGCCGACTGACTGGTCAACCAGCCAATACAAGAGGTTAGCAAAAACAACAAGCACTCGGAAACAGCTACCATAATATCTGTAAACAATTTCTCGGTGCTTGGTAATAGTTACACCAAATCCATCACCAGCATCCAGCACATTTTACTAGATACCTGGCTCCCACGGTGCTTGAGGGTTAACATCACACCGGGTTCACGATAGCCGACAGGAAAGGGAGAGAGGGTTAAGGCCATCATTGGCAGTACCCTATCGGGGAGGTGTATGCGGAACCTGGGCTAGCTTATCACTAAAGCCACAGAAAGAGAGTGTGTATGTGAGAGAGTAAGATAGGTGTTTGGAGATCTGGCCAATATCTCTAATGATAGGCTTTACAACACGCCGGCACGGTGACCATCGCTGACCTAGTGCCTGGGATACTGTTGGGCTCTATATAAACAGGAGTGACCGGGGAAGCGGAGTGGGGCGGACAAGAAAACAGAGGGGGGGTGTAAACAGGGTGGGGGAGGTACACACAGAATGGGGGAACCGTGAAAACACCGTGGGTGAAATGAGAAAACAGAGCAGGGGAGACTGGGAAATAGAGTGGGGAAAACAGTGAAACAGAGGAGATAAGGAAACAGTGGGGTAGACGGAAAAAGGAGTGGGGGAAACTGGGAAAACAGAGTAGAGGAGACTGGAAAACAGAGTGGGGAGACAGGGAAAAAGAATGGGGAGACAGGGAAAAAGAATGGGGTGATAGGAAAACAGAGTGGGGGAGACGGGAAAACAAAGTGGGAGAGATGGGAAAACAGAGTGGGAGAGATGGGAAAACAGAGTGGGAGAGACGGAAAAACAGAGTGGGGGAGACGGAAAACAGAGTGGGAGAGACAGGGAAAAAGAATGTGGGTGATGGGAAAACAGAGTGGGGTGATAGGAAAACAGGGTGGGGGAGATTGAAAACAAAGTGGGACAGATGGGAAAACAGAGTGGGGGAGATGGGAAACAGAGTGGGGAGATGGAAAACAGAGTGGGGGAGACGGAAAACAGAGTGGGGGACACGGGAAACAGAGTGGGGAAGACGGGAAACAGAGTGGGGAAGACAGGAAACAGAGCAAGAGAGAGACAGACAGGGTGGGGGATAAGGAACCAAGTGGGGAAGAAAGAAAGGAACCAAGTTAGGGGAGAAAGACGCTGATAGACACATCGAGATAGATAGGAAAGGGGCAGCGAGAAAAACGGAGTGACCGAGTGGGAAAAGGCTGGAAGAGGCACGCACTGACAGACATACACAGATATGGGAAAAACCGAGCCTCTACACTTACCAACGCGGGCAGAGAAATATACACAGGTTAGATAGCCAGTCGGGCATCCAAACACGGACGCAGATATATGCGGACAGCCAGGGGAGGGGGTCTGTACTAACAGGGACCAGCTGCTTTTACCAAGCCAGCCAACCATGTCTTGTCAGGATCACCGCTATCTGGCATGCAGCTCGCTTGCTGGCCATCTTCCAACTATTTTTACCATATCTAACATAAATCCTAACCTCTGACCCATAACCGCTGACCCCAAACGACCACGCTGATATTTGACCTCAATTCTGCCTCTATCCCTGCAATATTAATACACTCAACACCTCCGAGTTGTCTACTATCGGTGGCATTCAATAGGAAGATAAGGCAATTTCACAATTTTTTAATCACAAAATTAATTCCGTTCATGATAAATACATATCATTCTGACACATCGCCTCACGCCAGCTCCAGCTGGATGAACTTGACACGAATCAGATGATTGGCCAAGAAATGCTGATATTCTAACCTGATTGGCCGCTGATTACGAATACTCTAACCTGATTGGTCAACGACTAACGGCGTTCTAACCTGATTGGTCAATGAGTAAGAGCGTTGTTAATCTAACTGTCCAATTAATAACATCATTATAAGCTGACCAGTAAGCCACAGTCACAATAAGGACGTTAGCGAAATCACGTGGATGTGTGATTTACTAGCGCATGCACGCGAGCGCGCGTGTATACACACACACACACCAAGCTTAAATTATGAGCAGCATAAATATCCACTGGGTCTGCCCGGAGGTTCTCTCAAGTGCAGTATTTTTGGTGACCTTTGGCAAATTAAACCGAATTCTTCCAGTAAACAGTGAAATAAATAACTAGCTATTCACGGGGGGGGGGTATCCGTCAGGGAGTTACTGACAATAGAGAAGAGATCTGGAGTTAATTTAATATAACTCAAACGTTAATGGACCGTATTGTTAAAATCTATTGTGACAAGTTTATGGCTCACAATGTCTCAACATCGGCGAGACAGCTGTACGTCAAACAGGCCAGTGTCAGAATACAGATCGTCTCACAACTGACACAGATGCTGACACAATGACACAATCCGACGTTTGACTACTGTCGATGACGCGATGTCATTTCTGAGAGTGGCCAGAGAGTCAGTGACACACACACAGAGAGAGAGAGAGAGAGAGAGAGAGAGAGAGAGAGATGATGATTATTGATGTTTTACGGCCACTTTTGTGCACATGGTAGGTTAAATGGGCCGAGCGACCTCCAAAGGTAATGAAACGAAGTCAAAGATGAAAAACCCTTCAGGTATGCCCATCCCGAGATTCGAACAAGGGTGGTAGTTATCTGTGGTCCAACACGCTACCGCTAGACCATGGAGGCCCCCTCCCCCCAAACACACACACACACACACAGAGGGTCATATTATACTGAAACAATAGTACGAGTCAACTACCAGCTAGGACAATCGCACTGTAGTCACCCATCTGTTAGGACAAACAGGCGTGAGTGAATTGTTAGATAGGACAAATAGACACGAGAGAAAAAACCCAGCATGAGTCAACTGCTCTGCTCGCTAGGACAAACAGACACGTGTTAACTTCGACCTAGTAAAAAGGATACGAGTCAACTTTAACCCGGGACGTAGACGGGCGTCAACTGCCAGCTGGTTGTCAGAAGGCGAGGTCAACCAGGGTTTCAAGTGTAAAAATACAAAATAAATATTAAGAAACGGCTATAATTAACAATGAATCACCATTTCCAGCATGTTTGACATGGCTATTAATCACACACACACACACACACACACACACACACACTGCCAACACCTTCACTACCGAAACAGATTTGGGACCTAAATCGCAGTTGGACTTCGTAATAGTAGTCAAGCAGAACATTAACTTTCAAGGTCATTACAGTAACTAAGATGATTATTTTCAGCTAAAGTTATCTCTCTCTCTCTCTCAGCAGAACAACACCCTAGGCCAATGGAACAAAGAAAGTCGGAATTTCGTCAAAAGATACCAACGTATACATGAATCTGCTTGTGTGTGTGTGTGTGTGTGTGTCACAATACAGTAAACGCTAGATTATTTGAAGTTGTGAAACACGACATCCCGGTAACAAAACTGGAGTAAAAAAACTTCAGCCTACAAAAAAATTATATACACAAATCTGTAACATTATTGATAAAACATATAATCGTATATATTGCAAACTAAATGTTAAAATAACATATACGGTAATTAAATATGCTATAAACACATTAACATTGATAATATCACCAAGTAGAAACATTTCGTTAGTTTGCATTTCAAATGTTCTACCGTAGGATAAGTCTTAATAGTCCCTATTAATTCAATACGTCATTTTCCTGTCTATTTCAGGGTATCGTCAAAAGAAACCCCAACAGACCCGGAGATGTGACTTGTATGTTTCCAATAATTCACAAATATTTCACAATTAACATGATTGCCATGAGTGAGTGAGTGAGTGAGTGAGTGAGTGAGTGAGTGAGTGAGTGAGTGAGTGAGTGAGTGAGTGAGTGAGTGAGTGAGGAGCGAGGAGTTAGACATATGACGGATAGCTGACTCTATAAGAAAACATGCCACAAAACCCCCAGTATTTTACTTGGTACTATATCTGAAAACTGACTTGGGAGTCTCTGCAGCACAGTAGGCCATCTGTTGCGCAATAGGAACAGCAAAACCCAGTTACCATAATACCTGAATGTTACGTAAGAACCAGAGAGAGCTTTCAACACAATATATTACGACGCTTGTCTACAGATGTTACAATAAGCGTGACGTGATATTTCATTCATCGTCAATCACGCACGTTCTTCTCCCATCATCACATACACAGGTGCGTACGGATCGGGAATACAAGAATTAACAAGGCAGCCGTGAAGTCTGAAATAAAATCCCGCAACTAGGGATCTAAAATTTTATACTCTGGGTAATGAGAGTTCACTTATGTATTACATCCCATGATTAGCGCATGTATACAATCTAACACCATAATACAAAAACATATCTGAATATATGCCTACAATCCGTTTCTGGGCACTAATTGAATGCACGCAGTGGACAGTAATTCACATCAGCCACCAACTATCACCTACGGCTGTGGGTTGCCAATGAATGAGTGGGTATTTTATTTCACCTAGGAGTCGGACTCGCTTAGGCCAAACGTGCAAAGGGCGACTCGCTGAGAAATCATCCAATAAAGCCGATTGAAATCAACCCCAGATCTGGAGACTCAACAGGGAAGTGTGTTCAGTAAGAGGCCTACAGAGATGCACTATTTTATGCCATGGATACAGCTAAACCTCAAACGGCAGCTGCTGCTGATGCTGCTATTCGGGCTCAGGCATTAAAGGGACGTCAAATAAATTGGACCGGCCGATGAAATGGAACTCGATATCATCCTATCAAGGATCAGTCCATTTCCTAACAGGATGATGCCTGTATTATCAATAATCATCATCACCACGTGTGGGGAGGGGGGTGGGACGGGTGGGGTGATGGAAAATTAACATACAACTATAACCGCACTTGTGTGTGTGTGCGTGTATATATATATATATATATATATATATATATATATACAATAACTAAACACATTCCCGATGAAACTTTATATGTTACTTTGCCAACCAGAAGTAGGCTAACGTCGAAGAGAGTGATGATAATGATGATTGATGTTTTACGGCCACTTTTGTGCACATGGTAGGATAGATGGGTCGAGCGACCTCCAACGGTAATGAAGCGAAGCCAAAGATGAAACATCCCCTGTTATATGCCAACACCGAGATTCGAACTCGGGTGGTAGTGATCTGTGGTCCAACGCGCTACCAACTAGACCACGGAGGCGCCCCCCGACAGTGACGAAGACGTCTAGCGGGTTGATGGCGCGATTACTGCATCAGCAACTAATGTTCATTACCTCGACAAAAACAATCTACGAACAGGCTTTAGGTAATCGCATTAACTCCGTCGAACAGCGTCGGGAATGACATTCTCTGAAACCCGCCACGCACGCTAATTTTTTCCCCGATATTTAAATTATACATATATATATATATATATATATATATTATTTATATATATATACAGGTGGACAAACTTTTTATTTCTATATAAATTGCAGTCTTTCATGATCAGGACGGTAAGAGTTCAACACGGGAGGGAGGGAGGGACTCCGCGAACTGATTTCGCTAAAACACATCCTCCTTACTAACAACGTAATCCGTTTAATTAATTTTACACCGTAGACTGTAGACTTTATGAACAGCCTGTACACACCTATATGGTGGACCTGGAGCTATATATGCGTACGTTATAGGCCACACGTCGTACTCGATGCCACAAGAAGGCGGCTGCTACCACTAACTAGGTGTACCAGAACACTTACGGTAATTACCTGAGGCACAGCCGACGTTTAGCTAGCCGGTGTCTTATCTAATACACGGATATAGATTGGTAACATCTGATACCGGCTACGGCCGTGTGTTCACTTGCACGGGACTTGGGTGATTTAATGGCTATATAGTAAAACACAGAGAGAGAGAGAGAGAGAGAGAGAAACACACAGTGAGTGAGCACGCGTGCGCGCAAACACACACACACACAGAGAGAAACACACACAGACAGACAGACAGAGAGAGAGAGAGAGAACACACACACACACATATATATATATATATATATATAGAGAGAGAGAGAGAGAGAGAGAGAGAGAGAGAAAGATTAAAAATAAGGTTATAAAAATTACACTTCTGCAGATAAAACAATCACACAGAAAAGCTAAATACAATAACAATATGAACAATCACTCTCTGTTGTTTATCTGACATAATTACATTTTATATATAGTTCCCTAACTATGGCGTTCCTTCAAAATGAATCAAACATCTCCTTCAAGGCCAAGGTGGTAACCAGACTTTGCCACCATAGTAGTAATATAAAAAAAGTTTTAATAAATTAACACACACACAGAGAGAGAGAGAGAGAGAGAGAGAGACAGACAGACAGACAAAGTCATTATACAGTAAACTTAGAAATGCTGACGGATGTTAAATATTATATAGCCCAAGAAGCAGTTTTAAACTTCACAATAAATGTTGTCCTTTTATTCCTCTAATCTACTCATAAAACACACAAAAGTACAATCCTCATACAAATTGAGTTAATAATCATCAATTTTGATGAGTTAATATTTGCCGATGGCTGCTTCTCTTGGACGAGTGAGTGAGTGAGTGAGTTGTCTGTTTAGCACTTGGTCGCAGCTAGGACGTACGGATGAAGGGCGACTGGCCAGGAAACCATGGATCCACGAACACCAGTAACTTGGTTTGATTCAAACCCTAACCCGGAATGTTTACGCTGCGGCGCTCAAACCACTGCGCTACAGGAGCGCTCTTAAAAACTGGCTTAACAAATGGTGCCCGGTACAAGGTACATATACCAACCGCAACTGGCCTTAAAAAAATACACCTCAACTACCCAGAAAACCATACAAGATCCTGATACAAACTCCATGGTCTCTACTGGGTGGATTCTCCATTTAAAACGGTTCTCAAGTGGTCTTCCTCAATAATCGCCTTGTTCTCAGACAATCATCGCAGCCTTCCTTCCTTCGGGCTTACCACCGGATCACGTAAATATGACATCTCTTTATTAAGTAGGGCGCCTTATCTACTAGAGCTATCTATCTCTGGCTAACAGAATAGACAATAGACCGTAACACCTCTGCCAGCTATCCGTTTATCTATACAGCTGTCACCTAGCTGTAGACGTGTAGTAAAAGGCTGTCAGTCCATTGTCCAATATCCTATTACATGTATCTAGGTCACGGATGATAATCCGTCCGTCCGTCCGTCCGTCCATCCATCCTTAATATAAAGGGTCACTGTGCTAATTAAGCGATATATCAATAAACAATCCGGGTCGTAAATAGGATATCTGGTTGTGTGTGTGTGTGTACGCGAGCTAGCGAGCGTGTGTACGTGCAATTATAGTACCTAACTAAATTTGACATACCTGTACCAGAATAAAATACATACAAGTGACGACATTTGTTTACACCACCTTATCAACTCTCGCCACCGATCCGCAACATACGAGAAAAACATCGCCCTCAATGACCCATAAAATGGCACAGGCAACCCCGCCCCCCTCCCCACCTATACCAGATCAATATATTGATCACTTTACCTAGATATAACAAACCATTCAACAATCATCCGCCGGTCATGAAGCAAATAACAAAATTATTGACTTTACCTCAAAGAGGTGTGAGGGGGCACTGCCATCAATCATCCACACAGCAACAATAGATGAACATTTTCAAAAGACAATAGCCTCAAACTGACTAATAAATATTTAATCTTTATCTTCTTAACCTATTTTATATCTGGGGGAAAAACCATCTACCGTTGTTTGATGTTTCACATTCGGCCGATGACGAGAAATTTATTCAGTTATGAGCAATTTGTCTGAAACCGTAATTGAATGGGCTGAGTTATGTGGAACATTAATCGGCCCTGATGGCTGAAAGTTGAATGGACTGAGATGTGTTGTATGGGTTGAGTGGACTGGATAAGGCACGTGTAACCTGAGTGGACTGATGTCTGTGGAGGCTGAGTGAACTAATGTTTCAGGAATCGTGTATGTGTAGGCTGAATGGACTGAAGTGTAACGGGTAAGGAGGACTTGAACCCGGGAACCTACGACTCCGTAACAAATGCCAAGTAGAGTAAAACCTCATTACACAACATGGGATGACCCAATTAAATGTAAATGTTGATATTTTACGGCCACTTTTGCACAAAGGCAAAATGGGCCGAGCGACCTCCAAAGGTAATGAGGCGAAATGAAAGTTGAAACACCCCTCTGACATAACCAGGCCGGGGTTTGAACCCAGATGCTATAGATCTGTGGCCAGCCACGCTACCAGTTAGGCAATGGGGGCGCCCCGGGATGACCCGATTACAGAGATTTTACTATATATGGGGGTGTAAATTGATAAAATGTGGAATACTGCTGTTTTATGTACATGGTAGCCTAAATGGTTCTAGCAACCACCTAGGGTAATGATGGCATGGAGCGAAAGATGAAACACCCGACAAACATAGCCAGGCCAAGGTTGGAACCCGGGTACTAGAAGGCTTGTGGCCAACTGCATTACCAACTAGGCCACACGAAGACGCCCCGAAGGAGGACATAAAGAGACGTGGTTATAATTTAATTGGTCGCGGTACAAAAACCGCTATTACTATAATAAGATTAAGATATTTAACTGTTTATTAAACATCATTCTGTAATAGAAGTTACATAACATTGCTCGACTAACATTCATGAAGTACGTGCAATGTGTAAATGGACCAAGTTCCCATAACAAACCCCAGACCTATCCTTTGGGTATGACAATCTGGGACATTAACCCAACGGGTGGTGCATTTGTGTGGCAGGGAGACACCTGCCTCCAGCATTGTTAATCTAATTATATATATATATATATATATATATATATATATATATATATACACACACACACACACGTGGAAAGACTCCAGAGACTTTCTAAAGTCTCCAAGGGACATCTTGGTACCGCCTGATCAGAGTAATCAGATAACAAATAAAACATCTTTATATAAGCCACCAAAAGAGTGGGACTTTTTACTCAGGTGGTTTAACATTAAAGCAATTCTGTTCAGAAGCATGGCATCAAATCCCGGTTGACATTCAAACCCTTTTTCTGGGTGGCTGATGAATTTAAATGGTGTTGCCACCTAGCTTAACCAGTGGGACATTGAAAACAATTCGAACATGATATCCACGGTGAGAATTCTTTCCCGCATTTAAAACAATGAGAGAACTATAAACAACCTTCAAAGGTCAGACAACGTGGTAATTTTTTATGTATTCATCACGTGACACAGTTACATAAATTATGAAATTAATTACAAAAATTTAAATTACCACATCCGCCAATCGCGATTTTTATGGCTGAATTGGACACCAATAATAATTATTTGCGTATTTTCATCAACTCTTCTCCAACTAAAATTTCCTGAAAGGCAGCAGACAAACTGAGAATATTTCACGAATAAAGAAAGGGCTAAAACACCAGCTGCCTTTCGTTCCTTTCTAACTTTTTATTCGTTAATTTGAAGTATTAATTACAGCTGATCTCGATCAATTTATTGTTTCGAATCGGATATTCAAGACTGTCCATCTTTAGCGGTACACGCAAGGCGTGGCTGAAAAACAACATGGGGGTGTATGATTTTTTTCGTATTAACCAAGTATAAGGCCGTGTTTAGTATGGTGCATTTGTGTACGCACAGTAGCAAGTACTTTCCCACTTCAACCCATCCCATTACAGAATCCATCATTACACATTGTTGTACACCTGATTTTGCAGGTAGAGAAATATGATCGGATCTTGTAACCAAAGATGAGACCGAATAACGCATACAGATAGAGACAGAAGGGTTGCATCCTCAGGTACATACATAAAACAATTGACCTAGAATGAACCCATCAAAGAGATCCCTTTCTTCCAAATTAAGATAAATGTTTCAAATAATTATTAAGGAATCGCTTACAAACTGCCCCCCCCCCAAATGTCATCAGTTACATAGTAGTAGTAGTAGTACCTGTAGTTGTAATAATAATATAACCAGCAGTATCTGCCAAAGCAGCAGTAACATAATTAGTGTACAAACAATAACAAATACATTGATGTTTGTAATAGTAATAGTCAAAGTAGCAGTAGTAGTAGTAACTGTAGTTGTAATACTAATAGCAATATAAATCATCTGTAGTTGCTATAGTAGCAGTAACATAATTAGTGTGCAAACAATAACAAATATAGATTTTTTAATACCCAGAACACAATCATCATCATCATTGATAGAATGTTTTGTTTCCAAGCTCCGTACTTTCATCTCCGAAACAAATCTAATTATATACTATCTAGGTAACTCAACCAGTACTTAAAACACCAACCCCGGGATCTGCCATTACAACCGGCACACATTGTTAGAGAAGAGGAGACCAAATCTTCCCACAACCAGGATTAAAAAAAACTAAACAACAAACGATCATCATCGACCACTCACTCACCAGGTACCACATCCTTGGCCATTTCGGATCATTAAACGAGATGTCACGCTTCACTCGCTTCTTCGCTACCTGCTGTTCTACCCATCTGACCTGTGTAAGATAAATATGACAACAATGATAATAATTGGTGATGATGTAGCGCAGCATCATCGTTTGCTATCATCAGCTTCAACTCGTGGCCATTAAATGATTATTTCAGACATTGTTTAACCTACAAACATCAGAACAATACTAACAAATGTTGAGTTTATATAATATTATTAAATATAGACCTAAACATATTGGTTTTACTGCCAAATTTTATAATACTGATAATTATAACAGCTTACTTCTAGAGCTATAATAATATTGAATATATTAATGTAAACTGAAAATTTATTTTATGCATACATCAGTGTGTATAATCTCTCTCTCTCGTGTGTGTGTCTGTGTGTGTGTGTGTCTGTGCCTTCACATGCGTGAATATGTGCGTGCATATGTATGAACCATTATACATGTGTGCATATGCATACTGGTGAAAAGGTGCGTGTGGACATGCATGCATGCGCATGCCCACCTGTCTGTATGTACTAGTGTGGAAAGGTACTGACGCAGAGCCATAATTTCCAATCGGGATATATAATATATATATATATATATATATATATATAACTTCAATGATTAATTCTGTACAATCGCCCATAAACGTTCAGCTCCTCAAAGGGCTTCAAGTTCATCATAAACGGGTGTTCTTCCTATTCCACACCCCCCAAAAAACACAGCAAAATGCGTTCCACACTAAATTAAACACATAAACACAACGTAATCTTTAGACACAAGTACCCAAACGCTCTGATATCTATGAACACAGACACAAAAAACTACAGTAAACCTAACAAACAAACAAACAAAAAACATTCTTACAAAAAGTTACAAAGCTATCCTCCACAACACGTGTAAATCCGCTCCCAAACGGTACAATAAAGTGGTTAACCTGGTATGGATTCTTCCACACACACACACACACACACACAGCAACTGAAAATGAAACTTGTTCACGCCTAAATTCCACCACACAGAATTCTCCTAGCATCAAAAGGCATCAATATAGTTTATAACGAGTTCGGCCGATGTCCAGCCTTATACCGTCTGTAGGTTAACATGCTGGGGTGGGAACCTTGTTTCTGTGGTTCCGAAAAACATCTGCACGTTAAGAAACCATTAACATCTGCACACCAAGAGAACAAAGCCTGGTTACAGAGTGAACGCAGAGATAGCTACAGATGGTTCCTTCTGAAATATGGTGATAAAAGAACTCGATTCGACCGGATCTAGCGCTATGTAACAAATATTAAATATTAATAATATAGTTTTAACTGGCTTGCCACTCAGAGAGAGAGATAATATATTATAAACTGTTGTATTTATATCTGTTTATAAATCTTCAGTACGGTTCGTTGCTGGTCTATCCAGACATATTATTGAATTGCCAGGTAAAATGCACGAATCTCTCTCTCTCTCTCTCTATTTGCGCGCGCGTGTGTGTGAGAGAGAGTGAGGGGGGGAGAGAGTGAGAGACAAACAGCCCCACTGGCAGCAACAGATACAATAGCCTCCATTGTTGTGACACACAATAAGAGATCAACACACCACAGGGCACAGGATCAGACCATACACAATATACATATAGTCATAATAATGTCTCATCGTAAACCAAATGTAGATCAATACATTGTTTATTGTATAACTGATCGCGGCCTCTTGGTAGGTAAGTGGTAAGGTGCTGGATTAAAATCCAACAGGTTCGAGGCCACTAACAGGCTGTTAGTCTTTCAGGGGTTCGGACTCGTTCACACAGCCATAAAATGAGTAGTCGATCGTATGGTGATGGGAGCAGCTTGTTTAACCTCGGCGCTAGCCATACCTATAGCATATCTGGCCTAGAGGCGAATCTCTAGGTTAACATCCCTAAGTTACAGGCATGGGTCAGATTCGAACCCACAACCTGAATATTTGCAGTGCAAAACTCTAACCACTGCGCTATCGCAGTAGGACCACCCATCCGCCCACCCGTGAGCTGATGCCGACACCCGTTTGTACGAGTTAATACCACAGCACAAAGTACAAATTAGGAATAATAAATATTAATTAGAAGGTTAATAATAATAAATAAGCTGAATAACAGTTATTAAGATGATTGGCTGCCATAAGGATGATGATGATTATTATTATTATTGATGTTTTACGGCCACTTTTGTGCACAGGTAAGCTAAACGGGTCGAGCGACCCCCAAAAGTAATGAGACGAAGTCAAACAACCTTCAGATATGCCCACGCCGAGATTCGAAGTCAGGTGGTACTGATCTGTGGTCCAACGCGCTACCAACTAGACCACGGAGGTGGCACCGGCTGCCTTACGGAAGAAGGCCCAGATTGTATATAATCTAATTGTTCCTCACGGCGACTAGAACTGACTCTGACGAGTTAGAATTGGGAACAAATGACATATTTAGAAGGAGAACAGCTTACACACTGACGACATCACCTGAAGAACTTTCCCTCTCCCTCCCTACTAACGTCAGGTGTCACTGCCACCAATCGAGCAACAACTTTCACAGAACAAGTTCTCAGGTACAACAGATCCGAGGCTGGATTTGGCCCAGAAAAGGGTATTTAAAACAAAATGCTGGCGTGAAAACATTACTACATCTTTAATTGTTCGCCTCGCCAGTGGAGCGTGTCCACAATATGGACAGTGGTCAAGTGGCAACGAAATGCCGCTCCAGACATCGGGAGATCATCGCCAGCTTGAGCTCGGATTCGAAAACCATCCGGAGATGGGATGAGATTCTCACGGACAGTTCCCCGAATTAAAACGATCGTTGTTTATCCAGTCGGGTGGCGTTTAAGCCTGGATCAGATCTGCCTATGACTCAAATCTGTTTACTGTCGCAATGGGAGATCTCCAGACCGAGGAGGCAGCAGTCGAATCCTAGCCCACGATACCACCAAATCAGTACTGGATTAACACGCTCACCGACGACGGCGGCGTCCCGGGATTCGGTTTTTGCGGGAGAACGCCGCTGGTCAGCCGAAAACTCCCGGATAGTGAATTATTCCGATCAGATCCAGACCGTCCCGGAATATCAAATATTCACCGCTCGCTCATACGCTATCCCGTGCCATCTGTTAATCCCGAACGAGAACGGCATGAAAATTATACCACCAATAATAAACGATTGTTGTTAATTGGCCGGCCAGGTGCTATACTAAATATTATCGATCATTAACCATAAATAAATATGACAGCTCGACGAGCCACGATGTATTACGTGAAATGAAGATGGGTTGTATACACGATCATTGTTGATGTTTATTTTATACAGATATACCAGTCATAGTTTGTAAATGTTTATATCATGCCTGCTTATGGTTGCGTGGGGAAGAAGTCCACTAGAAAGTCTGTAGTCCCAGGTTCGAATCTCCCTGCTGATCTTCCAAACCGGCCCAGAAGTGAATGGAGAAATGATCTGCGAATTACTGTGAACTATGGAAATATATGAAAACCCGATGACCTGTATTCAGGGCATCCGCAGACTGTAAAACAACACACAAACAGCAGGAACCCTGAACCCCCATGCACCTGAGACAGCTCCGAGGAAAAGGTGCTCGACTATAAACTCGCAGATCCTCTGTTCGAATCTGACAACCATCCGCTGCTCAACCTAGCCACAAACGACCACCAGGCGAATGGACGGTGGTGCTTCCCTATTACGGGCTAATAAACGCGAGAAACATTCCACTCGGCGAGCTGTTGAGATGACTCGGAATGGTACGGGATTCGCTGCAAACCCGAGGAGTCGAGTCCCAAGCCCTAAACGTTGGCTCGAACAAACAAACACAGCCCATATATGGCATAAGATAAACACCCCACTCCCACCGACTCAACAGCAACAACAACAACAACAGCCCCCCCCCCCCCAACCAAGAGATGTACTACATCTATATAACAAACGACGACCATTAGAAACAGGTTAGACATATTAACGTGTTAGTGGACGTAGATCTATCATCACTACTTCACTCTAGATCAAGTACCAGTCAGTTATATTAGAGACGAAGTGTAAGGAGGAGGGGGGGGGGGAGTCCGTGCGCGCGCGCGCTTCTGTCTGATATCGAGTTCTTCCTGCTGAAGTAATATTTACTTAGCCTCGATATAAAGCTGTTTACTTTGGGACCGGAGCGCCACAAAACAGACAACCCATAAAACTGAATGGTGAAGAAAGAAGATGGCAAATGAGCGATCGTCAGCTAGAGAGAGAGAGAGAGAGAGATAAACAGAGATAGAGACCAGAGAATCGTCACCACTTAGCACACAGTCACAGAAAACGACCATGGTACCACTCGCCCCGTTGAGAAATTTAGTATTATCGAATCGAAGGGCTGATCGAAATGGAATGGATTTCTTTCGCTTTCATGGTTCGCGATCTCGAGGCCGAGATAACAGGCCGAAGTGTGAACATTTTATTTCCAGCGTGGTGTCCCTTTTAGCGAGTGACTGACTGATCCAGACGACTCGTTCCACCACCAATCACTGAGGAGAGCAGCGGCACGGAAAGATGGAGCCCTGTGGACGGACGTACGGTAGTAAGTTGTTCCGGTTTAAGCTGCCCTGGAAAACTGGGACGAGTCAACCGGGAAATAATTGGGCCAGGCCATAGGACGGGAAAAAACACGTCCAATTGGTAAATGGGAGTAAGCTAGTTGATACTAATTGACATAAGATGCTCGCAGCTGTATGATTAAGCTAACGGTTACAGCGTGTGATGATGACTCGGTTACAAAGTGCTAATGCTTACAGACTACTAATAGCTATCAAATGCTAACGGATTTCATTATATAGCTATTAGCAGCCTATGATCCACTAACAGCTATATAATATTAATGGTTACAGAATTCTAACAGCCATATATAGGTCAATGGTTACAGACTGCTAACAGCAATATAATGTTAATGTCTACAGATTAGTAAGAGCTACGAAGCTAACAATTACAACATACTCTCATTCTCTGCTAACAATTACAACATACTACCATTCTCTGCTAACAATTACAACATACTACCATTCTCTGCTAACAATTACAACATACTATCATTCTCTGCTAACAATTACAACATACTCTCATTCTCTGCGAACAATTACAACATACTCTCATTCTCTGCTATCAATTACAACATACTACCATTCTCTGCGAACAATTACAACATACTCTCATTCTCTGCGAACAATTACAACATACTCCATTCTCTGCTAACAATTACAACATACTCTCATTCTCTGCTAACAATTACAACATACTCTCATTCTCTGCTAACAATTACAACATACTACCATTCTCTGCTAACAATTACAACATACTCTCATTCTCTCCTAACAATTACAATATACTACCATTCTCTGCTAGCAATTACAACATACTCATTCTCTGCTAACAATTACGACGTACTACCATTCTCTGCTAACAATTACGACATACTACCATTCTCTGCGAACAATTACAACATACTACCATTCTCTGCTAACAATTACAACATACTCTCATTCTCTGCTAACAATTACAACATACTCTCATTATCTCCTAACAATTACAACATACTACCATTCTCTGCTAACAATTACAACATACTCATTCTCTGCTAACAATTACGACATACTACCATTCTCTGCTAACAATTACGACATACTACCATTCTCTGCTAACAATTACAACATACTGCTATTCTCTGCTAACAATTACAACATACTGCTATTCTCTGCTAACAATTACAACATACTGTCATTCTCTGCGAATACTAACACTCGTACAATGCCAACAAGTACAGAATACGAACGACCAGAAACTGTTAATGATTAAACAATTACAGAAAGCTAACAATTACCAAGACTAACAATTACCGACTCCTATATGTGTTACAGCAAGTGAGCCTTTAGCTCTGCCTAATACGATCTCCTCGTTACCTCACCAACATCACCCTTCCTATTATAATCTAAATAAGCTATGATAATGCTGACCATGTGGCTACCGGTTGGCTACATTACCTACAATTAAACTTGCATGAGGTCATCCCTCTGATTGGATTATTATCTCCTGATGGTCGGCTAATTGGCGTAGAGCGACCGGGGTAGTAATGGGCAATCGGCGGGCGGAGGATGGACGGATGAAACGGCCAGAAACGGGCCCAACTGTAACCCTGAAATGGGTCGACAAAACCTCAGACGGGGCCTGGCCTGATAAAAGGCATGATGACATGTGCTGGTCAAATTTTGGCCGAAACGGGTCGATCGTCCATCTGAAACAGGCCGATCAAGCAGCTTGGAATAGGCCAATCCAACGCCTTCAAATGGGCTACGAACGCCGTGACTGTCAAAAACACTCACCCAGTGACGAAACGAAATGGACCAAATTAGCCCGAAACAGGCCAATCATCCATCTGAAAAGGGCCAATCATCGATCTGAAACAGCCCGATCAAGCAGCTTGCACTAGGCCAGTCAACATCTTCAAATGGGCTACGAACGCCGTGACAGTTAAAAACACACACACCGACGAAACGACTCAATAAAACACCCGAAATGGACAAATAACACATCAGAGATTGATTAACAGTTCGTGAAAAGGTTGAAGCGGACAGGGTCGAACAAGAGTTTGAATGAAACATGCCGGAAAGCTGCCCGATACAAATGACATCGAGATGTTGATCAGATAATTAGAAAACGCTTATCATCGGCCTGAAACGGGCCACCACCGAACGGGGGGTGGTGGGAGGAGTAAGTTGTACAAAATAGATGACGAATGAAAGACAACTGACCAGCAGCTGGCCAAATATGTATCAGCTGGCATGGCAGCCGCGGATATTAAATTCTACTTCTCGTAGCTGTTTTTGCTACAAGATTATGTTATCGGCGATGAGAAGGCTCGACCAGCCAGCCAACCAGCCAGATTCAGTATGTGTAATAATGTTGCTGATGCTGGTAGTGGTGCTGGCTGCTAAATCTCACTATAATAAGTTGGCACTTGGTAGTAATACAATCTACAGTCAGATCACGGATATCATCTAGCTAACTATAGGTAGGAGAAGGGAATGTCCTGGTCATCTGACAACGTGTCTTCTTGTAATGACATTAAGGAAATGTAACGGGATGATGGCGTCGGTTGTTCTCCTACTATATCTGAATCGTATACGATTAGCTGACAACGAGAAGCTGCATGTACGTACACGCACAGCTATACACACAATATCACTGGCACACACACAGACTGTCTGACACACTCTCTCTCTCTCTCTCTCTCCCTCTCTCTCTGACGCACACACATACATCTAAAACAAACCATCTTCTTTATCATATAGAATAAATGTTTAACTACCATCTGGTAATAATCAGGATCATTGACATTATACAAACTACCTTTAACATTGTTCCTGTATTAGAATGGATCTATCCGTGCGTGTGTGAGAGACAGTCAGACAGATGCTGTGTGTGTGAGAGTGTGTGTCTGTGCGTGAGTGGATGTGTGTGTGCATGAGTTGGTCTGTATGTGTTGGCGTGTGTGCGTGCCAGCCTGGCCTGTCTGCCTCGGTGAACACTTTCTTCAATTAACAGGTAGCAAAGGGCTAAAGCACGTACTCGAAGCCCCCTTCCTTGTTGTAATTATTCCCCAAGCAGTCTGCGGAACAATCAACAATTTTTTCACACAAAAACCAAAAGATTCGACCAAAGTGCAGCCAGCAGCGAAGTGGAGAGAGAAAAAACCTCGTATTTCTGGTTGTTTTTTATCGGAGAATGCACGCCTATTTGTTGATTTTTATCTCTCTCCTGACGAAGACAGATGGATATCGTCAGAAGGGGGATTTTTATGATTACAGCTGATGTTGGTGAGGGTTTTTTCTTACACCAGATGTTAAGTTGATAATTTGTGATCGGACATCCTGTCAGCAATTAGCATCAGGTTCGTGATAACGGTTACGTAACCAGTTGTTGACGCGCGGTTACGCCACGAATGGAGCGCAATTTCCGGATTCTGATACACCGTTCCGGATTAACCGGTGCTTAGATTTCAAGGTCTACGCCCGATCTGAGCCAGAACAATTACACTCCGCAATCCGGCACCGCCACCAATCCTGGCTCCAGGCACAGCCCGGTCATATCGGGTGCTAATCCACGGCTTCGTAAAACTGCGAACGTAAGACGCCATCTGGAAATTGGTCGGTTTTGAACCGCTGTCCTCTCGTACTTAACATCGCTTTATCATTCGGCCACTATGTGACCCATCTCTTGTTAATGTTCTTCGCTTTATTACAACAATGGTAACGCTGATGAAGAACACACACACACACACACACAAGAGACACAGTGTCAAATCTCCTGATATTATATTTAAGACTAATGAGAAGCCACACAAACACTTGTTTGATAATCACAATTCCGAGTGTAGTCTTCCAAACATATCACCTGCTTCAGTCTTCTTGGATGTTATTTGTTTTTAATTTGGTTTCTTTCTCCCAGAAAAGAAAACTTATTTCTAAATAGCGCTTTTCATGTTTCAAAATCATTAGCTTATTGAATACAGTACAACACCTGTGCCAGTGCCAATTTCTTTTCTTTGTGGAGCACACACACACACACACACACACTTTAGAATGATACAGACACGCGCATAGCAACACACACACACACCTTAGAATGATACAGACACGCGCATATACCCACGTCCACACACACACATGATGGCGACAAAGAAGCGATCCGCAATACAAGGTAACCAACCACGTTCCTCCGCCGATGGTAAATTTACTTAGAAACTAGATCAAACACATAAGGCAATGATTTGCTGTCCTCGTCTGACCTCTCCACTGTTTGCCAAAGATAAGACCGGAGACCCCGAACGTCTACGTGTTAAATCTCCGGGGAAATGTCTCCGTGTAGGGTTACGGGTAGACTTCAACAACCAGGGATCCACAGCCTCTCTTACAACAATAACTTGATCAAATTAGTTGTTAAATAACACCCACACACACACACACACACTGCGCTCCTTTCAGACCAATTACTATTGATCATTATTATTACAGGTACTAATACGAAATATCCACGTCCAATTTAGGTTAGTGCCAAAACTAATAAAATAAGAACTGGGAGAGTTCAATTGATCGGAACTGGTTACACCTGGCATACACGCCTGGGCGAGGGGCGTCTGTCTGGAGAATACACATCCCACGAACCCAGAGGTTTGCAGCAATGTTCAAACTACTACACCATTTGGGTGCCCCTATGATATAAATAAGATTTTGGGAATTTGCCACGCAAGTATATATTATTATGATAGATGTGAATTAGATGGGTCATCGCACATAATTTTAAATATATTAAATTTATTCTATTATTCCTGATCATATATAAAGCTATAATAACATTTTATTATAGGTGTCTCTTTCTGGGCGTTGCTAATTTTTTATTATGTTAGATAACTGTTTGAATTAATCCATGATCGCTTTTAAATTTAGTTAGAACTCAAGAGTTTTATTACTTTTCAGCAAGTCATACCCACACTCACTAGTCGTACTCATCCAGCAAGTCATACCCACATTCACTATCTGTACTCATCCAGCAAGTCATACCCACATTCACTATCTGTACTCATCCATCAAGTCATATCCACACTCACTATCTGTACTCATCCAGTAAATCATACCAACACTCACTAGCCGTACTCACCCAGCAAGTCATACACACCCTCATCCAGCAAACCATACCCACACTCACTAGCCGTACTCATCCAACAAGCCACACCCACAAGCTGTACTCATCCAGCAAGTCATACCCACACTCACTATCTGTACTCATCCAGCAAGTTATATCCGCACTCACTGGCCGTACTCACCCAGCAAGTCATACCCACACTCACTAGCCATACTCATCTAGCAAGTCATACCCACACTCACCCAGCAAGTCATACCCACACTCAGCCAGCAAGTCATACCCACACTCACTATCTGTACTCATCCAGCAAGTTATACCCACACTCAATAGTACTCATCCAGCAAGTCACCCCATTCACCCAGCAAGTCATACCCACACTCACCCAGCAAGTCATACCCACACTCAGCCAGCAAGTCATACCCACACTCACTATCTGTACTCATCCAGCAAGTTATACCCACACTCACTATCTGTACTCACCCAGCAAGTCATACCCACACTCACTAGCCATACTCATCCAGCAAGTCATACCCACACTCATCCAGCAAGCCATACCCACATTCATCCAGCAAGCCATACCCACACTCATCCAGCAAGTCATACCCACACTCATCCAGCTAGCCATACCCACACTCATCCAGCAAGTCATACCCATACTCATCCAGGAAGTCTTACTCACACTCATCCAGCTAGCCATACCCACAATCACTAGCCGTATTCTAACCAGTCAACTCTTTAATTATTGTAGCTCATCATCTGATTCAGCTTGTTCTCCACTGATAACCTACTTTCAGGTGTCATGTGTTTCGAATTATTTAGGTTTTCTAGAATTCTGTTCGCTTTAATTTGATGCCTTTCTTCCAAAACAAATTACCAATACTGTTTCCACGTGTTCGAATACTGTGTTCAGTATTTGAACTTTCCGGACAGTGCCCTTTAGTTCCCCTGCACGCACGCACACACACACACACAAAGAGAGAGAGACTGTTGTAAACTATAAGAATAACTTACCTGAGGTTCTTCTGATAGAGGTTTGTGTATATGTGAACTGGGATAGATGGAGCGTTTGGAAACATGGTGATGATGGAATAGATAATAATCAGGCATAATCTGAAATATAAAACATAATATTACATTGATTAATACATAACACACACACACACACATTTTTCTATTCTACCCATTCTCTCTTCTGAACTCTTTATAAATATGGTTTTAAATATTTAAATACCATAATGACTCTGCCAAGACATTTAATCTGTTTACAGCGCACTAGCCCAAAATGACATTAACCCCCCCCCCCCACACACACACACACTGAACCGCCAGTTATAAATCACGGTCTAATATATGTATCTATTCAATCTGCAGAATGTCAACAAAACATCATAAGAAGCCCTTTTATGTGTGTATCTTCACAAATTTTCATCAATATTCCACACCTGTAATAAAACACCCAGCAAATTGTATGTACCAAAAAAATTACAATTCCCACACACAAACCACAGGCAGAACTATATATAGACAGAAAAAAAATCTAATAAATCAGAATTTTAATAACCTCACACAGTACGACCATCCGGGTTTATTATATATATATATATATATATATATATATATATACACACACACACACAAACCGTATACAAGACTACCTGTCTGAAAGAGTCAATAACAGTGGTCGTAACACAGCGATTACCTTCCTTAGTGTATAAAAAACAAACAATGATACATAAAGACTGAACGAGTTAATGACACTGGCTGCTGTTATTGTGGATCTGACCTACGGGAACGCCTGAGCACAAAGACCACCTAATGTGCTCGCGGGGTGGTCTCCCCAGACAGGTCTCGCTGCGCGTAAACCCAAAACGTCGCTAACCTGAGCCGTACAAAGACTAAGACAATCGTGACTACGACGTCATAAAACGTGAACGGCCAAAAACGACAACAGAACAACAACTCAACCCCCCTGGCAGCTTTCTTTACCATCTTGTAGTCTCACTTTCTAGGACGTTTTTCTTCAGATAACAACAAACCGATGAGACTGGGTGCTATTTACTTGGCAAGCGAGATAAGTAAGGCTGGACGTGTCGTGGGGCGGGCGACCGAATGGCATACCTACAGCCACTGTACAACACAGTAATGACAATAGGTGTGATATGGGGGGAGTTTTATTAGACACAGATATATAACAATGGCCGCAGTGGAAGCTCTTTGTTGGCGTGCTACGGTAAATGCCGTCTTGGCGCTCGGGCAATAAAGTAAGTAACTCGTGGACGGGCGAAGAAAATGGATTTTGCCCAAAACGGAATGCTGGCTAATGCCATAAACCGGCGGAACGTCGTGTTTATGTAAATATTAGTATGCTTATCGGTAAACAGGTGCGTAAAAAATATAATTGTCCGCGTCCAGTGGAGTTAAACTGTGTTTAAATGAGGTTACGGGTAAAGCTGGCCGACGATACAGTATCACTGTTGTGCGAGTGGGTACTGTGCGTTACTTCGGGGTACCCGTCGTAGCCGGCCAACGCCCACCCACCTCCTAGGGAAGCTTCCGACCAACAAATCCCTGTAACATCATTCGAACAACAGCTGACCTGGAATTTTCAAAGGGTGATACTTGAATAACAGTGGCATTATTAGTATCAAGCATTATTAGCCACGTATCGTGACTATGATACGTGTACTTCTTCCACCTCTGGCTGATGTGTCTAATGCTATGCTACGTTTTTAAAAATAACTCTTGTTGTTCTACATAAAAAACATATATATATATATTATAATACACACTAATATATTTTCATAACACCGCTCACTTATTAAGTTAAAAACGAAGAACCTCACCTGTATTTATGTTATATGTTAACCGTCCGCTATATATTTCGATGTTTTGCATGTTTTAAACTATATTCTATTGTGTCATAATTTATACGGGGGAGGGGGACGGCCGACGCTATTCGGCGATACAAAGAAAGAATTTAAGTTAGCCTATCAGTCGACAAGTGGCTATCACGGGTAGAGTACCATCTTCTCGCCTATTCACGGATGTTAACCAGACACAGACTTTTAACCTAAAAACTGAACTCCTGTCACGGACTCAATTATAGCACTACGGAGCAAAACTACCGCCGATGTTCTCCTCCTGGAAAAAGTTTTTTAAACAAAAATTAGGTGTCTCTGATGGCATTTTGTGACGCTCTGAGGCAATATATTATTGCATTAACTTAACTTATGCCACACTAAATGGTGCCCTTCTCTATTATTAAGAAGGCCTAAATCTGTTGGGCGCTCAGCTAAACAAATCAAGTTGGACCACTTTCAAATCGGTACCATTGTCTCATAAGCACCTTTGTGTTTGGCAACAATAAATTATATATATATAAAACTGAATAAGTCGAAGCCAGTGAAGTCATCTAATCTGATAACATTGGTCAATTATACAGGGATAACTCCGGATATGTTCAACCTATATATAATAGTCAACCCTCCAACTCCGACCACCCCCGTAACTTGACAGCCTCTGTAAATAGACCACTTTTACGGTCTTAAATTATTACTGGAACCAATAAACTGACAAATCATCATGTATATTACACATGTGTGGGCAAATATGTATGTTTAAAAAACAATCTGGCACATGATACCATTTCTATAAAGTGACCACCTCCCTAAACTGGCCAGTCTTTTGGGTGGCCCATTTACAGAGGTTTACTCTCTCTCATATATATATATATATATATATAACAAGACACTTTCCGTATTACAGACCATTGTTAATTATTATAAATTACCGACCCTAGTTAATTATTATTAATTACAGACCCTTATACTAAGTGATATCAGTTACTTGGTACGTATATACATATATATACACACGTGCCAAGTAACTGATATCACTTAGTTGGTTGAATTTGTGCTTGTCACACCTGGGACACATGACAGACTATGACGACTGCCTAAGAAAACATCCAACAAACACAGGTATGAGCCAGATTTGAACCCATAATGTGGAGGTTTGCAGCACAGTGCACTAATTACTTTACCATTGCAATGACGTGGTGTCATTCAGTGGAATCACTAGAAGACGGTGCTGTGGTGATTTGTCAAATCTATTTCAAGCCATTTTTATTTAAATTAACAGTTTCCACTATTATACGGTGAAATCAAAATCCTTCCATTTCCTCATATCTAGATTTAACTCAGATAAATAACACGTTTGTTTATTAACTTATTACTTACATTTCTCTTTTCATAAAACAATGTGTCTGAAATAGCCAGATCCATCCCAGAAGTGGACGCCGATTATTACGTTTTCAAAACCTTGACATCAATCATGTTTAAATGAATATTGCTCTTTATTTTATTCAAACCTTGAACCTACCTATATATTACGGTTGAAGCTGTTTGTAAGCACCGAAGAAGCCCCCCCCCCCCCCATTTGGATAGTTCAGCCTGGCAATATATGTTTAATATACACCAGTCTGTCAGCTTTATGGGGGCCCAATCAAGTCTGCTACATGTTATATAATCATCTGTTTGAACTCGACGGAAAGATCTACTTTACGTCAAAAACGTAAGACATATATGCCATAAGTTGTAGGGTCGATCAGTTCATTTATTTGATTGATTTATATATTTAGCCACGGCACGGGTCACACTTTGGTGAAGACCCAGATTCGAACTGACGACCAGGAGGCTTGCAGCACAATCCTCTAACCACGGCGCTATCTCTGAGCAACATGTCACATCGTAATTTCTGACTAACAAAAACTCTCCGTATTACTGACCATTGTTAATTATTATTAATTACCGGCCGTGTTAATTAATATAAAATACCACCCCTACTTAATTATTATTAATTTCCGACCCTAGTTTAGTTAATTATTATTAATTTCCGACCCTTCTTAATTATTATTAACTAGACCCTTCTCGGTCCTGCCAACAGCCACACAGAGTCGTGTGTGTGTGTGTGTGTGTGTGTGTGTGTGTGTGTGTGTGTGTGTGTACGACATCCATCCAGACTGATCCTGATCAGTGGCGTACGGAGAAACAAATAAATAAATAACACTCCACTAGAAGACATCAGGTACTCAGCACGCAGCTAGCTAATTATTCCAATCAGCGGCGTGTCTGTTACAGCCTTCTACCAGTACACATTACATTACATCAATAACATAACCCGGATTATTAACGTCTCGAGTGACTAGGGTAGAAACAGACATTTCTTATCCCCCCCCCCCCAAAAAAAAAAAATGGTACGCCTTCTTATGTAAGCAACAATGCCAGTGTCTGTTAGTGCATTACCGCCGTAAATATATAAATTGTTCGGATCAATACAGCGCACTCATCGATACCTGGATCGATGCATACGTATTACGGAGCAGGCAATGTGCTGTGCGCGCGCATGTTTTATATTGCCCATAAAGAATGCGCGTCTATACAGCTTCGGCGCGTGTACTTACTGTTGCGTACACCGAGATCCGCGAGCACGAGTATTCCAAATGATACGAGCTCTTACTGAATTTTGACGAAGAAAACTATTTGAATATTTCAACAGTCAACAAATATCAAATTCCGTAATTCTATTAACTTACATAGTAAAAAAAAGGGTAGCAGGAGACAGACCTCTTTACACAGATGGCATCTGGACTGATCTTAGGGCTAGCAGGAGACAGACCCCTTTACCCAGTTGGTACCTGGACTAATCATAAGGCTAGCAGCAGAGAGACCTCTTTACACAGATGGCACCTGGACTGATCTTAAGGATAACAGGAGACAGACCTATTTACGCAGATGGCACCTGGACTGATCTTAAGGCTACCGCCGTAGCAGCAAACAGACCTCTTTACACAGATGGCACCTGGACTGACACCAGGAGACAGTCCTCTTTACATAGATGGCACCCAATTCAGATTTTACCAATTAAGACATTTTAATAAATTGATTTAGGGGTCAATGAATAAGAAACGCCTTCAATAACTAAACTTAGATATACACATATATATATATTACAGTAAATACGGTTCCAGCTTGTCATCAGTATAATTATTATTAACAATAATAATACTGAAGGGACCAAACACGAGCAACTAGTGTTAACAGAAAAGATAACATGTTAAAGGTGACGTCCAAAATTACACACACGGGGGTGTGTGTGTAGTGATAGGTGAATCACACCAGCGCTTATTCAAATATATGCACATATGAGTATATTCAACATTACCCACCCGCCTCCATCACCCACAAAGTGTACACACCTGTAACCGACACACATACTGGCAAATGCAGACACAGCCCAGCCCGTGTTTGTTATGACACAGCTGCAACACAATCACCGCACGTTATACACACACACACACACACACATATATATATATATATATATATATATATATATATGACACTGATAACATTAGTTACCAGCACATCCTACCTTAGATACACTCAACATTGTGCAAAAGGAGAGTGCTCGCCATATTAAATAATGGAGCCCTATAGCGTCTTATGTGAGCGCAGTCTGCGCACCCTAAATGATATAATGGGCCAGAGTTGACATTTAGCCTAAGTTCATATTAAAATGTTAATACTTAACCTCGCATAATATGACCCGCCTGTCTGTAAAATGAATTATGAACCCCCTAAAGTGATTCGTAAAAAGTTTAATTTCCATGACATAGTGGAGAGGTGAAGATAAAAATATTATGCCCAACAACATATATATATCCAAAACATAATGATCACAGATTTAAATCAATAGATAGTCTTTCAAGTACCGGTACTTAATTCAGACCATACAACTATATATATGTATATATATATAATGGCATATAACTCTGGTGTGATTAGATCAAGACCCCAAAACGACAAACGGTTTGTCTGCAATTATATATATATATATATATATATATATATATACATTGATCTTATTGCCATGGTAACATAGAAAGCCTAAACCACAACATTTTATAACAAACCTAATTCAGGGCGTGTTTGGATTGTTTTACAGAGGAAGGTCTACCTGACTGGTTAATTAGCTCCTAATTACTTATTTCTAACAAAAGAAACTGTGTACACCAGCACGCACATCTAATTATAAATATCCATGCTCAATGTGTAAGAGTTGACGTGGTAGTAAGGGTACCAATGCTTAGTCAGGTGTAGCTGTACATTCATTTATGAACATGTATGCGCTTCTCTCTCCGTTCCCATACACGATGATTCCCGTGGTGGTGTGACAACGCATTTCAGAGAACCGTGGCATAGCATTAACAGCCACGGTTGTCTACCTCCATCAGACAACAACTGCTAAACACAGACCAAGTTGACACGTCTCAAATGGATACACAAGAGAAGTCACAGCAGAGGCATAGACTGATCTACACATCACCACTTGACACACCTCACCACTTGACACGCACAAACGCCATGAAGGTTACTGATACTGGTCAGTAAACAGACATCAGTGATTGACCAACATACTAGCTCAGTAGCTGTAAACGTTAATCGCCATAAAATCAATATATTGTAAATGAGTTTCCATTTTTTACAATGAAGAACAGAAACAGAAAGTTAATATATATTTTCTCACATATACATATATATACATGACTGTTGTATCAAACATAACGCAGTAAACCACTTAAATAAAACCTCAAATATATATATATAAAAATAAAAGGAGAAAACTCCTGAATCAACTGTTGACTCTATCCAAAGAAAGAATTCTGATATAGACATTTTCGTATCTGCAGCTGGTTATGCTTGATACATATGGCTTTAGGGTCCAGTAGCCAAGGATATCAGATGAAACATCCCACAGATACAGGTAAGATCCAATCCTATGTTCTGAAGATCAGAAGCCCAGCTGACCACACAGTACACCATGGCAGTGGACGAGGGAGTCCTAAGCTCCTCGTTTGACCTCCTGATACCATATATGTCTTATATGGTAAAACTCATAGAAGAAAGGAAGAGTTAAAACAGGTTGAACTTTAAACATGATCAATCTTGCTGTTAATATCCAATCAACACGTGTGTGAGCCAGACATTCGGGAATTGCTTATTTAAAAAAAGGAATTGATAATTTTGCAATTGAAATTTGCTGCAAAAATATTAAATCCACAAATTAATTTACCATTTAATTCATAAATATTTCTTTCATAACAATCCTACTTGGAATATAAACTACTCGGAGTAGGTATTTCAAGTAAGTACTCGGAGTTGCAAGTCCAATCAGTGATTGGAGTAGGTAAAAAGTGGAATTGATAGATTTGGAATTGACTGATTCGATGTGGAATCAACCCCATCCCATGTGTTGTGTAAGCTGCAATACTGAATTGTCTTGGTCTATATCCTTCACAGGTCCTTAACACTGGCCACTCACTCTCTGTTCAGAGATGCTCACGAGCAGGTCACAGATAAACACACACCAAGATGCCCATGGGTGGTAGCAGCCATCTAGCAATATTACAGCCTATCCGCCCTGTCCACTATATTTATAACAACTGTTTGTAATATTTTCAGTCTTCTTTAGAATTTTGTCTCTCTCATCACCAAGGTGATGCAGGTTGATATCAGAGTTGTTTGATTTAAATCTCCGCAAAACAAATGTCTGGTTAAACTTTGATAAGACTAAAGTTGTGGACAAAGCAATATGTCGAGAAATGCCAGGACTTGTGGCCAGAATACAAAAATGGTATCAATTAAAAAATCTGATTTAAACAAAAGAATGTTTAATTTTTTTAAATTAATAAAAATCATGATTTTCTCCAACAACCCTGGTTATATCATTATCCATACATGTATACACATGGTACACAAAATTCATTTGTGGACAGTCTCACTAGTCTAGCTCTGCAAAGGAGGCACTACCACACATTACAATACTGAATTGTCAGATGCAATTATTAACACCATCTATGTTAAACTTTCGTTTGTTTAAAAGGTCTGACCTTGAAGCATGTCTTCATGTATTTTAGTTGATGTAACAAATTAACAATCGCAACAAAACCACTGGCATTTACAATATGGCAACCTCGATATTTGGACCACGGCCGCTGTATTTGGGGAAAGAACTTCATCCTATTGTTTTAAGTTAAAATAAAACTGTGTACTTGTCTGTGGGGTGGCTTAGTCATCCTGATACTGAAGGCTAGACAAAAGTATATGGTTGTCAACAGCCATAATAGAACAGGTACTACTATTTTCCAGGACAAAGTACAAAATTTAAGTGTATTAAATCAAGATAGGTGTGAAAAATCACAGTATATATAATCAATCAATGTATGACCAATCATTGACATTTTTATGGTACAGGTCTCACCCCTTCTAGCTACACAATACACTCACTTCAATTTAAAATTTAACATACATGGGATAATATGCCTCTTTCTTCTAAAACTCACAAGCAAAGCTTTCTTCTCCATATGTCATTTCCTTAAATATTGCAAAATTCCAGTACATTTTCAGGGGTGGAAACGAATTTGCTATCATCCAGCATGCGTGGGAACCCTGTGTATTCCCCCCCCCACCCAGGTAAATAAGCACTAATATATTTATCAATTTGGAAAGTAATAAAACTAAAAGTAACGCCAATAATTGGTTATTCTCACATCTATTTTCTAACATGTTAATGATATATGCTAGCCACCATAAATAGTGATATTACTGCTTTTGATATCAGAGACTGTGAAGCCGCTGCGTCGGTCATCATAACTATTTATAATAATAGTAATGATGTTGTTGAGTTCAGGCTCAGTGCAGATCACAACTCGAACATACAGCTGAGGGGCGACTGCACGGTAAAAAAACACACATATACGAGTTGGAATTGAACCCACAACATGAAAGTTGATAGTGCAGCTCTCACTACCACCTGTGTTCGAATTTCGGTGTGGGCATATCCGAAGGTTGTTTCATTATTACCGTTTGGGGGTCACTCGGCCCATTTAGCCTATCTTGTGCACAAAAGTGGCCGTAAAACATCAATCATCTAACTACTGTGCCATCACCGCACCTTAATAATAGTAATGGACTTCCTAATGGATCTTCACTAGTACCAAGTCATTCGTTGGGGCTGTTCTATTAAATTATGTTGTGTACACATCTAGACTAATATATATCATCGGTGCACAATTTAAGATAACACAAAAACAGCCCAAAGCACAACAACTATAAAAAAACGAACACTTCAAAAACAATCGGTCACCATTTTGTTGAAGTGTTTGAACCAAGTATGTATTCGTTAGTTAGCGAACATCCTCTATCGGAACACTGGTGTATGGGTTATAAATGTCTTGAACCAGCCACAATTTCTACTACTAGTATTAGACTCGAGGCACTATAAGACAGCAGCATTCTACTGACATGGACGGATTTATAACATGGAGGGTAGCTAACTCCGTAAATAACCACACTCCGATTGAAAGTCAAAAGGTAAAAGCAAGCAGGGTGGGAACCTGTTAAGTCTATTACTCTATTCTGAATAGACTCAGTAAAACACCCGGTAATGAGCCAATACCACTGACAGAACTGCAAGCCTAGTGAGGCACACAACGTCAATCATAGTTGGAAAGCATGAGTGTATAATTGTTATATAAAAAGAATCGCAGCCTAAAAAAATATATCAAAAGGTAGAGTAATTTAAATACTTCAGAGAACTGCAGCTGACCACTATAATGGGCTCCCCCCCCCCCCCCATAATTAATTATTCCCTCAGATTGGTGATAGTTTGATTTGTTATGCACTCCTGTTAGTTTGTGGCTAACTAATTAACTCATAATTAACAACTTTTTAATGTGAATCAGATGTGTAGGGAAATATGGCCATCACAAATCATTTTGGGAGTAATTCTGAAGTCGGAACAACTGCGACCGCAGTTCAATCTACCTTGCTTACGGTGTTAATGAATCCCTCCCCCCCTGGAAAGAGCAATGGAAACTGACCTACACTGCAGTGAACACAACACAGTACACCTACACCATTCTGTAAAGGTTCTGAGCTCCAACTAACCTCCTCTACAATACCAAATCTATGAAGACAACTTAACAAATGGAGATTCCACCATACCTGCCTCTAAGAGACATCAAAGCCGCACAAACGATGTTTACATACCTGAGTTACGAATGTAAATCCATGTTTTTCGGCCAGCTGCCTAGCAACAGTTTCGCCGCCTTCTACCTGTACAGCCCATTGGTCAGTGTAAGTGATGGCATGGCAAATCCTGATCGCGACAAGCACATTGGCAAATATCACAAACCACTTGAACATTGTACTCCGATGTGTCCCGTCACACTAATGCTATTGGTGTCAGTCATTTAGCATCCAATTGAGATCAAATTAGATTCCACTGTGCGGCAGACACCAGTAGACGTTGTTCTCCAGTCGATTCTTTTCTAGTTACTGAAACAGAGATAACGCATTACTGGGCAAGTACATTGGGTAAAGTGAGGGTTACATTTTGACAACCAAAGGATAATGTGGTGGGCTAGAAACCATTGTCCATTGGGTCCTCACTGACCATCAACCACCCACTAATTATTCGTGTTATTGTCGTTCAATTTAGACATAAACCAGTAAACGGATGTCGAACGAGACCAAGCAGATCGCGAGTCATCAATAATTCCCAACCAGAAGAAGCATACTCCCTATTACTAGTATTAGGTTATTAAAGGAGCTGATGAACATGTTTCATCGTAGGTCTCCCAAAATCAAGGGGCTAGGTGGCGATTAAGTAAGATTCCAACACCTGTCTAAATTTAAAATTGTGAAGTTCTTTATCACAGCAGTCTAGAATCATCAGACTACAACATCTGTAAACATCCGACCTACCATACCACACATCATATGGCACCAAATACAACCGGGACGGGACGCCTCCTAAAACGAAATGGCCAGAAAACCCGACTCGAGTCTGCACTCGTATGGAAGGTCTACCCGGAATTTCCCATTCACCGTGGCTACGCTATCGAAATTAATTGAATTTCCGCCGACGGGCTGACGCATGAGCACACGCGCGTACGTAAGCGGCGCGGGACGGAGCTGTCAGAATTCATATCCGAATCCGAGAAAGCGGAAGGCTCACGTTTTCTCCGAAAATCGCCGCTTCAAACGGTCGGTCGTCTGCCTCGGGCAGCGAGCGACGCCTACCGGGAAGCCGGACGTGTGTTTCGTTGGCAACAGCCGAACGACGGCGGGATAACAGCTATAATTTAAACGACCGCCAACCGAGTTACGTGTGTATGTGTTATACGACGAGAAGCCAGGTACGCGATTCGCCAAGGCCGAGTCGAGCCTACTCACGCATATAGACCTAGAGGCGCTGTTCCTTCGCCCATTCGACGACGAGATGACATTCGGCGGCGACCTATTCGAACCGATTACGGCACAGCTATCCACAGTCAGCCGTAAGGGAGGACGGTATCCGACGTAGTAGGCGTCATTTTCTTATCAGATAAACGATACAATCACGACCAACGCTCGAGCCGTCCACATACGTTTGATCTTTCCGGTTCTTTTCGCTCGGCAGGTGGCAGCACCGGTGGCGGATGTGACGTGGTGGTGACGAACTCAGCCGCCTGAGGGAGCCACCGAACGTAGCGAGCGCCCGGCCAATGAAAGTCGCAATGACGGCGGAGTGAAACTTCCTGGATTTTTTTTCTCTCGGCGGTCGACGCTGTGAATTCTGTTAAATTACATTCGATATAATTATTTATCATTCAAATTAAACATTGTTATTGTTACTTTGTATTAAATGACTGAGGGTGTATTTTCTGACGTGTATTTTCTCTCTATCATCAATGTATTGAATAAAGCATTTAAGTTACTTTACTCGTGAACAACTCCGACCTCTGTACATCGAAACCAGCTTCTACATTGACATACTGTTCTCCTTAGCATACTTAAGCCTGTAACCATTGTTTTCTTCAATTGTGTGTGTTGTGGTATGCTGGAATATATATATATATATATATATATATATATATATATATATATATATATCGAGTCAGCGTAATAATATATAGCAAACACTGAAGATATACACGAAGACAGGATACCATTTTGTATACTCACTGATTACACTGTTTGTTATTCAATATATTATACGAATGCAATGATACAGTGTGGTTGCAATGCCCTGAGTGATTTAGAAAACGTACTAGTCGCGACAAGAAACAGATATTTACCAACAACAAAAAAAATACACCGGACGTTCGATTGCTTTGTAAAATCGCGTCGTATAATCATTTCCTCGGAAAATAATAAAAATAATACAAGAGCCCATTAAAGTTTCTTTTGAATTTGCTTTGATCAAATACCTACAATATAAATAATGCTCATAATAAAGGCGGCAGTACATCGGTGTGCGATATATGTGTACATTTAAAATTTTAAATGTTATCAAATTTCTCAAAATAATTCTTTCTTAAATCGCGGCCGCCAAATGATTTTTTTGTGATGCGAATTTTTTGTTTGTCTAAATTTTTTGTTTCTTCCGGGCTATTGTATCATATTAGAGGAGCGGCGCAAATAGAGCTTTTGAAAATGATCACATATGGCATCTTTCGATGATCTGAGCGCATCCTCGCTCCTCGTATTGTGCGAATGGCTATACCACCATTCAATGTAAATATATTCTGTAGTGGCATAACAAGAGTACAGGTGCAGGGAGTTGTCAAGTTGTGACTGGAAAAAATCCGGCCGGGGCACAGTTATTTAAGATTCTTATATATGGTAGTCGTGGATTTGCAGTGGGGTTGAGTTGTTTAGATGCAGCACTGGTCGCGCCAGGGATACACGGCCAGGTGGGTGGGAGGGGGGATTATTATCCGTGATGATTTATTATGTTTTATTACTAATTTTATTTGTGACTCTTATTTGAAGATTTCCATAATATCATGTCATAATTCAGACAGCAATTTATTAGACTGTGATATGTAGCAGGTTATTAAATTTAAACCATTTTAAATATTATTATTATTTGTATTATTATTATTATTATTAGTTGTGTTATTAGTTGTATTATTATTATTATTATTATTATTATTATTACAGTATTTAAAATGTTCCACTCGCATTCAATTTTCCTCAATTATTAGCGTGCATCGATTATCCAGGCAAGAACGCGCAATGTTTTCTACTGATAATTACTGAAAGCTTATTCGCATAAAATCAATATTAATTCAGGTAAGATTAGGTCTTCGCTTATTCCGCCAAACAAATGTTCAAATATTGTTTGAAGAACAGCAGACGATAGTATCGACCGCAGACGAAATATTCTCTGACCTACTCGTTGTATTGACATGACTGAGTAGGTCATTTGCATATACAGTAATGCCCCTCTTTGCTTCATTTCGGTTTACGCCAAATTCGCCGTCACGCCACTTTTCTGGAGCAAATCTCATTTCAGCGGATCTCATTACGTCCGACGTTACGTCACCCAGCTACGTCACCTACGTAAGAATAAAAGGAGGTGAAATAAAGAAATTAACCATAGAAGATAAAATAAGCCCCCAAAACTATTTTCAGTACAATAAAAACACATTAAAAATGTATAATGAACGAAACGTTTACATCGAAAGGCATTGCGTCTGGCTTACGTCAAAAACCGGGTGACGTCACGGCTTTTGGAATCAAGTAATGACGCAGAGCAAGGTATGACTGTGTAATAAAAAATAAAGGGTCCAGTGTTGACCTTTGTGATACTGCTCGCGTCATTTCTATGACTGATGAGGCAGTCTCTTTGTTTTGATACATATCGTTTTCTAGTTAGGTAGGAAAGCTCTCGAATCAATCCGAAGACCACGATACGGACGCCAGAGTGTAAATAAATTCTTTGGTAGGATGATGTGAGTTATAGTGTCGAAGGGCTTGGAGAGATCCTTGGATATACTAACTGTGTGTGTGTGTGTGTGTGTGTGTGTGTGTGTGTGTGTGTGTGTGTGTGTGTGTGTGTGTGTGTGTTTATTACTGATATATGCTATACCACAATCTTCCATATGTGTGTTGGGGGGGAGACATTCGACTGTATAAGTAATCTTCATGATGACTCTGAGGTCGTTTTATTCAGTTCAACAACGAACTGATAAATATGATCATCTCCTACTTACAGCTAGTCCTCTTCAGCGGATTCAATTTCATCCTCAACGATGTTTCCAAAATTGACCGTATCCCGGCTTTAAAAACAAATCATCCATATAACAGGATCAAAACACGTTATAAAATTATTGCCGCACCAGGGATTGATCCCTTCACTGTTGATTCGGTTCCAGATGAAGCGCAAACAACACCTTGTGGTTGTTGACATAATTGTTTTAGAAGTGTATCTTCATAGGTGAGAATCTTCGTTCAATTTCTGATAACTACCTTGGATAATGATTGACGATTGATATTTTACGGCCACTTTTGTCCACAAGGTAGGCTAAATGGGCCGAGCGACCTCCAAAGGTAATGAATGAAGCGAAGTCAAAGATGAAACACCCTTCAGATTACCTTGGAGGTCGGTGACCCATTTCGCTTGCCACGTGCACAAAAGTGGCCGTAAAAGCGCGATATTTTTAAAAACATTTTCTGTCAAGGATTCTGATTGTCAAAAATGAAATAAAAACATGCCACATTGTTCTAAAGTGATAAGATTCTCTCAGAGATGCGCTGATTTACTTCCACGAGAAGATGTTTATCTTCTTGCCAGACGTCGGCTTTATAATATAGAGAAAGTGGTCTTGTTGTTGCTTGGATATTCAATGAATAATGATAATATCCGTTATGATCCAAGTGATCCGTTATGACCCTTCAGTAGATATCTTTCATTGAGCAATATTATTGGGAATTTTTTTTAATCGACGCGGTCATAAATGTTAGTTTTTCTATAAGCAAAAAATATGAATTTTTTTATTAATAAATCTTTTCACTAACTCACATCTAAGTTTCTAAAAATAAGTTTCAGCTAACCGTCTTTTCCTTCACTTTAAATATTTTTTTAGATGATCCCAATACGAAACATATGATGAAGAAACATATCTTGATAAAGAAAGATATCTTGATAAAGAAACACGTGATGAAGAAACATATGATGAAGAAACATATGACGAAGAAACATATTTGATGAAGAAACATATCTTGATGAAGAAACATATCTTGATGAAGAAACATATCTTGATGAAGAAACATATGACAAAGAAACATATCTTGATAAAGAAACATATCTTGATAAAGAAACATATGACGAAGAAACATATGACGAAAAAACATATCTTGATGAAGAAACATATCTTGATAAAGAAACATATCTTGATAAAGAAACATATCTTGATAAAGAAACATGTCTTGATAAAGAAACATATGATGAAGAAACACGTGATGAAGAAACATATGATGAAGAAACATATGATGAAAAACCTTATGATGAAGAAACATATGACGAAGAAACATTTGACGAAGAAATATATGACGAAGAAACACATGATTAAGAAACATATGATAAAGAAACATATCCCTTTTCACTCCAAATGATATATCGATGTTCACGGTATGAGGAGGGGCAGGTGCTGATTCATGCTGATACAAAAAATCCTAGTCTCTGTGTGCTAAAACGTTTAAAACGTCTGTAACGTGGAGAAACATTCTTACTGGGGAAAACCCACCATCCTGTTCGACGTGTTTCAAATCACTGATGTTCACGGTATGAAAATGCGTATGCTGAATCATATATATTCTTGTTTACTGTGTTTCAAATCATTTAGCTAAGCATGAAATACGATGGTTGAGCTCCAGTGGTCTAGCGGTTAAGTACGTTGCATTTTGTGCTACAGGGTGGATCTGCTCTGACCACCAAGGGTCAAAGGTACGAACGATCCCATCAAGAGGTCGAAACTTTTCCATGGATTAATTTCTCGGCTCACAACATCGTGGGTGGTTAACCAACTTAAATTGCACTGCTATCTCTAGTGAATAATATTTTTGATAAAAAGAGGACGTTAAAGACCCCCCCGGGGATGTAATACTGTCAGTGACCACACTCCGAGTGTTTCGGCCCCATCTTTCTGGATCGCGAAATTAACACAATAGAACGAACACGATATAAAATTGTATCAAAGGCGTTTTGGATTTTCCCAAATTTATTAAGTCCACACCAATACGAGGAACAACAGGTGTGGAGACGGGTTGCCGAGAGAACGAATTTGCTCAATTGGATCGATCGAAATCTACATTCGAAAATTCACTGAGATCTAAAAGCCCGTGTCACGGTCGAGTGAACGCTCGACTAGGCAATGTCGCGAGGATAGAGACACGATTCTCTTCCGGCGCGTGCATCGCAAATGTGAGATAAACACTCCAATTCTTCAGTCAGATACATTTATAATACTTCATTTATCAGAAACATTTAACCATCCAATATTCCTAAGAGTTTTGGAAAGACAGAGTGAAGAGGATTCTTATGCGTAGTCAAGGTAGTGAACTTGTACACACATCGTTCTCTCCGTTTTAACATTGCTTACATCCGATTTTAAATAATAAATTTTATAATTTGATTTTATACTGATATATTCTACAGTTTTTATTTTAATTTTATGACTGTATACGCTCCTCTACTGAAGGCATAATCATATTTATTAATTAATTCAATACGTCTGACAGCAGCCACATACATCCTATGTCTGCTTCTGGATATATATATATATATATATATATATATATATATATATATATACACATATCGGGGCCATTTTAGATATATATATATATTACATACATAAACACACACATGCACGCATGCATACACACACACATACACACACACACACACAGAGAGAGAGAGAGAGAGAGAGAAACACACACACACACAGCGAGAGAGAGAGCGAAATGGTTTGTTTATAATCATGTTACATACAAATAAACTGATAATACAATTCCTCAATCTAAACGGTTGTAAATATTCCTAACACAAAACAATTTACATCAAACGGAAATATAGTTTGATATTCATTCATGTTAGCACCTGTATAAACTGGGACAACAGTAATCTTCATTTCCATTTAACTAATAAAAATAAGCAAAACACTTGCCTATAGTAGTCTTGGCGTATGATTTGATGCGTACGACTATTGAGCACACGTTTGTGTGTGTGTGTGTGTGTGTGTTGGCATGTGATTGTAGATTCCGGACGAGTCTCGGGAACGTGCCTAGCTTGCCTCTCTAAATCAGCACCTGCTTGTTATAAACCATTTCACCAGGATTCCTACTGGATTGGGAAGTCAGCGAAAACAAGGTAGAAAAAGGTGTTTGTTATCAAACGTCCAGATAGTTTATTTCACAATTTACGTTTACAATTATTTTTGCACAAGGACGATATAAAACATCTCGAAGGTAGCAATTTATCAGGACATTGAAGGACCAATATAGCCTTAGGCTGTCTTCCCACTGGCCCCTAAATAAATAGGTATAATCGCTAACATTTAAATGAACACGCTTGTTCTTTGTTTCGCCAGTAAAGAGGTACACACGCAAGGATTTCTCTGTACTGCTGCATAGGTTTATAACGATAATAAGTGGACTGATAAAAGTACAGGACAACACAAGGACATAATAGATTCACAGTGACAATGAGGACATTATTAATTTAGACATTATAACTTCAGTGGGAATGTACAAGTGATGATTTGACATCCTTAATGGGAAATAGCAAAATATCCGTTTTCGTGATTAAACTGAAGTTCATGTGTTACATCATAATTATTGCAATATTAATATAAACATAGTTATAGGGTTCAGAAATGAAAAGGGCCCCACTCAACAACTAGAATCTTTAAACCTTTCAAAATCTTGGTTTCCCAATTCAAATGATGGTTTTGAACTTAGGTTTGTTATTGAAGCTTTGCCTGCTAATATATTTAACTAAAAAATGTGCCAAACATTTGTTAAATCCGATATCAATCTTTCATTATTGCTTGCGTGAGTTGCCAATCGTTTATTGGTGTGGCTGTTGACAGCCACCGCCGTCATTACCCCCCCCCTGTCTTATGGGTATGTTGCATGCAATTGGACGGTTGGTACTTTGACTGCAGTTGAAGGCGTTGTTAAACGATGTTTACTTAAGTAAATGAAATGTTCGAGTTAGCTAATTATTAGGATTTTATCGTATATTTTAATAGTTTTGTGTTTAATATCTGGAAGTCTACCATTAATGGTTATTTATTAATGGGAGCAGTAATATGATTTACTTAGTTTAACGTTATTATATTATTTATATACATTTATCTGTGATTTGTGTAAATATGTTTTGCAGCAGCCTAAAATGCTGTACAGTAATATTTGTTTGCCATTTTTAATCAGTGCATTTATATATATATATATATATATAGATATATATATATATATACGTGTCTCTCTGTGTGTGTGTGTCTATTTGTCTGTCTGTCTCTCTCTCTCTCTCTCTCTCTCTCTCTCTCTCTCTGTGTGTGTCTATTTGTCTGTCTGTCTTTTTTCTCTCTCTCTTCTCTCTCTCTCTCTCTCTCTCTCTCTCTGTGTCTATTTGTCTGTCTGTCTGTCTCTCTCTCTCTCTCTCTCTCTCTCTCTCGTGTGTGTGTGTGTGTGTGTGTGTGCGTGTATTCGGTTTTTTATTCTAAACTGAAATTTTAATTAAAATATCAGAAATTGATAAATAAAATATTGTAATTTATAAAAAATAGTTCACCATTAAACAATCATTTATATTTTTTACACGTTGTTTTCTTAATTTTCAATGCTATGAGTTAAAAACACACACACACACACACACGCAATTTAAATACCACCTTTATGAGATAAATGGTTTTATCATTTGAAAATGTAGATTCTTGTAAGCAAAGTTGTTCAGTTCTTGAATGGCACTGGCTTGTATTATCACCCCCCCCCCATTCGGATAATTACATTATCAACAGACAACTATGATACAAGTTAAATCAATATTATGATACATAAGTCTAATCTATTTATAATTATATGAATTAAAGATAAGCTTCAGTACGCTGGATACTATTAATAAAAATAATAAAGTCTTGAAAGAGATTTGGCAAACTACCACATCGCCATCTTCAGGGAAATAAGCTGGGTGACATCCACGATTTGGTGCATCCTAGCGTATTTTGGCGCTTCATTTTATTTTAGAATATCTGTGGAAAATTGCAAGAAATGCTCTGAAGTATCCCTTTAGTGGAGTTTTAATCCGCATTACGACAAAATTAGTTTCGAACAGCCAGCTCCAGTTCTTCAATTAATCGCGAATAAAGCACGGAAGAATCGAAATTAATCAAACTTGTCTGACGTAAGCAAACCTACTTTATAAACCGGATGTTATTTGTTGTTGAATAACCACGTGCAATGAATAACAACTTTTCAAACAAAATAAACTCGTTTCATGGCAAAGATGCCGATTTGAAAAAGCCGCAAAAATGGCACAATTTTAGCGAGAGTTTGTAGCCATTGACGGATTTGGGTGTACCCATAAAATGCACGTGTCTGAAACAGAATTAATAGGGCGTGACGACAGAGAATTGAGGGGAAGCATCGCCGCAGGTCTTCGATGTATTTGTCTTTTGAAGTATTCAGGCGTATGTTTTATTATATTTGATTTTACCCGTCTTTGTGTAGTAATTGTTGTTTTTCACAAATTTAAAAGGAAGTTAAGTATTATAGGAAAAAAAGACGTCTGCTTTCTTTTTAACCAAGCTAGATATCTAGGACTTGTCTAAATTCTTGAATAACTATTTAGTACTTTAGATTAGCAAACAGCACATATTTTGAACGTACCATAATCTACTCGTGCAAGACGAGGATATATTCTCTGAACTCATTATACATAAATCTATTCGTCTTATACACGAAAAAACAGCCAAAGACAAAAAATGTTTATTCGAATGTATTCACGAACGAGCCAAACTGTGATGAGCGATATTGGAAGAAATTGTACACAAAGGGCTGTCTGCACACTAACCTACCCTATTTCACAGAACTTATACCATCGACACAGAATCTCATCATAACAAAGACTTATAGCAGAGATTATATACGTTATAAAGAGTCTTTGCTTTATAGTTCATTCTATGACCGGCAGCAAAATTCTACGTCACATAACCACGTGACTTTGGCGGGAAACATTTTAAGCGGTAAAAAATCCGTAAAACACGACAAGGTAAGAGTAGACTTAATTTGTTAAGCTCATTAACTGATCAAAGGATACATCAAAATCAATTGTCATGGCTGATAAACTAGATGGATCCACTGTCATTCGGTGTTACACGTACAGAATGCCGGAAATATAAATATGTCACATGGTCGGTGTATGGTTGAAATTTGATTTGAACCAGTTGGATGGGTATTTTATAAATCATTCTTTCGAGATTAATTCGATAAGAACGGGAAAGCAAAGAGGAAATGAGAATGTTTCAGCAACAACTTTTTCCCGTGATAAATAATGTTTGACCACTTGACTAATAGAAGAGTTAGAGGTAATTCCTTTTGTAGTGAGTGACCAGGGCGCTGCTATGGTGGTTAAAGCGTTGCACTAAAAGTACCCGGGTTGTGGGTGCGAATCTCGCTCAAACCCCAGTTTGTGGGATGTTTCCCTGTGCTGAGGCTGAACATTAGTACAATTTGTCTAATACACGAAATCATTTCATACGCGATCATATCGGGAGAGTTAGTCTTAAAAAAACTGATTTACAATTTCCAACAGCATGCTGCCTATACATCTAACAGCACGAACGTCGTTCGAATTAGGACGTTTGAAATAAGTGTCAAAAATGGGGTCACCTGGCCAACTAAACCTATCAATTAAACCGTCGCGCTAATTAGTGACGTACCTTCGTGTTCTATTTGAGGTTGATTGAGGGAAAAACGTGCACTTATTAACGTACGGTGAGTTCTGTTGAGTTCTGATTTAATTAAAATAGGAAGATAAACAAGAGTTCATGTGTTGAGGTAGGATCCAGTGATATGAAGTGATGGACATCAGGGATAAATTTTGGTATTTTTCTTGATAGTGCAGCAAGGTTTGACAACAACAAGTCAGCACACAATAACAGACAGAAAGACACTCCTCTATAAGTCATTTACTGTGTGTTATTACGTAATTTATTTCAAATATAGATATGTACAAGGTAAATTGTTATATTTATATAACTTCACTGGAATATATTGATGTACGATGGCCGTGTTTATTTAACTTCTTTAAATATATACAATTCATTCTATAATGTGTATTATTATAAAATTATATTAAAATATATATATATATATATATACGATGTACCCTGTGCGTCTGGAGGGTGTTTCATCTTGCACTATGTCTTATTACCTTTGGAGGTAGTTCGGTCCATTTATTCTACCTTGTGCATACAAAGGCAACATTTATAATTTACATTTATAATACACTTCATGTTGACTGTTATTTATGTGTTAGTTTAACTGATAATCGAATGTATACAAATTTATATTTGTATGAGTTCTAATTATATAACTAGAGATGTGTGCCGTATGTTATCAGGTAATCTTGTTGTATGATACCTTTAAATGGCTTGTTTGTATTATTATTATTATTATTATATAGAAACTCTTCATCATTACCTCCAGAACCTACAGTCTTGTAACCATTTACTGAATTTTGTTTATTAACAGGAATATTTTATTAATATTCAATGCTACCACATCCCACACACAAACGGACGGTAAGGCGACGCGCTGTGAAATAAATAAATAGCGAACAGGTTTGGTAAACGAGTAAAATATTTATTGTATAAAAATAGCTAAAACATGCCGATGTGCACATATTTACATACACATAATAATAAAAGTAACATTACGGAGAAAGTTATGTCTCCCATAGAAAATTAATGCATAGTAGACGTTGAGCACAAATCTAAACGTACAACGTTCGGTACAATGGACGAGTACTGGACTTTAATAACATATAGAGAACTGCAGTAAAACTACCTTAAAAGGCCACCATTGGCATTAATTTGGGTTATTTTGAACATAGATGGTCATTAAGGGGGAATTTAGGTTTTGGTATAGGCAGAGACATGATTCAGAAATGTGGACAAGATAAACAAAACGCTGAAGACTTTAAGGGAAATTGGGATGTCCAGGTATACAACATAATGCTGGAAAAGATTAGAAGATAAATATAACTCATTAGTATCTCGTGGGAAGAAGATTGACTAAGATAATGATGACGAAGATGATGATCACGGCGAGGAACAAGTATATGCGACGAAATGTGGCAATTCGAGAGAACCGGTCACTTAAATCAACCGTTCTGTTACAGCAGGTGGTCAAAATAGCAGGTTTTGGTGGATTTGTAGCCGTTTTTCTTTCCCGGTAAATCAAACGAATTAGCCGAAGGCGGTCGATAGCACCATTACACGATGCTGTAGAGATTTTATTATTATTATTGCACTCAATACGATTTCTTAATCAACTATTTACAAAAGTTGGCATTCGCACAAAAGGACTACAGCGTCCCGATACGTCTACAAGAATGTGCTGGTGTAAGTGCGAAGGGAAACGCCGGACAGGAAACATTTAATCCCGGGGGATCTGTCCGCGGTGTACCATTCACCTTTAATCGTCGTTGATGGAATAAGTTGCCGCTAACGTATATGTGACTAAATCGAATATCGCGAAGCAACATCGAGGGCAAGCACTAAAGGAGTCCATTATTAAACCTCGGCTATTATCACCGCATATCTGAAGTGGAATGATTAATACTATTTGTGATTTTGCTTTAATCAGATTAATTGTACCCTTTGATGCCATTCTAGTTCCCAAAGTTTAAAAATTATGAACAAAAAGCAACAACAAAAAACAACAACAATTCTGACAAAATAAATTATTCTCTGGCTTCTGAATTACCGATGAAAATAAACACAGATGCTAACCACACTTTGAATGAACTTATATTTGAGCTAAAAAAAACCGGAACGTTATACACACGTCTATGGAATGTTTCATTCTGTACATGTATCATCTACCTTACGGTGTACTTAATATATTACATTCAGTCTGCACACCTTACCAGTAATTACGATTTCTAATAGATACCTAGATCGTCTGATTTCGTTGGGAATTGAGTTTATACAACTGAAAGCTGTCGACATGCCAAATATGTCTGGATCTAGATAATATTAAAATTAAATAGCTACAACGTTTTTATTAATCATTTCTCGTCCAAAAATTAATCACTTAAGATCAACGTTTTGAGACGATGGCGAATATTTACACATCACTTCCAGGGCCAGTATCGATGCCGGGTAGAATTTCTGTGGAACCCGAGGTCACTGACGGCGGCCTCGAGCCAGGTGCGGATCCTCGGAGTCTTACAATATGGAGCAAGGCTTGTTTCACTTCAGGATCCATCTGTCCCTGTAAGTGAAAACAAATTTCAATATGTGTGTATAGGTGTATGGATCGTGTTGAACACAGCAGTAACACGAGGAACTAAGCTTTCAAATCATACCATGATCCACATGCAATACAGTCAAACCTGACTCGAAAGATCCGCATGGAAATATTTCAGGTGGTCTCTATCCATAGGTGTTCTTTTAAATTAGGTTATGGCTCGTGATGGCCAAAATAGTGGAAGAAACCCTTCAGGGGTCTTTAAAAAAAAATGGGTGGTTCCTTAAAACAAATAATCACCCAGATTATATGCTGGTAATCTACACAGATAGCCAATCACATTTATGTCAAATATAAACTCATTATTTTTTCCAATTCAGACACTGCATCCCTTTGTATGAGTCAACGAGTGAGTGAGTGAGTGCTATGTTGGCTTTGATCTTTGTCACATCTGGCATATATGACTACGGGCTACTTCATAAAGGAATGAGATTATCAGATGAAACAGCGTACAGGAAAAAGTAACTTTGCTTGATGATCTATGAACTAGAAGTCCTTATTGTAGCTAGCGCCCAACCAACTACACCGTGAGAAAGCCTGCTGTACGATATGGTCCCCGTACAGTATGGTGCAATACCAACTCCCTGGTGAGTACACTATCTCCAGCTGGCAGTCACAAATCCAGGACAAAAGCTCATGGGAACAAAACATCACAGGGACAAAACCATATGGGGACAAAACCTACATGGGAGATAGCTCCCTACAATTATGAAAATACCACTGAGGACAAAACCGTAGCCATATTTCCAGGGGATTTTGTGCTCAATATTTTTGGATCTGATATTAATATTTACAGTAGTACGATTAGGGGTCATCCTAGTACAGGGCTTAGATTCCAATTGATGATTGGTGTAATGAAGCGAAGTCAAAGATGAAACACTCCTCAGGTATGCCCACGCCGAGATTCGAACTCGGGTGGTAGTGATCTGTGTTCCAACGCGCTACCAGTTATGCCACAGAAGCACCCCTGTAGATTGCAATTACATTAGCTAGTACCTCCAAACGGCAGTCACATAAGTGAGCCAACAGGTGCAGATAGACAAGATCACAGTGTTCCATCAATTAAATGTACGTTATTATAAAATTGTAAAAAGGCAATAATTGTTTTTACCAGCTGACACAAATCACGTTGAAAGGTTTTGTGACATATTATTTAATTTTTGTCTCTAGGTCATCGTACATGAATGCTAATTTGTGTCATATAAATGAACTGAAAATAAATATGTAATTTATATAATATTATGTAGGAAACGGAAGAACTGAGTTTTCGAGATAATAATATACTCACCTGAACAGATGCCAACAGGTGAGATCTGTACGTATTGACAATCTCCTTTGTTCGACGGCGTTCTTCCTGCATTGTTCAATAACATTAAGACCTGATCAATTCTCAGACATGTATTCACCTTTTGCGAGTTGAAATTACCCCACACAATTCCCAAAGGCTTTCGCTATGATTTGTAATACATTAATGTCAATTAATTAAAAGTCAGCATTTAATATGCATATGGCGCATTAATGTGTAATCAAGTTATTAAACAAATAAATCTAAAAAATATGTACTTGGATTAAAATTAAATGATATTCTGTAACATTTGTAAATACTACACAGTCTTTTTTAACTATTGTGTGTGTTTGCGTGTGTGTGTGGGGGGGGGGGAGGGAAGGTTTCGGGCAAGGGGGCGGGGGTCGATATACGAATGGAGGGAGATACGATACTCAAATATATGTACTTTAAATAATAACGTTTACATACTACCACCCTCGTACACACAAAAAAGAAAACAAAAATACACAACCTATAAAGTAAAGATGACATTTTAACAACACAGTCAAGTCAGGATAATAGCACAACAATATGTTTTAGATTAGAGGAATCGAATCAATAACATAGCAACTATGTTATCGAAAATCACGTTTTAAAGCATTATGTTACCACACATCAATAAATTAATTATGTACAACCTATTGACCTCGGTAAATAATTAATTTAAGTATTCTTATACATGGATTATAAATGCAATGACACATCGTTATTGATACTACGCACCGAAGCACCCTGATCAAAACCAAAATACCTATATACTTACACTTATTAGGACACACACACACACACAAGATACACACACAGACATACACACACACACACACAGACAGACAGACAGACAGACAAACGTACGGATGCTTATCCATAAAAATAAGCAGGCCAATTTTAGTTATACTAAACTTGTTAATTAATCGTAACAAAGCAATAGTGTATTAGCCTGACCACCATACAGGATGTCACAAAAACATTATGGAAAAGAAATATAACATAATATTTAGAGACAATATTCTTCAACAAAGCAAGCGATTGCCCAAAGTAATAAATATAATCAAAATACAATTTACATAAATGGAGAGGAATCTTTACCCGGCTTGGTACTTCCTAAAACAACCGACGTCAGTTTGGTACAAGTTATCTGCGTTTGTATTTTGACTGAAGGATCACTTTGAGTTAAAGCCCGAACATTGCCAATCGGAACATATAGCCAGTAATGAAGTAGTTATGTTACACAGCTCGCACAAATCTATTACAATCTATTGTCCCGTTATTTATTTTCCAATGATGTTTTTGTTACACCCTGTACTCCGAACGTATCCATTTATACCGACACTCTTAGTGCACTTACCTCCAAGGTTAATTCCAAACGCTTTAATTAGGTTAAATAATAATATATGTGAAAACCATTAAAAGGGTTATTTGACCGGGCAAGGGTTCTTTTACAAACTCGGAACTTAATGTTTATGCAAATTCGACAGAACAGTTGTCGTTTCAGAAACCAGATAGAGAAATCAAACATCACAACAACATGTCTTATTTACTTCAGATAAAAGGAAATAAAAGTTTTAGAAATAATACTAAATATTTTTAGTCGAATATTAATCGTATTGGTGACAAAATACGAAAATATTATATTCGGGCATTGCGTAAAGTAAATACATTTTTCAATGGAAAATAGTTTACCTCCATCTGCCGCTGAAGTGTTAGAAGCTGGTTCTCGACTGATAACTTCTCCCTCTCCGCTTGAGCAACTGGCAGCACCACGCCCTCTGGTGACAATATTCTATCAACCTTATCGTTCAGCGTCTGGATAAAATGCTGCAATTTCTGGTTTTCCTCTTTCATCTTAGAGACCAGCTGGTCGGGAGGTATTTTGCTCGTATCCTGGATCGTGGCAATAATTGCCCTGAGATCGGAATTCTCAGTCTGCAGATAGAGAGCCTCCTGGTTTTTTGCTTCGAGTTCTCTCTGGATCAAGCCGACCCTGTCCTTCAGCTGCTCCATTTCTCCGACTAGTTGGATCTTTTCGAAGGCTCTGTCATTTACCGAGTCTTTCAGCTTTTCGATTTCTTTCTCTTTTTGGCCAGCCTGTACTGCCATGGCTAGCGCTTCCTTGACGTTTTCCACATCAGGATCCCTTTCTAGAACAGACTTCAAATGGTTGTTCTCTTCGCGGAGACCATCGAGATCATCCTGCATCCTTTTCCTCATTCGCGTGAAGTCCTGCTGCAATCCTTCAATCTGTTCGTTTAGCATTGTATTGTTTTCGAGCAGATCGTCCCTTTCTCGTTGTAGAGAAGCCAATTGAAGCTCCAAGTTCTTCTGCCTCAAATTTTGAATATCCTCCTCATCGGAGTCAGATCCAGATGAACCAGTTCGTCTTAATTGCTTCTCTTTATCGCCCTTTAGCTGTTCTACGAGGTCTCTCAGTGAAGCAATCTCCGTTTCGTATTCTTCTTGTTTCGTATGATTATGTTCGCTCTCCAGATGGGCAATGTCAGCCTTCAGGATTTCATTCTCGGTTGTGAGCTTGTCGAGTTCAGGAGACTCTTTGATCTTCCTCTCGTTTTCCAGGATACTTATCTGCTCCTTCAAACCTTCTACCATGGCCTTCAGAGCAATGTTTTCTCTGTTGAAGACATCGCCTTCTTTGTGAAGGTATGAAGAGCCAACTGAAGGTGAGCTCTCTTGATAAACAGCCTGCGGTGTCTGACGTGTCTCTTCGTTGTTTATCGAATCATCCTCTTCGCTCTGACTACTACTAACACTACTGTTTTTATATCTTCTCATCAACTCTGCCTTTTCTAAATCAGCCGTGGCTTTTTCCAACTCTCTTTTCAACGAGTCTCTCTCTTCCTTCAAACTTTCTACAATAATTTGAAGAGCTTCGGTTTGATTATGGTTAACTTGAACAAGCTCTGGCTTTTGAACCGACTCAACGTCTTCCTTTAGCCTTTCTACCATAGCTTTAAGCGCCAAGTTTTCTTTTATTAGTTCATCCGAAGATTTTTCCCTTTTCGTCTTTTTCTGGTCTTCGCCTTCACTCTCACTGCTATCACTACTTTCTTTTCGTTTTTCTCTTATCCTGTTCACCGTATCCAATTCAGCCTTCATCTGTTCCAACTGTTTTTCAAGTAAGTCGTTGTCTTCCTTCAAACGTTCTATCATGGCCAGAAGAGCTACAGTTTCATTTTTGTCAGTTTGAACAAACTCTGGGTTTTGAACAGAGTTCTGATCTTCCTTAAGTCTTTCTACCATAGCTTTAAGTGCTATGTTCTGTTTTAATAGATCATCTGAAGACAAGTTCCCCTTTGTCTTCTTTTCATCATCATCTTCGCTATCACTGCTGTCACTACTTTCTTCGTGTTTTTCTATAACCTTCTTTACTCTACCATCTGCCAATTCAGCCTTCATCTGTTCTAATTGTTTTTCCAGTAAGTCCCTCTCTTCTTTCACACTTTCTATCATGGCCTGAAGGGCAACAGTTTGGCTTTGATCAGTGATAGACAGCTTCTCAGGTGACTTTAGGTTTTCAAGTTCTGTTTCAAGTCGTAATTTGTCATCTTTCAGTGAAGCTACTATTTCTTTTAGAGCTTCATTCTCTTTCATATAGTCTTCTCCCAAGACTTGAGTTGGAGCACGTTGTGTTTGTTCAGACTCATTTGCATGAATCTTTTGAACAAAGTCCATACCTTCTTTTTCACCTTCACTCTCACTGCTATCACTACTTTCTTTTCGTTTTTCTCTTATCCTGTTCACCGTATCCAATTCAGCCTTCATCTGTTCCAACTGTTTTTCAAGTAAGTCGTTGTCTTCCTTCAAACGTTCTATCATGGCCAGAAGAGCTACAGTTTCATTTTTGTCAGTTTGAACAAACTCTGGGTTTTGAACAGAGTTCTGATCTTCCTTAAGTCTTTCTACCATAGCTTTAAGTGCTATGTTCTGTTTTAATAGATCATCTGAAGACAAGTTCCCCTTTGTCTTCTTTTCATCATCATCTTCGCTATCACTGCTGTCACTACTTTCTTCGTGTTTTTCTATAACCTTCTTTACTCTACCATCTGCCAATTCAGCCTTCATCTGTTCTAATTGTTTTTCCAGTAAGTCTCTCTCTTCTTTCAAACTTTCTATCATGGCCTGAAGGGCAACAGTTTGGCTTTGATCAGTGATAGACAGCTTCTCAGGTGACTTTAGGTTTTCAAGTTCTGTTTCAAGTCGTAATTTGTCATCTTTCAGTGAAGCTACTATTTCTTTTAGAGCTTCATTCTCTTTCATATAGTCTTCTCCCAAGACTTGAGTTGGAGCACGTTGTGTTTGTTCAGACTCATTTGCATGAATCTTTTGAACAAAGTCCATACCTTCTTTTTCACCTTCACTCTCACTGCTGTCACTACTTTCTTTTCGTTTTTCTCTTATCCTGTTCACCGTATCCAATTCAGCCTTCATCTGTTCCAACTGTTTTTCAAGTAAGTCGTTGTCTTCCTTCAAACGTTCTATCATGGCCAGAAGAGCTAAGTTTCATTTTTGTCAGTTTGAACAAACTCTGGGTTTTGAACAGAGTCCTGATCTTCCTTAAGTCTTTCTACCATAGCTTTAAGTGCTATGTTCTGTTTTAATAGATCATCTGAAGACAACTCCCCCTTTGTCTTCTTTTCATCATCGTCTTCGCTATCACTGCTGTCACTACTTTCTTCGTGTTTTTCTATAACCTTCTTTACTCTACCATCTGCCAATTCAGCCTTCATCTGTTCTAATTGTTTTTCCAGTAAGTCCCTCTCTTCTTTCACACTTTCTATCATGGCCTGAAGGGCAACAGTTTGGCTTTGATCAGTGATAGACAGCTTCTCAGGTGACTTTAGGTTTTCAAGTTCTGTTTCAAGTCGTAATTTGTCATCTTTCAGTGAAGCTACTATTTCTTTTAGAGCTTCATTCTCTTTCATATAGTCTTCTCCCAAGACTTGAGTTGGAGCACGTTGTGTTTGTTCAGACTCATTTGCATGAATCTTTTGAACAAAGTCCATACCTTCTTTTTCACCTTCACTCTCACTGCTATCACTACTTTCTTTTCGTTTTTCTCTTATCCTGTTCATCATATCCAATTCAGCCTTCATCTGTTCCAACTGTTTTTCAAGTAAGTCGTTGTCTTCCTTCAAACATTCTATCATGGCCAGAAGAGCTACAGTTTCATTTTTGTCAGTTTGAAGAAATTCTGGGTTTTGAACAGAGTCCTGATCTTCCTTAAGTCTTTCTACCATAGCTTTAAGTGCTATGTTCTGTTTTAATAGATCATCTGAAGACAACTCCCCCTTTGTCTTCTTTTCATCATCGTCTTCGCTGTCACTGCTGTCACTACTTTCTTCGTGTTTTTCTATAACCTTCTTTACTCTACCATCTGCCAATTCAGCCTTCATCTGTTCTAATTGTTTTTCCAGTAAGTCCCTCTCTTCTTTCACACTTTCTATCATGGCCTGAAGGGCAACAGTTTGGCTTTGATCAGTGATAGACAGCTTCTCAGGTGACTTTAGGTTTTCAAGTTCTGTTTCAAGTCGTAATTTGTCATCTTTCAGTGAAGCTACTATTTCTTTTAGAGCTTCATTCTCTTTCATATAGTCTTCTCCCAAGACTTGAGTTGGAGCACGTTGTGTTTGTTCAGACTCATTTGCATGAATCTTTTGAACAAAGTCCATACCTTCTTTTTCACCTTCACTCTCACTGCTATCACTACTTTCTTTTCGTTTTTCTCTTATCCTGTTCACCGTATCCAATTCAGCCTTCATCTGTTCCAACTGTTTTTCAAGTAAGTCGTTGTCTTCCTTCAAACGTTCCATCATGGCCAGAAGAGCTACAGTTTCATTTTGATCAACTTGAAGAAATTCTGGCTTTTGAACAGATTCAAGTTCTTCTTTAAGTCTTTCAAGCATAGACTTAAGTGCCATGTTCTCTATCATCAGGTCATCAGAACATTTGTTCATCAACTTCACTCCCTCATCATCTTCGTTGCTGCTACTATCGCTACTTGCTTCACGACCTTCTCTCGGCTTATTTACTTTACCATCGGCTTTCATTTCTTCTAACTGTTTGTCTAGTATGTCTCTTTCCTCCTTCAAACTGTCTACTATCGCTTGAAGGGCGACAATTTGGCTTTGGTCATCTCGTTTAAGTTCTGGGTTATGAACCGACTCAAGCTCCTCTTTAAGTCTATCTATCATAGCTTTAAGTGCTATGTTTTCCTTTATTAGTTGACTTCTGTGCACGTCCTTCCCTTTTTCCATTTCTTCATCACTTTCACCGTCACTGCTGTCACTACTTTCTTCTCGTTTTTCTCTTATCTCGTTCACCGCATCCAATTCGGCCCTCATCTGTTCCAACTGTGTTTCAAGTGAATCTCTGTCTTCCTTTAAGCATTCTATCATGGCATTAAGAGCAAACGTTTCATTTTGCTGAGTTTGAAGAACTTCTGGGTTTTGGACAGAATCAAGCTCTTCTGTTAGTCTCTCTACCATAGCTTTTAGTGCTGCGTTTTCTTTAATTAATTCTTCTGAATGGAAGTGTCTCTTCTTTTTGTCGTCTCCGCCATCTTCGCTATCACTGCTGTCACTACTCTCTTCGCTTTTGTCATCAGCCAACTCGGTCTTCATTTCTTCCATCTGTTTTTCAAGTAAATCTCTCTCTTCCTTCAAACTTTCTACTATGGCTTGAAGAGCAATATTTGGTCTTTCATCAGTAATTCCCAAATTCTCCGAAGGCTTACTGTTTTGCAACTCTCTCTCAAGCAGCAGCTTTTCATCGTTCAGTGAATCGACCATTTCCTTGAGCACTTCATTTTCTTCTAGCAATTCTGTATTATCGTCATGTAACTCATCTGAAGCATCGTGAAGGAGTTTCTGTAAATGTGTAATATTCTCATGTAACTGTTCGTTTTCATCGATAAGCTCCTCATTCCTTAGCTGGAGTTCTTCCAGGGCAGTACCCAAGAGTTGGGGCGATGCCGCTTCCTTCTCATGTTCTAGTTCTTGCAATGCTTCCCTGAGTTTCTGATTTTCATTTTTTAAATCTTCTGCAAGATTGCCTGGCAATGCTCTTTGCTCTGGTGCATCTACTGCCATTATTAACTCATCATCAGCACTTGCTTGGAGAGTCTCCATTTGCTCCTTCTGAATAACAACCATTTCTCTCGGTACCAAGACTTCCCTCTCCAAATCTGTTTCCTTATCAGATTCTGAATCCGAACTTGAGCTTCTACTAACTGAATTCCTGGCCCTTTCTGAGCCTTTCTGTCTTCTGAGGACTTCATTTTCTATCTGTATTTCTTGGTTTTTTTTCTCTAATTCTTGAACTGCCATTATCAACTCGGAGTTTCGTTCAATCAGGGTTACGTTTTCTTCCATGAGGTTATCTTTCTCATCATCATGTTGTTCTTTAATACTCTTTAGTGTATCCTGTGTTTCAGACAGCTGCATATCCAGCTCTTTAAGTTCATTATCCTTTTTGGACAGAATCTCATTCAATCGTGCTAGTTTGATAAGTAGTGCTTGTTCACCTTCCTTCAGCTTCTGATCCTTCTCCCTAAACTCTTGGTCCTTTTTGGCTAATATTTCTTGAAGGCCATCAATATGTGACTTCAACTCTTTGTTATCTTGTTGCAAAGATTCAGTGTATTTCTCACTGCCATCGAGAAGTTTTGTTTGTTCATCAATTGTGCTTTTAAGGCCGAGAATTTCAGATGCCAGATGCGCCTTTTCCTCAGCCCACATATATTTCTCCTGGTCAACTGCGTTGCTGTTGCCAATTGCTTCTTGTAATCTCTCCACCTCTAGCTGGATTCTTGAACGATCCTCAATAGCGTTGTCCCTTTCACGTTTCGTCTCATCTCCAAATGTTGCCAACTGTCTAAGGGAAAAGATTTCCTCTTTTAATTCTCTGTTTTCATCTAGCAAACTGTTCTTCTCCACCTGGAGCTCTTCAGCTAAACGAGCTATTTCCTCATAGTTTTCTAATTGGTTCTGCAGTTCCACATTGATTTTTGACAAGTTCTCATTTCGTTCAATAATGTCTTTATTAATATTCTCATGGCTCAGATCCTCGACCTCTTCAGAGGCCGATCCACACTCTGATGAACTGGATTCGGATGATGATCTGGTTTTCGCAAATCCAAACTGATCTGCAACATTTTTTTTCTGGCCAATATAAGACGATAATTCGTTTTCTTTTGAACCGTCAGGGTGTTCATATTGCATGTCTATTTCTTTGGCCATAATTTCGAGCTGTTCTGATTGGCTTTTCACGATTTCTTTTAGGGCATCGTTTTCCTTCATCAGATTCACCATTTTCTTCTGATGTTCAACCTTTACATTATCCCGCTCATCATCATCACTATCACTTGTGTCACTACGCTGTTGCATTTTTTGAGGCGATGATTGTAAAGGAACCTTTACTACTTGTACCTGCTCTGGCCATGATTGACCTTCAGCACTTTCTTGTTTTGCTATTTTTTCAATCTGATGACCCATCGCTTTCTCACCAGTAAGGTCTTCTATGGTAGCTTTCAGGATTTTTATTTCCAACAAGTGGTCCATTGTAATCTGATTATTCATAGCTTCTCGCTCTTTCAGACTTTCCAACATTTGTTCCATTGCAACAATTCTCTGGTTGGTAGCTTCTGACGGAATAATTTGTCCCATTATATGTGGTGTTGATTCCAACTCTTTCTCCAAGATCTCGATTCTCTCTTTTTGACAATCAACAATCGTTTTCAGTGCCGTTATTTTTTCACCATCTTCGAATTTTGTCATCTTTGAACTCTTTTCTAATCGTTTAATTTCCCCTATCTTACGTTCCAGGTTTTCCTCCAGAATCTTTCTAGCAGAAGTATCTTCGACTTCAATTATAGTTTCTTTAGGTTTCTGCTCTAACTGTTCTTCCAGATTCTTAATGCATTCTCGTTGGCTGCATACCATTTGTTCCAATGAAACTACTTTCTTTACATCCATTTTTGTAGTAATGAGTTCTTGATTGTTTTGTTCAAGAAGTTTTTCCAGATTTTCGATATGTTCCTTCTGACTTGCAATCATCTCCTTTGCAGCATCATCAGTCTTGGTATTCTCAACTATTATTTCCTTAGGTTTCTGATAGAGTTCAGTTTCCAAGATTTCGATTCTCTCCTGCTGACTGGTGACCATCTGAAGCAGGGCCTCAATTTTCTTTGTATCCTTGACCTGCACCAAGACTTCCTTTGGTTTCTGGTCAAGTTCAGCTTCAAGGTTTGCAATCTTTTCTTGCTGACTTTCAACAATCTGCTGAAGAGATTCACATTGTTTTGTGTCCATGACCTCATTTACGACTTCTTTTGGCTTGTGATGAAGTTCATCTTCCAACCCTTCGATCTTTTCTTTTTGACTCATTATCATTTGTTGCATAACTGATATCGCATTGGCATCTGCCACCTCATGAACAATATTCTCAACATCCTTCCTCTCCTGATTCAATTGCGCTTCGAGGATTTCAATCCGTTCCTTCTGGCTTTCTACCATCTGCTGCAAGGAGCTATTCACTTTAGAATCTTGTATGTCTCTTTGTCTTACTCTTGGCACCTCTTCAAGTTCCTTTTCAAGATTAGTAATTCTCTCCTTTTGGCTTTCAATCATAGGGTTCTGTATGTGACATTCTGTTGCTGGGCAGATTCCAAAAGACCTTCCAGTTTTGCTAACATTGCTCTCAGTCTCATGTTATCTCCCTCCAAATCAACGGAAATTGGCACCACCTCAGCCCTAACTGATCTCTCTCTTTCCAAGTCCAGCTCCTTCTCAAGGATTTCAAGTTGTTCTTGAAGACTTTTTACCACTTCTTTCAGAGGCATTTTTCTCTTGTCTCAGGTGAAGTATGTCAGAATCGTCTGAAGCCAGTTTTGGAGCAGCACTGACCATGGCGGTTTCTTTTTGCTCAATGACCAACTCTTGCTCACCGTCGTTCGCCATCATTTCACCAGTCATTTGGGAAATCATTGCCTTTAATGCCTTATTTTCGATACAGAGTTGCTCATTTATCGTCATTTGCGTCCCAATTTCGTTGTTCATTATCGTCACCTTTGCGATCTGTTCCTGGAGTTGCCTGTTTCTGTTATTCAGCTCATTAACCATGTTTCGCAGTTCATCGAGGTCTGATTTGCTGTCCATGGTGCTGTTCAGCTTCATCGCTTTGGTCAACTGAACTTTCAACCTCTCCAGTTCGGCGCGCATTTTTACCTTCTCTTCATCACCCGACCACACATCCAGTGGCCTGACTGATTTCTGTAATTTGTTTTCAGCTTCAAGGATTTCAATTTGTTCACGCTGGCTGTCTAACATAGCCTTAAGGACATCGATGTTCTGGTCTTTTGTCTGCATTCCATTGCTCTTGCTACAGGTATCAAGTTCCACTTGCTGTCTTGCTACGATATTTTTCAATTCCTTAATCTCGTTCGCCAGTTCGTGAACTTGAAATCTCTTATGCTTATCGGCATCCAATTCTGAATCACTATCACTACTGCTCTCGCTCCCTTCTTGGAGATCGTTATTATTAGCACGGATTTGTGATCCGGGTGCTGCTTGTAGCTGCACTGGACTAACCTGAACTCTTACCTCTTCGATTTGGACCTCATCGCCAACCTGAGGTACGCCAACGTCCTTATACTGTTGTAGGATGTCTATCTGTTCCTTCAGTCTTTCCACCATTTCATGCAGACTGACGTTCTCCAGCTTTAGATTGCGTCTCTCTTCATCATGACCTCTATCACCTAAGATTGTGGACACAGCAACTGTGTTCTTCGAGACTTCGAGTTCCAGTTCCAAAATTGTCATTTGTTCTTTCAGTCGTTCCACCATTTCTTTTAAAGCCGCGTTTTCGACAAGAAGATCTGCATCTACTGACTTCTGCTTAGTATCTGTCCCAGGCAAAATGTCAGCATTCTGTTGTTTCAAATTCTGAACCATTTCTTTGAGGACAACATTCTCTCTGATCAGTTCAGACTTATCGGTAACTTGGGGTGAATCTTGGACTCCCCTTATACTTAGGCTAATTATCTGCTGTTCCTGTTCATCGTTTTGATCTTTCAACCTTATGACCATTTCTTTTAGAGCTATGTTTTCTTTAAGTCTATTATCCAGGTCTGGCGACTCAGTTATTATGGTCGTCGATTCTTCGCCGACGTGATCAGTGCTTCTATGGTTATTACTATCTTGTTCCAACAATTCCACTTGCTCTTTCAGACGTTGGACCATTTCTCTAAGAGCCATGACCTCATTTTCATCGATGTTAACCTGTTGTACCACAGTGATTGGCACTTTTTGCTCAGTTTCCTGCTCAAGAACATTATTTTGTTCACGAAGTCGCTCGACCATTTCTTTCAAAGCATCATTTTCCAACATCACGGATGAGACGTCAATGCCTGCAACTGATGTGTGCTGAACTTCTTCATGTTGTCTTGGTGATTCCATGATCTGAGCTTCAAGAATTTCATTTTGTTCCTTAAGTCTTTCGACCATTTCCTTCAGAGCAGCTAACTGATTGTAATCTGGTGATTTACCGACGGCAGATTGCACTGGGATGGTCTCCACAACATTGACAACAATTGTGCTAATGTCCTCGGGTAACTCATCCACTGACGAGGCAGATGACAAGGAACGTTCGCTTTTCACTGGTTCCTGCATCAGTTGCAGCTGAAGTAGCTCATTCTCCTCTTTCAGCCTTTTTATGATCTCCTGCATACCAATGATCTTGGTATCATCGGCCATCATCTTCATGAACGACTGAGGATGCTGGTTTAAATTGTCCCGTTGAAGAATTTCATTTTCCTCCCTCAATCGTAACACCATCTCCCGAAGAGCTATTACTTCTCGAGCTTCAGCTTCTTTGCTGACGGAAGACGTCTGCTGAATCGAGTTCTCTGTCTGAAGAATGTCGTTTTCTTCCTTCAGTTTCTTGACCATCTCTTGCAGGGCAACTAATTCATTGTTATCCAATGGGGGCACCACTATCTGTTGTTGTCCATTGATAATCTGCTCTTCTAATGCATTATTTCTTTCCTTCAGACTTGCCACCATTTCCGTCAATGCTACATTTCTCTTCTTCAAATCTGTCATATCTTCGATACCAATCAGACTTGATTGGGCATGAATTTCTTCCAGTCTTGCTAGCTCTGATCTCAGCAACCTGTTTTCCTGCTTGAGTTTATCGGGAGCAGCAGCCATAACCGTGACCGCATTCAATACCTGAACGTGGGGCGGGTCGGCATTTAAAATTGCCTCTTTTGGGGCAATCGGTGATGCTGAATCACTGGTAATGTTGATAACAGTTGTTTCGGGTGTCTTACTCTGCACAGCGGGAACGTCTGCACCTGTCTCCATGACATCCGGCAGCTCCATGTTCTGACTCCGCAGCAATTCCAGTTGCTCTCTTTGTCTTTTTACCATTTCCTTCAGGGCCACGTTTTCCGTCTGAAGATGTGGGAACTCGGGCCTGACAAGCGTCTGACCAGTGCCACCGATCTTGGTGCCATGGAGTTTCTCCAATTCCAGGATGTCGTTCTGTTCCTTCAACCTCTCCACCATCTCTTGCAGTGCCGCGATTTGTTTCAGATGGTCGTGGCAATCATCGCTCCGTTCCACAGACTTCACGGCGGCTAGTCTTACCCGTAAGGTCTTCGATGTTCTGTTTCAAATCTTCCTTTTCTCTGGCCGCATTCCGCAGCGCATCTAAGAGCCTTGCCATTGTTGTCTTCATCTTTTCATTTTCTTCTCTGGTGGCAAGAAATTCGTCGATGCTCGGCAACTTGCTCATGCTGTTTTCAATGTCCTTCTGTATCTGAGCCACTTGTGAGAGTAATTTATTATTTTCTTCAGTCAGACGGGCGTTTTCAGCCAGAAGTTCGTCGTTTTGTCGCCGCAGCTCGGTGTTGTCATATTGGAGTTGACCATTCTCACGGGTGACCTTTCTGTTCTTGTCAACCAATTCTTGCAGATTTGCGATCTCCGATCTTATGGGAATCACACTGCTCTGGAGATCCGCATTGTCGGCCTTTAGGGCCCAATTTTCCTTGCGTAGCTGCTCTAGTTGCTGCATGAGTGACGCACTGACTGGGCTCAGGGGCGGAGTGTTTCTTAGCCTTTCCAGAGTATCCTGAGATTAGCAAAATATGTCATTACATACTCTCTCTGTGTGTGTGTGTGTATGCATGCGTGTGCATGTGTGGGAGCATCCTTTATACAGTATTGTTTTTATTTATGAATATTTGGGTACTGACGGTGTTTATAAAAGAACTCCCCTACTCCCAAATCAGCACTCATCATATTCAGTGATTCCCAGCTGTACCAGGCCAATATTCTTTAGCTGCAGTGCTTTGATCTAGTTAGCTTGCAATATATATTCTATCTGCCATGCAGCGGTACTCAGGTGAGCTTTGTACTCACAGAGTTATATTTAACATGCAACTGCAGAGTAAAAGGTATACCTTGTTGAGTAGCCTTGTAAATGGACATTTCTGATAAGAGAAGCGCTATTGTGAGACGAACCATTGTGGATTTTTTAATAGGGTAGTGATGTAATCTGGATCATCAGCGTAGAGATATGGTAAAAAATGGTAGGAAGAATATTGGCGGGGATATTTAGCATTTTATATAATTAGAGGCAGATAATGGTGAAGGTTAAATGGAGTGTGTTACCTAGGTGTTTTATGTGTCGTGTGAGGATTGTTTCTGTACATTGGTCGCCATAGAAACAAATATCACTGAGGCAGATATAAAAGGCTTATATTTAGAGTTAGGAGGAATGACTACCCCTATTATAATCGTTAACCGAAGGTGATTTTTATTGAGTCTAAAATACTAGAGAAAGTATGGGTTTGATCAAACAGTGGGACCAGTAAAGAAACTAACATTTCTAGACTTAGAGATTGATTCAGAACAAAATTTAAAAATAGTAATAATAAGTGATATTTATATAGCGCCCTATTCAGCTAGAAGCTGCTCTAAGGCACTTTGCAATATTATTTACAATATTATTATCCCTGACTCAGACCTGTTTCCAACCAGCACATATCCCAACTCCCAAGGGAGTATACAATGCATGCTGCCATTATAGGCACAAAGCGTTAGTCAAACAACACAGCCATTGCATCCTGTCAAGTTCTCATTTTGTTTATGGATGAGTGAACCAGTCACCACATGACAGCATTGCAGCTCATAGAGCCTCGAACCCACGACTGTTCAGCTACGAGTCCTACACTCTAACTAACTGCGCTATCATGGCTTCATTAAGTATTGTATGGATTTCTCTTGCACACGGTGCATTTTAGTGTGTGTGATGTACTGGCACTGTTATGTACTTAATTCGAGTACATGTTTTCATAAATCACACTGGAAATTTGTCAAATATTAGCTGAATTAATTCATAATTTTGCATAAATGTCTCTTGATTCACCCAAGCTAGTGGTAATATTTTAGCAGATGCAATAAGCAGAATGTGCTATCCGAATTTACAAAGTGGTTTTTAACATTTTTAGGCATACGCAAGCCAGATCCGTATATTAAGTATATTAACTCAAGCTACCATAGGTCTCATAAAGCTTCCATTTTCATATTTTGCAAGTGCTTGAGAGAGCAAGATGATATATCTAAGTACAGGTACAGGTGATTACCAGTGGCAAAGACATCTAAAAAAACATTATTCTTCTCAACTCAAATCATATCAGGATTTTGTGATCAATTAAATTACTGTCGAATGTCCCAAAATAGATGAAAATCCCTTGAAATCTTGATTATCAGTTCAGTACAACAGAAGATGTACAGATTGCATTCGGCCCAAATAACGGGACCAGTTCTCGATTTATACGAAACCTTCTTGACGTTTTTAATTCATATGTTTAGTCGAAATTCAAACAAACCTCCACATGCATTAGTTCCTGATCGACTGTGGCCCTGTTCTGGATCAGCTCCTCAACATCAACATTAGCCGGCTGAGTACCGACTCTCAGTCGTGCTACGTGATCCTGAAGACCGGAAAGTTCATTGTTCATCCTCTCTTGGTTAAACTTCAGAGCCTGATTCTCATCGCAGTAATCATCAATCTAAGTGAGAAATGTACAAAAAAATATCAGACGAAATCAAATGTCTTGAAAGGAAAATATTAGGTCACACAGGGAGTACAGGTAGTAGGCCAATCCGGATACTCCTCATCCAGAGATGTTGGGTTTATGTCATCTATAACCTTAGAACATAACTACACATAACTAAACTTTGTAATGTTGTTGATGTTGTTGTTATTGTTGTTAAATAATAATAATAATAATAAATAATAATAATAAGGTGATGATGATGATGATGATGATGATGATAATGATGGTAGCCACGAATATGACAATAGTGATGATAGTGGTGATGATAAAGATGACACCAATAAGTAAAATATCAACAACAACAACAACAACAACCAAAATGCTGTATAAGATTTAGGGATGGCATAGTGTTTGTAGAAATAGTTCAGTTCGGTTGTTTAATCTCGGTGTTGGTCACATCTCGGATATATGGCAGAAAGGCGATTGCCTAGAGAAACATATCCCACAAACACAGGAGTAAGTTGGATTTGAACCCACAGCCCGAAGTTTTGCATTGCAATGACCTAACGCATCATTAAAGGACCAGCGTGAATATGCAAATAGTTTAAGTGAAAGAGCTGTTTGTTTCAAAGCCGTAGGTTCATTTCAACTCTCTTGTGGTATATCAATACAGACTGCATAAACTTGAAATATTGCAGAAAAATCAATAGGAAAAATGTGCAATATGCTGGATACAATGCACCGACAACTCCACCGACAACTCCACCGACAACTCCACCGACAACTCCACCGAAAACTGCACTCGGCATTACCACATTAGTGGACATAAACAATATCCAACTCTGTAAATTAATGTACTTTACTTACTCCAGTCCAAAAATATTTACAAATAATCCTCTTGTAACCATTCATCAAACACATCATTCCCGGGATCCTTATATCATAGCTAGAAAAAATAGCAGTGCTGCGAGAACCTTTATTCACTTTGAAATAAATATACTGATTGATTGATTGATTGATTGATTGATTGATTGATAATGATAAAAGGCAGCACTGCATTTGCGTTTCAGTCAATAATGGATTTTATTGGCGCAGACAGGGTGAGGACATTTGTTATAATGCTTTTTTATTGCAGTAACATATTTTTTCAATGGTATTAGAATTCCACGGGAAGGCACCGATTTGAAATTTTCAGGTATGGCTGTGTTAGGATTGAATTGAATTAAATTACGTTGTTCATATATATCCCTCCGAATGTGTACAAACTTTAACTCGTGCCATCTAGGTTTTGGAATAATGTGTAATTACATGTTAACAAACTGAGATTTATACTAGTGTGGATATTGTGTTTGATTCGCTGTGGGTGTGATATGGACACTGGGATCGTTGTTTGTATTAAGCGCATGTGTACGTGTCTAATTATTCGTATCATGACGACCTGTTATCTTTGCTTGTGTATATCATAACGATATGGAATCATTTTACGTGTCATAATGATTTGTCATCGTTCCTGTGTTGTCATAACGACCCATCGTCATGTTTGAGATAATCAAATCACCTTTTTGTCAACATCCAGTGTTGTCGAAATATTTACATTAATTGGATTATGTATAATAAAGTGTGCAGAGCATTTTCAGTTTATTGTTTCAATTACAGGGGGGGTGCATTATATAAGCAATGCTTCAACCATCCTCCTTTTCAACATTCTACATGTGTTTGATTTCATTAAAATCATGCATTATGAGAGTTGAAATAAATTAATTGAATTGAATTGAAAAAAGTTAGTAGAGTATATACCATTATTAGAATGCGGATGGCAACTCAAGGCAGTTATTTAATGTTTCATGCCACTTCACTTATCTCAATTTGTTCTCAAACTCACCTGTTCAAGGTTGCTTTCACCGATAAATAATGTTCATCGTTCAAATATCTTATCACAGATCATATTTGGGATATCACTATACAGCCTGCCAGTAAGAGCACTTTATCAAAATTAAATTATTATTATTGTTTTAGCCATGATAAATTTTCATCTACCTGAAGTAATGCTTGAGCAGAAAGCTTAACAAATATCAGCCTAAGAAATCATATCAAAATATTGATACCTCAGCAGTGATAGCATTACAACATGGTGATAATAATAATAATAATAATAATAATAACATCATATTTAACAACAAATGTGAAAACCGATGCCCAACTTACGGATTTCTTCAGTTCTTCAATCTTTGTGTTCAAAAGCAATACTTCCTTTTCGTGTGCCTCTTGAATGTCACCAAATGCGGAGAGTTCATGAAGATCCCGTTCCGATGTTGTTGGTCTTACCTGAGTTATTGGTTCCTTAAAATATACAGAAAAAAGTATTTCAAATAATTATAGCTTATATTTAATATAAAATAATATATAGCTGTGTGTGTGTTTCTGTGTGTGTATTTGTGTGTATCTGCATATATATATATATATATATATATATAATTAAAATATACAATTTTTATGTGAAACATTAACAAGATAAATTTTACAGATACGATTTGAAGAGTGAGTGAGTGAATGAGTGAGTTCTTTTTTTTAACCTTAGGATCACATTTGAGATGAAACATACATTGATGGGTTAAACATTAAGGAAATATCTCACAAACTCAGGTATGTCTGGGATTCAAGACCTATCTTGAAGGTTTTCAGTTCATTGATATCAGAGTACTACGAGAACAGTCTAACACATAATAAACATGGCTAACTGACATAATTGTATATAGCATGCAGGCAATTGCACACACACACACACACACACACACATACACACAGACACACAGTTTGGTGTACCTGGAGTTGCGCATGCAGATATTTTATTGTCTCTTCCATTTCTGCAGTTTTCCTCCTCTCCTTCTGCAGCTGATCATTGAGATTCTGGATCTATTACATTAACAATAAGAAATAAAGATCCACAGAAACGAAATAGTATTTTATTCCCCAAAAAACAACAACAACAACAACACGATGACTTAAATAGACTTAGACCGGTTTCTTTTTAGTTTTGCAGCATGAGAATTAATCTATTGAAAAGGTTTAACTTTTTTGCACAGTTTCCATCAAAATGAAATTTAGTCTTTACCTCTTTCTCAAAATTGCCAGCAATTTCTTCGCTAATCTTATCCTGTAAAAAAGTAGGCAAATAAATAAATGGCGGAAGGATGCTCTTAATGAGCTTTTAAAATAGACATCAGAGTTTTATATTCTCAGTAATAGAATAATAATTATCAGAAAGATAAAGTTCTCCAAATTAATTCAATCCGATTAAAAACCCTTTTTTTAATTACCTAATATTTATATTAACCAATCCACTAAATATCTGATATATGTGCGAATGAAATTTATGAATGAAAACCGATGTAATCATTATTTTGAAATAACAGACTTAAAGCACGTATACTCACCAAATGAGCCATTTGATAAAGAAAAAATTCACAACACAATGGTGATAATTGGCGAACAATTCTATCATTATGTCATCGTTCAGTTCAAACTGCCACAATCGGTGCTGAGGCGTCGAATATTTGGGCTACTTTAACATAAACCACCGACTGTGGCAAGTTGATCTGACACAACGCAGCGTTTGATGATTACACCGATTAAACTATTACTGATACGTGTACAATGAAATAAGAGATTTCTAAAAGCAGATATTTATAAATATGTTTTCTTGATTATTGACAAATTAGCAGAACTGCGATAAATTAATGACAATTAGTACGAATGTACAATTATCGATATTTAAGACGAAGTCAGTGGGAGGGGGGGGAGGGAAGAGGAGCAGGATGACGGTAAAATAAGTTTGTACATAGAGAGAAGAATCAGTACCAACCCACTCTTTGACCGCCGTGTTAGTGATAATATAGTATCCGAGTCTGTCTCGTTGAGCACGAAGTTGATCGTTTTCTAGACAAACCCGTTCGTATTGCGCTCCTAAAACTTCTTTGTCAGCTTCTAGCTCCTAGACGTGGTCACGGAGAGGGTGATATGTGGGTGGTACAATAGGTGCTGTTAAGGTGGCATTAGTGGTATGTTGCGCGATGGTTGGTTTGAGGTGGCGTACAACTAGGGAGAGGGTGTTGGTATAGCAAGTGGTGATTTGTGCACGATTAAAATGGTACAGTTTGTGGCATTAGGGTGGCGCAGTTGGTGGTGTTGGAATGGTGCAACGAGTGAGTGTGGTGTCAGTGTGGTAAATGGGTGATGTTAGGGTGGATGGCACAATAGGTGATGCTATGGTATGGTTTGTGGTGTTAGTGGGTGGTTTTAAAATGGTATGATTGAAGAGTGGTGTTAATGTATAAAATGGGTGACGTTTGGGTAATACAATGGATGATGCCGGGATGGTGTAATGGGTGATGTTAGGGTGGTACAATTGGTGTAGTTAGATTGGTATAATGTATGCCATGTTGCAGAAGGTAAAGCACAAGGTGGTGCACATAATCATATATATATATATATATATATATAATTTTTCATAATAAGCATGCATAGTAAAGGTGCAATTAATACCGTTCTAGATCTGATTGATACAGTCTAAATATAATCAAGCACAGCAAGGAAGATAATCATTGAAATTTTGACCAAGACAATTTCTTTGATACACATCTTTGCAAAAACGTATTTCAACAAAGATACCACTCCAATGTCATTCAAAGACATCAGCATCGATTGAATACTGCAAAGGTTTCAGGGAACCCCAAAGCCATCATCAGTCAGGTACACATTACCGTCTGAGCCACGTTGTGATGACTTACCTTGTAAACATCTCCGCCGTGTTTGCTCTGAGGTAGTGGCATTTTGGTGGTATTTACAAGTTCATCTAAATATTGTGGTTTTGGCTCTTTGTTGCTGGTAGAAGGATGCTGGTCGATGGGGACGACAAATCCGGACTCATCATCGGAAGATTCCTGTTGATAAACAAAAGATGTCTTAGGTCAAGTATTGATCTACGAACCTGAAGTGGTAAACCTGAGAATGGCTGAACGGTGGTAGAGTCATTGGGGCAAGAGGTTGGAATAAGAAGATAGATTGTCTGTTGTCCAATCCCCTAAAAAAACTCTGGTCGCTCTGGTCAATATAAAATCATCATCTCTATCATCATTATGAACTTAATCATTGATAGTGTTATCATCATCATCATCATCATCATCATCATCATCAACAACAACAACAACAACAACAACAACAACAACAACAACAACCATATTCTTATCATTATCACATGAAATCAACATACAAACATAATTTAGACATAGACCCAAGAAAATCATTATTTATTATCATCTTCATTATTAAATATCAATACTTTCAATAAACAAAAATATGTCTCAATAACATTTTAACTGAAACAACAGTAATATCAATAATAATAATAATAATAATAATAATAATAGTAAATAATAATAATAATAATAAAATATCAATTCAAGAACCAATGAATTACGTAACATTTTTAAAAAGCAAACAAATGTGAGAATTAGTAGGCACTTGTGACCTAATTTGTCTAAATAGGTCATTCTCTAATCTTGTCCCTATAAGTAAGTCATGTGACTGACCTGATTATAGAACATTAAATGAACTGAACAAACAGTAACAGCTGCAATTCATCATTATTATTCTGGGAAATTATTCCGAAGTTGCAACTGGATTTCAACCATAAAATCGTCAAAGCTGCCATGTGTAGTAGTTGTTTGACTGAAATTTCTGTCGCGTAAAAACAACCAATTGAAGAATTATGAAAGAAAGTAGTGCACAGGTTTTTAAGTGCGTATATAGAGTAAAATTCGTTTCCCAAAGTTTATATTAGATAATGTTCATATTGGATGATGTGTTCAGAAAAACTTTAGAGACAATGACATTTTGGACTAGTTTCCAACCTCCATAAGCTAGTAGATGGATTGATCAATGGATGGATGGATTGAGGGATGGATGGATGGATTAGGACAGAGGATTTAGCAATTAGACAGATATATAGATAGATAGACAGACAACAATATGGAGAGAAAAACTACTTGATACTTAATTATATGAACAATATTCATATAGCCATCATGATTGGCTAATCACCATTGTCATCATCGTCATCATTATCACCACCACCATCATCATCATCATCATCATTATCATAACCATTATCACAACGTATTCACATTTCATAAACAATGAATGATGCGATGTGATAAGCTTTTAATTTATAAGCCAGTCCAGATGTAAATGTGCAAAACTAAAATCACTCATCACCACGACGACAATGATGATCATCGCAATGAGGAACATCGCCACGATCACCAACATCGCCAAAATCATCCTCCTCAGCCCCATCACCATCACCAACCCTTTACATTCACGCCTCCCATTGTAAGCAAGCAATTATAACAAACCTAACAGAGCATTATATTTACTTCATCATTAATTGGTTCCACCGAAGTATGTACATCTAGCACTTCATCGTGACCATTTATTGTTGGCTCCTTCGACTAGAAGAGAGATAATTAATTAATTTAAAAAGAAAAATTTCTTTCTATTCCTTCGGGAATGTTTGGCGGAAATCAACGGACATCTTAAATAAGAGTGCATTCAACCGAATTAGATGACATTCGCAACGGTTATGGCATCTGGTGGCAGGGACAAAAACTACGGTTGTGGGTGATGATTGGTGCACTTGCACATAGCCAGCATATGTACCAATGTACAAAGTGATAGACCATGATTGGTTAGTTTGTTTAGTCTTGGCACTGGCCACACAAATGTGGAACGCTTGGTTCAATGGCGACTCCTTAAAGAAACATTCTGCAAACAACAGAGCAGGTAGCCAGATTTGATACAACAACCTGATGGTTTGCAGTGCAATACTCTAACAACTGCAAAAATATAACTGCACTATTGGATATTTTAACTGTCTGATTCCAAATGGATATCACTTAATGATAAATGATGCAGCTGAAGCCATACTCTAAATTTCATTCCCTATTTCAGTATGATGCCATCTTTAAGATGATGCAAATTAGGCAGCATGAAAAGAAATTGATACAAAATGCTTTAATAACAGTAAAAAATTGTTAAAAAAGAATCAGATTTCCTGCATTAATGAACATACATTATTAATGAACTGCCTTATACTCTCAAAACTTTAGAAAATACACACCAGTTTTAGGGACATCATATTTGTAAAAAAAAAAAAAAAAAAATTTTTTTTTTTTTTTTTTTTTATAAACATAAAAATTATTTGTTGAATTGTTGCATTCAAAAGTTGTAGTTCTCCCATCACTAGCTCTTTCCCAAAAACCCATTTTGAAATGTTCCCCCAAACTCATAAAAAAAAAAAATCAAGGGCCACAATTATTCAGCTGTTTGGGTGTTGGAGACAAACCCCAAAGCCACAAAATATTTTTCCAGAAATTAAGATAGTTCTTTTTAGTATTACCTCAGAATCGCTTCCGTTTTGACCAGCACCTGAAAGTATGCAGAAGTGAGAATTATGAGATTAAGACATACAAATGTGTAAAGATTTTTTGGCCAATATTAAATTTTTAAAATGCTTAATTTGGGTATTGCATTTTTGAAATTCTTAATTTAGTACGCATGTTTTATTTATTATTATTTTATTATCATTATCATTACCACTACTACTATGAGAACAGCTTCCCCAGCTGTGGCAATTTTACAAATAAACAAGTTGTGATCACACGACAAGTATAAGTCTGCACTTTAAGTTTACTGTATCGATATCAGTTTAATTATCAGTGTCGTTTTATCACCCTATCCAATCACTATATTCGTAAACATCACCAGATTTGATCACATTGTTCAGGTAGGCTTCCACATCAGACTTTGCAGCATTGGCAGCGTACCACATCGCAGTATGTCCTGGAATAAAGTCGGCAACAATATTGTTTAGTACCCGTGCTGAGAAAAAAGGACAGCCACAAATTTTGTATATTGATATTTACGCGGTGAACATTTAATGGTATTCATGCCGAATGGGATAAATAGAAACTTTTAATGGTATCACGGTTTATTTGTACTTGGAATATTTTTTAAAGAAATAGTGGGATAACTAACTATGGACGTATCGCAGTAATATATGTTTATTTGTCCATATATAGAGTAGTGTGGTGGTAGGTCAAACTATTTGTGTTTTCAGAACTTTTAAGAATTTAAGAAGATCAAATAACAGACTGTGAACCTGAACTGAGATATGCATAATGTTGACTTTTTTCTATATATCATCCTCATTTTAAACACCCCCCCCCCCACTGGTCCATAAACCCAACAGTGAAGTGTATATTTATTTTTCACGACAAATAATTTGTACGTACTTTTTATGCAATTGTAATTGATAACTTTAATTGAGGCTCTATTTTCGTATTGTGTATTTATGCCAAGAACTGAAATTTAGAATTCAAAATGCATGCGAGTGTCACCAATGTCTGTAACCGAACCCAGCCCTCTCTGGTTATGACGGCTTAGTGCTTAGAATATAGTGGACATGCAGGAATGTAAAAGTCCCCAAGTTCAAATCCACCATGCTGCTGCTGCTGCTGCTGCTAAACCCTGATAGCCTTGATTTGTTGGCACTGATCCAAAAAGAAGTACCTTGAATATTTTTAATCTGTTCTAAAAATTCACATTTTCCAAAGCTGCTTACACTAATAAAAAAAGATTATAGTAGAAATATCTTATTGGGTTCTTACTGACATATTATGTGAGATATCACTGTATGTCATCTTTAAATATCTCCTGCTCACAAGGTTATGTTGTGAGGGCAAAGTTCAAATATTCTTAGCCCTAGCCAAACATAAACAAGACAGTGATGATGCATATAATTATCATAAAAGATGAAAAATAGAAGGTTCAAGGGCTACGTGTCAGTGTTCAGAATTCGAACAATAGAATCAGTAATGGAGTAAAGACAATGTACGATTTCCGAAATATGAAAATTGGCTTTGATGGGTTTAACTAATCATCAACTAACTAACTAACCAAATCGATGTTTAGTTTCATCCTGAATCATTCGTAAAACAGTTCTCGGCAAAGTCGGGTAGAATCCAAATGTCAATATTTATGAGGAATCTCTCACATTTCACAGCTGCATGGCATAACACTTGATGTCAACATCATAGCGAAAGGTAATGATCAAAATCATACTTGCACATTTTGTGTACATAAAAAAAGTATGGCTTCCATTATTTGATGAGAATAATCATGAGATATGTGCAGTATTTATAGTGATCAAGGATCACATCATTATCAGGTATCATCCATCCAGTCGTAATCCATGCAGGAAAATAATATTTTTGTTTCTTTTTAAAGCCAAATGTTTATATCACTGTGAAGGTCATGGAACCTGATCAAATTGAGGCTTCTGTTGCATCTAATATTTCTAGATTTGTGCAAACCTTCTCTGTTGAAAAGAGAAGTGCACTTCTGTTGAGTAATACACTTCTATGTGGAAACTATATGGTGTTAATAAATTGAGTGAACAAAGTTTTCTTTAATTTCCGCAGTGAATCCTAAACATGAATATATACTTCGGTATCCTGCTTGGTCAGCAGATGTCACCACTAGAAAGAGTTTAGGGCTTTGTATATCGTATCTCAGCACAAACCTTTTTTGTCTTCCAGAAGCAGATTGGCACGACTATCAACAAACAGCTGGACCAATCGGATGTTCCCTCTTGCTGCAGCCAACATCAGTGGAGTTCTGATAATAAATAGTTGTTTAATTTGTTTCAATTAGATCTTTTATATTTATAATAAATAAACTTAAACCAGTAAAATGTTGGAAAAGGGAATGTCGTAAATATAATGCTTATATTAAAGAGATAAATATGCTCGCTAACTAACAAAACATAGAAATACTGCATAACAACCCCTCCCCCAGCAAACACACAACCATTCTAAAATATCAACACACACATGCACACACATACACACTCACACACACATACACATGCATAAAATAACAGTTTTTTGTCTTTTGTGAGTGACCACTGTAAAGGTTTGTCTGTCTATCTGTTTGTGTGTCTGTTATCTGTTAATTTTATTATATGTATGTAGTATACAATTTAAAAAACAAGGATGTAAAACGTTGACTTAATCAGTAATGAAGACACATACAGATACAGAAGTACTGACACACGATGAGCATAGATTTCAATAAAGTGAAGTGAAATCTGTTTATCTTCAAGAAATTACTTGTTTATTAACATATATAAATGTTAGCAGACCATGTGTAACTCTACACCACACTAACCAGCTAATATAAAGAAAAATGTCAGGTGAGTGAGTGAGTGAGTGAGTGAGCGAGCGAGCGAGCGAGGGCGAGTGAAGTGAGTGAGTGAGTGAGCGAGTGAATGAGCGAGTGAAATTAACCTTGATGTTAGTTGCAGTTGGTACGTATGTTCATGAATTGATTCCTCAATGAAATTAAACGATCAGATTAAACATCTTTCATATAAAGATAACACATTACAGTCATACCCTGACCAACATCATTAATTGGTTCCAAAAGCCATAATGTAAATATTTTATTGTACAAACTTTTTTTAATGTCTTAATAAAATTGTATTTTAAATTGTTTTTAACTTCTTTCATCTTTTGTTGTTAATTTATCTATTTCACGTCCTTTTATTATGATGTAGGTGATGTAATAATAATAATAATAATAATATGTTATATTTATAGAACCCCTATTCAGCCAGAACCTGCTCTAAGGTGCTTTACAATATTATTTACAGTATTATTATCCCCGACTCAGACCTGTTTCCACCCAGCACATATCTCAACTCCCAAGGAAGCATACAACGCATGCTACCATTATAGGTGCAAAGCGTTACTCACGTGCATGTCAGGTACTCATTTTTTATGGATGAGCGAACCAGTCGCTGCATGACGGCATTGCATCTCATGGAGCCTCGAACCCGCGACCGTTCGGCTACGAGTCCTACGCTCTAACTAACTGCGCTATCACCAGTGACGTAATGTCAGATGTAATGACATTTCCTGAACCGACATTTACTGTATGAAGGTGGCGTAAAGGCAAATTTGATGGATGCCGAAATGACGTAAAGTGGGCTATTACCGTACTGGGATTGAAATCTCAATCTGGAGCTATCAATACAGAGTACTACTAGCCATACAATGGGATCATTATGATAATATATAACAAAATTGATGTATTATGCATTTTGTCTAGCGAAGCTATAGAGTATATCCAGGCTATATGTCTGGTTTAATAACTTCGCTGACCTGTGATTGATATCTTGTGAATTAACCCTCGCTCCATTGCGGAGAAGTTCCTCGCACACTTTGATGTGATCGTTAGCTGCAGCCAGGTGTAACGGGGTCTCTCCTTTCTATAGGTAAGGTAATATTCATCAAATGTAAATAGTCTTGATGAAGTATATTTAAAAAGTCAAAATGTGCAAAAACTTCATTAGTCATAGATATTATCAAACAAAAGAAATTATATAGTTCTTATAAACGTTTATAATGTGAAACAAACTTTAGAATATTTATACATGTTGTAATCAGCCAATTAACATGGTTTTTGGTATCACATAAAAACCTTTTTACTTGGCCAAATATTTTGCATTTTAACCATAAGAGTGGATAAGCCATAGAAGCCAAAATTTTGACATATTGTTTAATAGATTTTATCCAGATATAGACAGATCCGTTTTATATTAACAGATACATACTATAACAAAATGAAAATATATCACACATACAAACACACACACAACACACACACACACACATATATATATATATATATATATATATATAATTCTATTATTTAAACTTTGGGACCAATAATCCCACTAGAGTATTTTAATAAACAGTGTAAATAAAATATAATTTCATATTACATTTTCTACCTTCTGCCTATTTCACCACAAAATACATTAGTAAAATAATCAAAAGAGGGAACATTTTACATTTTGAAGACAATTTATAAAATGCAGAAATTAAAGTTTACAATTTTCAGACATCTAACATAAAGAAGGATGCAGAGGAAAGAAGAGTTGCTATAATTTGTTAATAAATTTATTGCATTAAATCAGAAAGTATTGCAAATATAATTATATACACAACAATTAATTCTGCACATATTCTCTCTCCCCCCCTCTCTCTCTCTCTCTCTCTCTATATATATATATATATATATATATTTATATACATACATACATACACACATACACACACACACCCCTGAATATTCTGAATTATAAGCAGAAACTTGATTTTATGATTTTAACATACAGATTTAATGTTTTAATTTGCTAGATATTATTACATAGGCATACATACATCATTAGCTTTGTTCAGTGGAGCATCTTGAACATTCATCAGGGAATTGGTGATATCCCAGTAGCCAGCACTGGCAGCATAATGGAGAGGTGTTTGTCTGTATCTGTCCTCACAGAGGGGTGATGCTCCAGCCTTAATAGATATAAATAATATATGTGTGTGTGTGTGTGCACGTGCGCACACACACACATGTGCAAAATAATGCATCATCTACACTGATAATGCTCAAGTGATTGCTGCTTGGAATATATTATTTATATCTAACCAAAATTTATTCTAATCTGTCTGTCTGTCTGTCTGTCTGTCTGTCCAACTATCTGCTTATTGAACACTTTCCCTGTTTGTTTCTTCATTTCTCTATCAGGCTATTATAAATCTGCATCAAACTTCCATATTTATGATAGAAAGCTACAGATTTGAGTCAGTCCCTCCCTGAGAGATGATTCAGGGGCCATATCAAAAGAAACGTTTCATAAACTGCTTTAACTGGTTGAAATTCATGTCTCATCATTAATCTACACGGCTGAAAGCCTTGCTTGTCTGCATGTCTATCTGTCTGTGTGTCTGTTCATTTGCAAATTAAAGCACACAACTAATTTGACACCATTCCCATTTCTAAAACACCAAGAAAAACTACCATTTTACAATCCTTACCTGTAACAATATTTCCACACAATCGAAATTACCTTTGGCACAAGCGCTGTGTAATGGCGTTTTATCTGAATAAAGTAAACAAATATGAGGTAAATATGAAATAAATAATTGCCATTAATCATAACTTTATTATTTATGTGAAAAGGGGCAATGATTTAAAGATCCAGTAAAAGGTTGGAATATAATAATTAAAAAAATATTACTAACAGTCGCAGATTAAAATCAGTATTTTCAGATGAACTTCATTTTGCTTGATGATTGATGATAGATATTTTACAGCTGCTTTTGTGCACATGGTAGGTTAATTGTGCCGAACGACCTCCAAAGGTAATGATGCGAAGTCAAAGATGAAACACCCTTCAGGTATGCCCATGCCGTGATTTGAACTCAGGTGGTAGTGATCTATGGTCCAACACACTACTGTTACTGCTAGACCACAGAGGCACCCTCTCATTGTGCTTGGAATCAGGAGCATAGTTTTATGTGTATTATGGAAAGGGGGTGAGGTGATTGATAGTGTATGAGGGATATTGGACACTCAATACCTATTAACTATGCCTTTAAATATAAATACTTTTTTACCCCCACCCCACACCATATCATAATCTACGTTCCTGTTTGGAATCAAATTACTTCCCCTCAGTGATTTCTAAAGACGAGTCATCTCCAAAGGTAGAATACGTAATGATGCAGGCCACAATGTAGCTTAGAAGCAGAATGCTTCACTCAAAAGTGGATGGTCCTAGGTTCGAATCTGCTGACTGGCTACTTGATCTTGTGCCCGCTTCAGTCTCCGACTGATTCGCTCAGCCACAAATGAGCTTCTGGCGTCAGTTTGTGCTCATTATCGTGGGCTATGTCCAGGTATAGTAATGGTGTGCTTCATAGGAAGCCGAAGATATTATCAGATCATACGGGTTCCTACTGGTGGATAAGCCAGGCATTTAGGTACAGTTGAGTGAGGCCCTCACTTCTAACTCACATATATCACACAAGTAGAAGACTTTTATGGTAAATACTGGAATAAACTGACAGAAATTCTTTAGAGCCATCATGATGTGTTTGGAAAATAAAGGACATCTCCGTGGTCTAACGGTTGTGTGTTGGACCACAGATCATTACCGCCCGTGTTCGAATCTCGGCGTGGGCAAATCTGAAGGGTGTTTCATCTTTGACTTCGCCTCATTACCCTTGGAGGTCGCTCGACCCATTTAGCCTACCATCTGCACAAAAGTGGCCGTAAAACATCAATCGTCATCTTTTGGAAAATAAGATTCAAGCTCTTTTTTTAAATAGAAGACTACTGGCTGCTGGGTAATTAATTACAACACAAGTACATAATTACTACCATTTTTAATTTGCTAATTATACATAATTATGCTTATACAGGGCAGAAATTGGAATTGTGATTGGATAAGGATTATCTATTAACAAAAGGAATAAAATGTGTTTTTTTAAACACGAGAAACACATTCGCTGCGATACTGATAAAAGTATTCATTCATAAGCAAGAAATACAATATTATTATTATTGTTATTATATTTCTTATGTTATGTTTACCATCGACATCTCTGCAGTTCACATCAGCTTTGTGTTTTATAAAGATGTTAAGTGCTTCAACTTTGTCCTCAGCAGCTGCTCTGTGAAATCTGAAGGGCAGATAAGAAACAATTAGCAATTTTACCTCATTACAGCTGACAGGAAACACATTCAAATATACAAAAAGCCAGTTTGTTTTGTAAAACAGCACTAAAAACGTGACATGATGATGGGCAGATTTAGGTTAATTTATTATTAATTTATGTCTCTAAAATTTACCAAAAGCCTGCATTAGAACGTTGTGATATATATATATATATATATATATATATATATCATTTTCTCTCTTTCTCTCTGTCTATGCGTGTGTGTGTCTTGGGAGGAGGTACACCATGATTATACAATACTATACAACACTATACAATACTATACAACACTATACAATACTGTACAACACACTCCAATAAAACACTCATTTACTCAATAATAATAAATACAACACAACAGAATGACACACAATACATCACAACAAAAGAACACATCATAATAGAACATCACACAACAAATTATAACAAAACAACACACAACACATCATAACAGAACAACACACACCATAACAGAACAACACAGAAAACATTATTACAGAACAACACATCATAACAGAACAACACACACCATAACAGAACAATACAGAAAACATCATTACAGAACAACACATCATAAAAGAACAACACACAACACATCATAACAGAACAACACACAACACATCATAACAGAACAACACACAAGAACACAGAGAAATGTTGATTTTCTCCACTTGACCTTAATAACTCTAAATTGTACTGAGAGGGTCATCAATACTTGGCATAGCTTTTCTTTATCAAGATCTCCGCAAATATGGCAGTAAAAACCAAAAAGATAAGTATTTGGATAAAGTATCTCTTAGTTTTTCAAAAATATACGGGTTCCTGAGTCTCCAAGAAAAGTGAATATAGAACTTCACATTTCAACACCAGGAACTGGACTATATGTTACTCAGCCCGAAAAACCTCTAGTTTGGAGCCGATAGTCATTGTTAGTCAATATTTATATCCATACACTGATTGTAAAAAGGCTGATAATAGTTTTTGTTCGAATAAGTTTCTGTGAAGTTAAAAAAACAGGCTTCATCAATTGCATAGATGTAGAAACATTATTATACTAATATAAATATGCTTATGTTTATTTTAATCTGCTGAGTTCACCTTGAATCGTGGTCACTAAGAAACTATATTTTAGAGAGAGAGAGAGAGAGAAACTTTACTACATGCACAACAATAGCAGACATTAAATTTTGTTGGTTCAGTTTCTAAATCCTGTAACTTACACCGACAATCCGGAAGGATCCTGTTTTGTAGGACTGATGCCCTTTTTGGTGAGCACCGAGTTAATCTTGCTCGTGTCGCCCTTATTCAGGGCATCGATCAACTTCGCGTCATGTTTACCCCACTCGCTGAGCTGAAAATAGAATGATCTGACTTACGGACGATAAATAGTACTACACAATTACCATCAAATAAGTAAACAAACCCTAACGGCCAAATCGTGCCACAGAGATAACCTAGGTTGTTTTCCCATTAATTAATTTATTTATTATAGAGTTTAATGGCACTCATTGGTTGTTGAGGCCACATATTAGATCCTGAAGATGCCATCTGATGGAATATTTCACTCTGTGAATATTCCTCTGATTGTCTGTTCCAAAATATTATTTTTATTTTAGCCAAAATTATTATTATTATTATTCAAATCAACACCACTACCACCAGCATCATCATCATCATCATCATCATCATCATCATCATCAATACATCAACTTATAGTATGACAGATCTTTATTGTAAACTATATCATGTCTCTGTTCAGTTTTACTCATACTTGGAAATCACTCAATCAACAGCTGCTGTGAAACTGTTCATACAATCACCTGTCTGAAGTGAACAACAGATAGATTCCAATGGTGATCATTTTGAAGAGCTTCTATCGTACAAGATTTGCGAAATGAAAGATATTAAATTTGTAGGATAAATGATAATAAAGGTCAGCGTTTGCCGAAGTACAGTGTTCCACCCATTTCAGGATCAGCAAGGGGATCCCTGGTGGGAAGGAGTGGTACAGGCAGTGGACACAGGTAGGATAGGGCCTGGTGATACAGGTAGGGTAGAACCTGGTAATATTGCATACAGGTAGGGTAGGAACTAGTGACACTGGATAGAGGTAGATAAGGGGCTGGTGATATTGAATATAGGTAGGGTAGAACCTGATAATAATGGGTATGGGTATGGTAGGACCTGATGATAATGGGCATGGGATGGGTAGGACCTGATGATAATGGGTATGGGTAGGGTAGGACCTGATGATAATGGGTATGGGTAGGGTAGGACCTGATGATAATGGGTATGGGTAGGGTAGGACCTGATGATAATGGGTATGGGTAGGGTAGGACCTGGTGATAATGGGTATGGGTAGGGTAGGAACTGGTGATAATGGGTATGGGTAGGGTGGGACCTGATGATAATGGGTATGGGTAGGACCTGATGATAATGGGTATGGGTAGGGTAGGACTTGATGATAATGGGTATGGGTAGGGTAGGACCTGGTGATAATGGGTATAGGTAGGGTAGGACGTGATGATAATGGGTATGGGTAGGGTAGGACCTGATGATAATGGATATGGGTAGGGTAGGACCTGATGATAATGGGTATGGGTAGGGTAGGACCTGGTGATAATGGGTATGGGTAGGGTAGGACCTGATGATAATGGGTATGGGTAGGGTAGGACCTAATGATATTGGATTCAGGCAAATAAGAGCTTGGTGATGCTGGGTATGGGTGGGTAAGGACCTAGTGAAACTAGAGTTGGGTAGGGTAACACCTATGTACCCTGGATATTTGTTTACTGGGCTGAGGGGATCAGTGGTTCAAATAGTTAGCTATTGCATGAGTGAGTGAGTGAGTGAGTCAGTCAGTCAGTCAGTCAGTGAATCAGTGAGTGAGGCTTGTTTTGCCTCAGCACTGGTTACACCTAGAACATACTGCTAAGGAGTAGCTCCCTAGAAAACATTCCACAGACACAGATATCAATCGGATTTGAACCCTAATCTAGATGTTTCCAACATAGCTCTATAACCACCGGGCTAACTGACCAACAGTATCACCAATACATGTAATTTAATATATGTTACAACATGTGTGTAGTGTGTGTGTGTGTGTGTGTGTGTGTGTGTGTGTGTGTGTGTGTGTGTGTGTGTGTGTGTGTGTGTGTGTGATTGAGTGTGTGTGTATCTGGAAGTGGGGTGAGGGGAAATTATACCAGAGTTGGTCGCACCAAACCAATCAGAAATGATAAAACAGAAATCCCATCCAAAAATTATCGTATTTATCAATATTTATTTTAAACTCAGCTACCATATATGTATATATATATATATCTGCCATATACACCATTGACACACGCTGATAAGTTATAATTTATTACAAACCGTCCATCAGCGTTTATTTGCTGTTATCATAAATAAACAAATAAACGCCAATAAAAGTACAACGTCACCTTCCGGAATAAGCAAATAACTGGGGAGATATGGCCAAGCTGATAGAGCGCTTCTACACATTTGGTACTATATTCAGTACTTAGCTGCAGGTCAGAAACTTAGGGGTTCAAGTACCATGTACACTGCTGGAAGTATGATGCAGCCGGTTCCCGATGAGAGAAATATGTTGATGAATGTGAAGGACAGATTCTCAAAGCAAGGATACAAGCTAAATAATAATAATTATTATTATTATTATTATTATTATTATTATTATTATTATTTCATCATAATCTGATGGCAGTTAATCCAAAGAGTGATTGACCAAAATGGAAGATGATCTTAGTTCAGATCCATCAACTGACAAGCTACTTGTATCTTTCTAGAAGCTCTGATGGCACAGTTGTTAGTGCACTGCACTGCAAGGCCCCTGGTTCTCGGTTTGAAGCCAATTCATACTAGTGTGTGTGTGATTTGTTTCCTTACAGAGTCTTCTCTCAGTCACAAATTGTCACAGGTGTGACTGACGTCGAGACTAAATAACTCAACAACAACAACAACTTGTATCTTTCTGACAAATGACATCAGTAGAATTAATGTTGTTACCATCTCAACTGATTTAGAATAGGATAAAAAAGATCATCTGAGGACATCAAATATATCATCTCTCTCTCTCTCTCTCTCTCTCTGTGTGTGAGAGAGAAAGAGAGGGGGGGAGAGAGAGAGAGAGAGAGAGAGAGAGAGTAAACAATAGTATATGATGTAGAAATATATCCATTCTCTGACATGAGCTGATTTGTGAAGGAAATATTCATTCAGTAGGGAGATGTTATAGTGAGTGCGTGAGCGAGTGAGGGAGTGAGTAAAATTTAACATCATCAACTGAAAAGGGTCATTTAGTGTTGTCCAGAAAAGGGTCATTTAGTGTTGTCTACGTTTTAGCCACATCTCTCGACAGGTAGAAGGATTTAACAAGCCTATTGTCCACTAGAATAGACCCACTCTAGTCTCCATTATGCAGGACTAAGGAATGAACACTCACTCACTCAATCAATCAATCACTGCGACTCACAAACTGTGACTGACTCACTCACTGCCTCACTCACTCACTCACTCACTCACTCACTCACTCAACCTTTGGTCTAACGTCTGACACAATAGCATATTTCGCATAACAAACTCATCCCGTTAAGAACTGTCATTAAAACATTCAAGTCATAACACAATAATTTGAAGTGTGTACTTCAAGACGGCCAGTCCATGTACTCTTTCTAACCCACACTTCATGGAGTACACTTCACCGGGTTTTTTTTTATGGACGGACATTATGCATGGAAAGCCACTGAACCAGCATGCAAAGCCGATTAAGGCATGCATATATAATGAGGTGAGGCATCTACATGTTGACAAACAAACTCTCTGTGGGTCATGGGCTCAGTCAAAAATCTATTTGCTGGATGCTCCAGAGTTCTGAAAACTTTCAGGGTTCGTCGGCGAGTGGGAAACATTTAGACGGGAGATGTTTTCGCAAACGTTTCCTCGCAACGACACCTGTGATCGAATAAATAAATATTTAGCTTTGATGCGCACATCATCGAATTATTACCTTTTCGACGTAGATGCCGATGGCGAATATTCCTCTTTTTTTTGAAGGCTTCAAAACATGAAAGCATTTGTTTGCATAATAAAACCGACTTAAGCTTAATGTAAGCTTCTGATGGTGATGGGTTGGAGATGAGAAAAGTACAACGATAAAAGATAAAGAATAACATACGTAACTGTAAATAAACATCAACTTCACCAAAGAAAAGGTAAACACAACAAAACATTACTCAAGTGCGCCATTAACGTACAAAAAACAAACCTGCAGCGGACAGATAGCAGGCTAAAACGTAAGTACGGCGTACAATAGTGAGGCCCGAGTACAATGAACAAGTATTGCGTACAAACGCATTAAGCGGATACCAGCCATGTATGTACTCCACAGGAACAAAGTTCAGTGACCACACACAAGGTACAGGTAAAGGGTACAAATACCGAGGATTGGAACTGGATTCAAGTACCAGTTGTATTAACATTACACGGGCACATTTGGCACGAGTACAACGCCCAACAACAACGACTGAAGACACGCAAGAATAATGCACAAGTATAATGCGCGGTACAAGTCTAACGTCTAATCACCATCATAAATCTATCTAGAGGATGAAGGTAAAAGTTTCTCTTCAGGTGTAAAATGGGGATGTATCTTGGTACTTAAAGAAGTAGTTAAATCTCACTATGTGGGATGAAATGTGTGTGTGTACATATATGTCATGGCAATGGTCTCATATATATATACATATATATATATATATATATATATATTCTCAGAGATAAAATTGTATCAGATAATGGCAGTGGTGGCTTAGTGAGTAATTCGGATGCTCTGGGTTCGAATCCATATTTCAGCCATGTACTCATTTTAAGGTTAATGAAACTAGCGAGCAATTATATAACACCACCATCATCATCATCATCATCATCATCGCCATCATCAATATTAAGACTGTCATTAAATAATAACTTACATCAGGTGTTGATTTTCTCCAAGAAAACCTCTTCTTAAGTTTCAAGGCCATTCTGTTAGTAACTTGTTGTCATGACAACCTGTAGAACCCTTTTGTCTGAAACAGAACGACATTGCCGAATATAAATCTCCGTGTCAATAAATAATGGTCCCTAGGATTATATATCTTGCGCATCATCCCCTTTTAGTCAACTCCGATGATTTGTCAAATTTTGAACCCTGAAACAAAAAGAAATTGGTTGGATGACAATATCTTAGATTTGTCATGGGGTCACTAAAGAGGTCAGTTTCAGAGATCTAATTGAATCAGTGTATTTATACTGTAGGTATAGATTTTTGATAAGTGACTATAGGTACTTGATGTCAATTTAGTGAGGATTTATAAGTAATTTTTTATGCCTAAAATATACTAAGATACACTCTTGTCATCCATTGGTCCAATGTCCGACTCACTCACTCACTCACTCACTCACTCACTCACTCACTCACTCACTCACTCACTCACTCACTCACTCACTCACTCACTCACTCACTCACTTCTTCACTCACTCACTCACTCACTCGCTTCTTCATGCACTTGCTTGATCACTCACTCACTCACCTCACTCACTCACTCACTCACTCACTTCTTCATGCACTTGCTTGCTCACTCACTCACTCGCTTCTTCATGCACTTGCTTGATCACTCACTCACTCACCTACTCACCCACTCACTCACTCACTCACTCACTCACTCACTTTTACAGTTTAGTTTTAATTCTGACTTGATTCACGTTATTATATCAACTAATGATGGTCATTATTCCCCTTTTTATATTAACATAATGTATCTGCCGTATGTGCAATATACAAATTATACCCACTATGGTGGTGGACATTCTCAACGGGGTATTATTTGTTTGCCCCCATAGATAACAAAATAAGCTATTGCACTACATCACACATTCTGCCTAGAAAGATCAAACACAACGAAGACGCTTACGATCACTTATATTTATCTCAAACTATTTATTCAATTTCAGAAAGATCACAATTCACGTCTATTGTGAGTTTGAGATTCGGCCAAGAATCTAAATATTAATTAATCTATTCATGATGTAACCAAATCAATATGGAAACTTGTTTAGTACAAATTGATGTCTATGAAGAAGTTTGAAGAACACAGAGTTTCTAAACATAAATATATTTGTCATCATATTATTACCAATGTTACTACATTTTCTATACAGTAATAAATTAGAGTCCAGTCTTGATAAAGTACTTCAGGGACAATAAATACCTCGCATTTATAGAATTTGTAAACATCCAGTTGCATTGCATTATAGGGAGGAGAATGCTTAATCCAGGCAAGCAATGGGTGAGGTTTTTCTCTCTCTCTCTCCTTAATAAATTTATATATCAAATTTAAAGTTATTTAAAATTAACACCGACCGGGAAACATTAAATTATTGATACCTAGATGTTGTCTCATTAGGCACACTACAAACAGTTAAAAGTTATCATCATCATCATCATCGTCATCTATTGGAAGCTATATGACACATGACATGACATCCTATCACATTGTAATTATCAAATATATTATTCTGGCTTAGTTTGTGATGTAAACAAATATAAAATAGCTTATTCTTCTATTGTCTGACTCTAGAACTTTCTCAATAGCATTTTTACACACACCCAAACACACACACACAGACACATGCACACAAACACACACACACATATATATATATATATATATATATATATATATATAAAACAGGAAAGTGGTCAAATTGCTGGAAATGGTAGAGTGAGTGAGTGAATGAAAGTGAGTGGGTGAGTGAGTTTAGTCTAAAAAACATCAATACAAAAAGATAAATTAGCATCATTTTCCTCTAATTATCTCTTATCAATTGCAGGATGTGATAAGAGGCCAATTGTAAACTCCGAGCCTACATGCAGCGGGTTAATAACCTCTAAACCTACAGGCAGCGTTAGCAAGTTCTAGAATCCAAACCTATGGCTAGGAACAATATATGCCAAATATCAGGTATCGTGAATTATCCATATTAAGCCACAGTAATAATTTTAGATGTGCTGATAATGTTGACTCAAAATCAATGATATATCTACCATTTAATATTTTCTGGCTATATCATCAGTAACCAATCACTAATCTTATCATACAATCACTGATAGTAAATAGCATGTATTTCAGTGTGTGTGCGTGCGTGCGTGCGTGCGTGCGTGTGTACAAGATTTCGCGGAAATGATTATTCAAGCTGTGTTAGGCAGATGACCACACCCTGCTCTTACAGAACAAAATGAGGCGACACAGTACTTAATCATACAAATTAAACGTTATACTGGATGGGATTGTGGAGAGAAAAGGAAGGGTGACTTCAACGCACACAAAACGATGAATATTTAAAGGAAACAGTAAGTTAAACCAATATAAACGTAGTTATACCACACACACACACACACACGCACACAAATAAAGTTCATCTACCTTGTGTATATCTCTCTCTCCTTGAGAGTGTACGATGACCTATCTCGGATCAGTCTTCGAACAGGACACACAAACAGACGCGCGCACAGAGACACCAATATATCCTCTCTACACGTCCGATGCGCCAATGTCTTAAAGTTGGTCGAACGTCGACGTAGATATCGAAATGAAACTCGGTTGACGAAATATTCACTCTACATCTGACGATGTCGACAAAATACTGCTCTCGAGTGGGTCGACATGGCCGCGTTTATAACGAACTGAAAAGGCAGACGATAAGACAGCTAATATGGATGGTGATAACAATCTACTGTACGCCGTACATCAGACAGATAATTGGTTAAAGATGACGAGTAAGTGACACCTACGTACATACCTGGTCGTCGTCACCTGATCAATATGAGAGTTGGATCAGATAGAGAGAGAGAGAGAGAGAGGGAGGGAGGGAGGGAGGGAGTGAGGGGGATAGAGAGAGATAATGCGGTTAATTTTGTTGTCTCAAGTTTTGTTTGTGTACCCAGACTGGGAGATGGTTCACTCCCTGGTTGGATGTTGACAGAAATTGTTTTGTCTGATGGCTGTTGTAAGATGTTGTGTGATTGATTTATTGTTACATAAAATGAATGGAATGTGATTATGGAGGATATATATATCCTTAACGAGCGCGCGCGTACACACACACACACACACACAGACTCACACACACACACACGCGCGCGCGCGCGGACATACTACTATTATAGTTTTCGGGCTATTGTTGTGCCATTATTTCGAAACCTTTATTTACATCTGTCTCGTCACGTTTGTCAACAATATTAAAATAATGAATAATAATATTATATTCATTCAAGTTACCATACCATAATTATCATATTTATATTAATAATTGACAGTTGTCGTTCTCATCATTATTATCTGTGCCAGCAGATCATGTTTACATATTGTTGTTATAAATAACCAAGAGATATGTACATAATATCTGATATAATATACATCATCATCATCATCAGCAGCAGCAGCAGCAGCAACAACAACAACAGCAGCAACAACAACAACAACAACAGCATAACAGTCATCATTATACATAGATGTGTGGACGAGTAATGGATGCGTCGCTACCGTTTAGTAAAAAGGTGTGTGTGTGTGCGCGCGCGCGCATGTGTGTGTGTGAATATTTTCGTAGGCCCCACTTAGAGTCAGGCCTAAGACAACACTTACCCATCCGTACATATACCCGAGTTACGTACAATATAAGATTAGCAAAAAAACCTGAAAATTTTGTGCCAATAATCCTCAATTTATATAATCTGTGTATCTATCTCTGTATAAATATAATTTAATATGTATAAGGTTATTACTAAGACACACACACACACACACACACACACACACACACACATATATATATAATATATATATATATATATATATAAACATTCAGAAAATAATGACAGTTTATGTAAATTGAAAGTGATAAAATATTGTTAATTAATATAATTTGAAATGATATAAAATATATAAATAAATTCATTAATTGATATATATATATATATATATATATATATATATATGAACGCTTCTTAATAAACATCTATTACAACACGAAGTAAGCAAACATCAAACTTAATTATACCAGTAATAGTTTCTTATCTATTATTAATATAACTTGTTCCTAACGTCAATAAGCCGTTAATATAACAATAACACGCCCAACAAGTTAATACCTTACCTCCTCTGTCCCGAGGAACGCTTCCAAAGTTAATAGATCGATGACCAGTTAATATCTAAGAAAAGAAATAATCGTCGGCCAAAAAGACATTCCTTATCAATGTTTGCCAAAAGCCGATAAGGACCGAGCGATCAGTTCAGCGTTATCGATGTATCGATTTACGCCAATATAAACACACCTGAACGAAGGACGAGCGATCTAACTGATCGACCACCAGAAGGTAACAAAACACACACTGTCTCTCTATCTCTCTCTCGCCGATTATACTTCCACGGCGGATTATGACCTGAACTCAGATAAACGCGGTCAGGGGTTGAAGTCTCCACGAAATGTTGTCATATCCACTCGATCGAATGCCTACGACGTCCCTAGAGAGAGAGGGGGGGGGGGAGGGGAGAGTTAGCTGGCTACTATTACAATGATATATGACTAGTGAAGTGGTATGCATCAATTGCTCGCCGCTCATTTGCTACTCTCATCGTCGACGACCTGTATCTGACCAACGAGAAGGACATACTCACGGCTATAAGGATATAGCATACGAACGTACGGCAACAACGCCGCCATGTGTGTTTGATATAGATAGCCCTTATGTTGTTATTATTATCAAGGCCCCCCCCCCGCGCGCGTGTATGTGTGTGTATGTGAGAGAGAGTGAGAGCCTGTGTGTGTGTGTCTGTGTGTGTGAGTGAGAGAGAGAGAGAGAGTGAGAGCCTGTGTGTGTGTGTGTGTGTGTGTGTGTGTGAGTGAGAGAGAGAGAGAGTGTGAGAGCCTGTGTGTGTGTGTGTGTGAGTGAGAGAGAGAGAGTGAGAGCCTGTGTGTGTGTGTGTGTGTGTGTGTGTTACTGGTACAACGACTAACCAAATTGAGCCAATCGGAATGTCACACTGACATTATAACATCCTTCAAGAACTGTTAACTTAAAATCGCCGCCTAAAATAATGGAATTCCATATACTTTCTCTCAGTGATATATTTATTACGGCTTCTATAGTGGATTAACACCCCCCCCCCCATATATAGAGACAGTAAAGTATGGGATTCTGTTAGAACACCACCTATCGGAGAGTCGGTCATTCAACGACTCACTCAAATTCCGGATCTGTCGGTGTCATATAACAAGGTCAGTCATCCATTATACTGCGAATCCCGACATTTATCTGAATTGGTCTGGACAAATTACTACACATTGGGGGGGGGGGATAGGATGCCAAGTACCGCGTGCTTTGCTTTTAAATCCTGACTGAGCTTGAGTGATTTCCGGATCGTGACCTGGTCAGAATTTCCAGGATTCCTTCCCATTCCCGTCTAGTTGTCGGTAAAAGGTACCGAAATTAAATCCAGAAAGCAAATGTCATGATCGCTTGAATATATGACCTCTTTCGGGTACACCGACAACAACAACAACAACAACAACAACAACAATAACAACAACAATAACAACTACTGCTACTACTACTACAATTACTACTACTACTATTACTACTTCTACTAAGAGGACATTCTAATAGCGCAGTAATGATTGAAAATCTCCACAACTGGGTTCGAGTCTTAGTTATATACCCCTGTCTGTATTTTTGGGATGTTTCTTTCGGGAGGTGCCATCCTGCTTTATGTCTTAGATCTAACCGGCATCGAGGCTATGAGAATACTCAGTCACTCAATGAATGAATGAATCAATCAATCAATCAATCAATCAATCAATCAATCGTTTCACTAATCAACCATCTACTGAAATCACTCACTCACATCCATATTAACTCATTGGCGCACTCACTCGCTCACTTACGCTGATATGTACACCCACTCGGTGTACCATGGATTTAACACTACAGTGTCGGAACACTGGGCAGTCGGATCACTGAGATGTTGGACTACTGACATACAGACGGTTAGGACATGATTAACTGTCTGACTACTATTTAGCCAAAACATATTCTTACCACATGCACTTGACCTATACACTCCTTTTTTATTCTCATGCAACTCCCCCCCCCCCCTATTTTTTCCACCCATCCTCAGTCAGTCGTGTGACCCGCAAGTAGTTGTACGAGAATTCCGTACGTGAATTAGGTGAGGTAGAAAATCGGTCAAACTGGTCAATAACAGTTTTGACCATAAAGTGGTCGGAATAGTCCTCTCATTAGAACAAAACGAAAACAAATGGTGTGTGTGGCCATTTCTAATTTTCTAAAAAGGAGGACATGGTGTTCCCAAAAGGAGGACATGGTCATAGGCTACCAATTTACCACACACACATGCACACACAGCCGCGCGCACATACACATAGTGCATTTAGAAACACCTTTTATTATTACACAAAGTACAATAAATGAATATCAATATTTATTTTTAACCGAACTGAAGCAGATGTGTTAAAAGTTCCCTTTATTTCAAAGATACAATGGTAGCCTGTCATGAACTGTTTACTTCTGTCCTTTACTTGCCATCTCCATGAGTTTTCTGTTGGCTAAGTTTTCTCTACATGGCGGACATTCTTCTGAGAAATTATCATCCTGTTACGATATGTGAAGATCAAAACAGGCTCGGCTTAAGATAGCGCCGGATGGAGGATGACAAGCTCAAAAGCCACACAGTCCGGCGCAAAGCTAGACGTCTGGCCACCCTCGTGTGTTGTGTGTGTGTGTAATAGTTTTTCCGGACACACTTCTGTGATATAACAAGAATCTGCATGTTAATAATAATAATAATAATAATTACAAAACTTATATAGCGCCAATATCCTCGAAAAGAATCGAGCCCAGGGGCCACCTAGTACAGGGATTAGGGCAAACTCGTATTCCAGGTACGATGCAAAGTTCATCAACAAATGATCAGATGGAAAGGGGAAACTTAGGAGGGATAAGGGGAGTCTTAAAAGGTGAGTTTTGACATGGCGACGGAAAGAAACCAACATATTCCTATTATCTTAACAATTAACTGTCGTCTAAACACATTTGTTATTAACGTATTATATTATTAACAATAATCGTTTGTCGGAATTAAACTCTCTTCCCAGTATCTCTGACAGTATTCTCTTGACGAAAGGTTTGGATAAGAGAATAAAGTTCCCGTCACTGAATAAGATAACGATATTGATGGCTTATCTGATCGATATGAAATCGATCAGACGTCATTTACTTGTGTCTCTATTAGTTAGATAAACGGCACAGGTTACAAATATGATTTTTTTAACTAATGATAGACAATTTAAATATTTATTATTACAACTTGTATTGAAATAGATAGTCCCCCCTCTCTCTCTCTCTCCTCCTACTCCCTCTTTATCTCTATATATCTCTCTCTCTCTGACAAGATTCATAATAATACAGCTATCTATTAACTATCATATTGGTTAGAAGTGACCAGTGCATCACTATATGGGTGTTATGATAAAAAGGACAAATGCATATATTAATAATAATAATAATAATAATCATATAGTCAAACAAGTCACCCTAAAGTCAAACATTCATTTCGTAAATTATAAACAAGACTAGCCAATTATTATTATCCGAAGGTTATCATTAGGTAAACAAATAGCTAATTTTGAACAAATTAATTATCGTTTCCCGTTTACATTCGATAAGAAATGTTTTCATAATGTACACGTCACGGTTTGTGTGGGGTGGGGGTGTGCTTTGATCACAGGTATTTATAAATTGTGGCAATATACTGCTGAGAGAAGAATTTATATAAATCTTTCATAGCTAGATACAGAATCGGTAGATCTATAGTATACGGTAATAAAGTCGCAGAAAAATTATCACTATTTATTTAAGTGCCATAAACAATTAAAGTAATAAAACCAAAAACAATTTTAAATCAGTTATTAACTGACAATATATGACGTGTACCTATTGACAACACTATTGACATATTAAGACATTTCATGTATGTGAACAAAAATTACGATTTATTTAATATCTAAAGCACAGTAAGGTAATCAAACAAACAAAATTAAAGTAGGTAATTTCTGGGGTTTTTTTCTTCTGTGAATTATTTCCTGTGACTTTTATTCCTGTGAACACACCCATATTATTCGTTCGTCAGCGCAGTAGCTCCGCCCTCCCAAAATATGACAGGATGATAAATGAACGTGCGAAACTAAAGCTGGGATTATCAAAAGACGATAACTTAATTAGTGTGTTTCGTTGTTATTGCTCTTAATGTTGTTGTACGACTACTTGTGCGTACGTTATACAGACCATTGACCTAAAAGAAAACTTACAGGTCAATGATACAGAATAAATGGGTCAAGTAATTTCCGAAGACAAAGTAGCAAAATTTAATCTGAAAAGCAAAACACCTTTTAGACAAAAATCTGCCGATTTACTAGTATAATATAACACCCTGTTAAAATGACCACCCGGCTATATTTTACCACTATAGTCAAACGGGGAGTATTAATATTCGGATATATTATTATCCCGAAGGATAGAGAGAGAGAGAGAGAGAAAATGAGAGACTGAGAGGGGGAGGAATATTTACATCATAACTGTAAACATGTAGTTATGTATATATCATCAAAAGAAGCGAATATTGATTAATCATAAATATCTTTAACTAATTGATATATCTTAATTTACAATGTGAATTTCGGAGGGTGTATCAATACGAGGCAGGGACCAAATATTTGTATAATATTAAACACGTCTCTGTAATAATATACTGGCCTAATTATTATGGATGGGGTAAGATGTAAAAATACGGGGTAACATTACACCTATACATCGAGATGTGTGTGTGTGTGTGTGTGTGTCTGGCGGATGGCGAAATGGCACTGACACACAGAATAATAAATCATGACAACCATCTGAATGATTCATCTGGGAAAGGAATCCAGATAACAAACATGATATATATCTATCAATTTAGGGTGTCCCAGTATGTGTGTGTGTGTGTGTGTGTGTGTGGAGGGAGTACAATTACCAGCTATTCATGCAAACATCTGTTTCCGGTACATGTTACACGCGTGATTTATCAGTGTGTGAGAAAACAGATAACGACACAGAGAGGTAAAACGTGAATACATCATCTGGGAGCATCATCAGGGTTTACGTATAAATACGAATAAATTATACTATGACCTCGTACCTGTGTGTGTGTGTGTGTGTGTGTGTGTGGAGAAGCATCTGTTTCCGGCATATATTTTACATTTGTTGTTGTGCCACTACCTTATAAATGAACACGACGGGTTATAAATATCCAGTTACACGACATCATGATTTATTTGTTAAAACCCTGTAGTAGCCGCCGGCCTAAACTAAACAGATTTGTGAAACGCGTTTAAGGTCAAAGGTCGATCGTATGTCTGAAACGCCTGCGCAAAATGACCTGAATTAATCCGTTCGAATGTCATCGGCAAGGGTCTGTATGCACAGGCGCCAATATATGTATATACGTTACGTACGTATCTATGTATGTATGTATGTATGAAATATGCTAATCCCAGTAACACACACACACACACGCACACACACGAATAACCGCATTTATCTACTAAATAACCTTGTACTATATATATATATATATATATATATATATTTGAGACCCAATCTGCCACCAGCTTTAAAACCGAACTTACCTGGCTAGATGTACCTGTATTGTTTATCGTGTAGGTGACGGTATCACCTATATTCCATTTATATCACCTACATCATAGGTGATTATATAGTAGCCGCCATCTCGTCCATTATTATCCGTGTATCATTCAGCAACTGGACAACCCAACCCCATATGACTGTATGTATGTTGTGAAATGTTTAAAATAGTGACTTATTTATCTTAATATTGATTGGATCAAAATGTAGCAGAGATGGACTGCGCCTGTTCAGTGTCCTAGTTAACATCAGCGATATATATATATATATATATATATATATATAAGATTAGCGTAAATGGTAGGTCGTAGTTTTGTTGATACAAGTTTGGGATGTTGGTGTTTGCAATTATATATATATATATACAAGTTAGGGATAAAATCGATGTATAATTGTGAATATAGGTTTATGGTATGACATCCTTGCAGCACACTGAAATAAATATAAATTATTATTATTATTATTATTTGTAATAGCAACAGAGCAGTAACTTAGTATTGTAACATTGTTGATATTTAGGGATAATATTTTTGTTTTCAGTATATTAATCTAATTACCTATCACTCGGAATGGATGATAAATTTTGTGTACTATTTCATTTCCATGCACAGTAAGTGTTTACACATATCCCATGGTGTCTGCGTGTGTGTGCGTGCGTGATTGCGTGCGTGCGTGTGTCATCTGGAGGCAGTCACCTTTCAATTCATTGAACATTATAATACACATATTATGTTCTACTAAAATGTATTTAAGACATGATTGACAGTTATTTAGATGGATCAAAACTGATGTAATATTGATTAAGTAGGTCAGCGCGCATGTCAAATGCGACTGATCAGTTTATGTTACGATTTCTGTTTAATTAATTAATATTTTGCTGGATCAAATAACGTCTAAATCTATGGATGTAATTAGTTTAAACATAATTATTAATCCCTATTAGAAATCTATCAGTGACGAGGATATAGCCAATTGTTACGGTGTCTGATGGTCAGTACTAAATATGAAGTAAATTAACATATGTCAGTGTATTGGAGCTAGTTAGAGTCTACATAACAATAGACTATATGACAACAGGGGCGCCTCAGTGGTCTAAGTGTTAGCGCGTTGGATTACAGATCACTTTCACCCGAGTTCGAATCTCGGCGTGGGCATATCTGAAGGGTGTTTCATCTTTGACTTCGCTTCATTACCTTTGGATGTTGCCCGGCCCATTTAATCTACCATGTGCACAAATGTGGTCGTAAAACATCACTCTATATGTCAACCGTCTATATGATGACAACAGTCTACATAACAACAGTCTATATATCAACAGTCTATATAACAACAGTCTATATAACAACAGTCTATATAACAACATACCATATGACAACCGTCTATATGATGACAATAGTCTACATAACAACAGTCTATATAACAACAGTCTATATAACAACAGTCTATATAACAACATACCATATGACAACCGTCTATATGATGACAATAGTCTACATAACAACAGTCTATATAACAACAGTCTATATGACAATAGTCTATATAACAACAATCTGGATGACAACATCCTATATAACAACAGTCTATATAACAGCAGTCTATATGAGAACAGGCTTACAAAAACTGGTTAAATATCAATCTGTTGTCTTTTTGGATAATCTAACTTTTTGTCTACCTCGACGGCAGATAGTTGTCATGACTTTTTGAAAATAATGACATCAGTGTTACATGTAATTAGCCATAACTTTCATTATCTCGGTACCACACACACACACACACACACACACATAACAATAAGAGAGGCCCCTATGTTCCTCTACGTTGGCTGATGATATTTTTATGCGGAGCGAGGGCTGCAACAGTCCAGCAGTTAGAGCATTGCGCTGCAAACCTTAGGCTTGTGGGTTAGAATCCTTCTAATACCCGCATTTGTGGGATGTTTCACCGAGAAGTCGTCTCTGGCCCACATCTCACTGATGTGACCAAAGCCGAGTCTAAATAAACCATTCATTTACTGCTTGTTTTTATGCAATACGTATATAGAGATTATAATGAGACTAGCCAGGTGTGTTGATAGCTAAATGGTAGGCCGAGTGACCTCCAAAGGTCAGAGATGAAACACAATCTTCAGATATGCCCACGCCGAGATTCGAACTGAGTAGTGATCGGTGATCCAACGCGCTACCAATTAGACCATGTGTGGCCTAGAGAATATATCCGATAAACACAAGTATGAACCGGATTTGAACCCACAACTTGTAAGTTTGCAAGACAACACTATAACCATTGCTATATCGGAATGCCCTGTTCGTATCCTAATAATAATGATGATGATAATAATAATAATAGTAATAATAATAATGTATATTTAATAAAACACCGTTACTAGCAGGAGCCATTCAAAGCCGCTGTACAGTAATACCCCGAATAATGTTTTTGTAAAAACCCAATAAGCGATTTAAACGATAATTATTAGTTATCTATGAAATCAACTTAGAACAGGTGTGTGTGTGTGTGTTTTTTTTTATAACAGATTTAAACCTTTTTAAGAGACGACGCATTTCTAATATCTAGCGCCAACCTATTCCACAAAGTGCGGCGGGGGGCTGCAGCACTAAATGCGCAATCCCTATATGACTTTAGCCGAGAGTCGGGTACCTGCAATAGAATGTAACTGGATTATCTAGGCTTACGTGATAATCTTCCAATGCACACGAGTTCAGGTATGCAAGTTTCATATGCCAGTGATAGATCTATAAGTTCCAATGCACAGGAGTTCAGATACGCAGGTTTCATATGTCAGTAATAAGTTTATAAGGTGTTAATAACATCTTGAAATGGATACGCTGTCTAACAGGTAGCCAATGTAGTTTTTATTTAAAGAATTGGGGTGATATTATCATATTTTCGAGTGTCACTATTATGCATTTGCTGAAAGTGATTGGTGTTATAATCAGATATGCCATATAACGGGGGAGTTACAATGGTGTATACGAGATGTAACAAAGGCGTGGACCGCACTTACATGTTCTTCTTGCATGAAGAATCCTTTTAGATTGCAGATGTTCTTAAGATGGTAGTAGACATACTGATGTGATATGTTCTTAAATGTGACAGATTTGTCAAATATAGCCCCTAGATTTATTAGTGACCCATTATTGACAATGGAGGATGTGATGCGGGTGTTTTTAGTGATTCCATATAATTTGGTGAAGTCAAGTAAATAATGTTTGTTTTAATCACTTAATTTTACAGAACGTTCAGTCAACCATAGTCGAATATCACGAATACAATGTTTTAAATTCTTCAAGGAAGAGGAGAAATTTAACTAATTTTCTTTGATGGATGTCGGGTGGAAAAAAATGTCTAACCTTGATGAGAAATAGATGTATTGTTTTACGTTATGATTTCGATCATAGTGTTTGGCATACTCAGTGGTGATGGTACCTGATGTTGATGATGATGATGATGATGTTGCAGATGACCATTTAAGAATAATTTAATAAGGATTTTTTTCCATTTATATTAAAATTGTAAACAATAATTGATGAAAAAATGGACAACCAATCCTGCAGGATGATGATGATGATGATGATGATGATTGATGTTTACGGCCACTTTTGTGTACATGGTAGGCTAAATGGGTCGAGCGACCTCCAAAGGTGAGTGAGTGAGTGAGTGAGTCCTTCGTTCATTCTCAACAAGCAACTTCATAGCGACGCATCCAATAAACCGAGGTAAAATATAGTTTAGTAAATAATTGAAACATATATATATATATATATACTAGTTATATTATTATAGCGGGTCATACTGAAACGTTTGTTAATATTTCTTAAAATCTTCAAACTAAATAACTTATATATTGTTGAATATCTGGTGATGGATAATACAGGAAACGTGCGATATTTGCAAAAATAACCAGCTACAGTGTCGAAATACAAATCTTCACAAACCACATACAGTCAAAGTTGGTGATAAATAACTAGGATATAGGGAAATGGTATCTTAACTCGAAGTAGTTATCTGGGCCGGCCAAACGTCTATTCACTTGCATAGTAAAGATACTGGGATATAACAAAATATATACAACGAAAATTTGCTTAACTCGAAGTGATTTTTCGGTCCCAGCAGCATTAAATCAATATAAATCGCGCTGGTTATAACGAAATCCTTAAATTGTCAATACTTCAAATTTCAATTGTCATCCAGTCCAACTACCCTTGTGATCATTGCAATCGACTACTACATACATACATACATATACACACAGACACACACACACACATTATATATATATATATATATATATATATATATAGTCACCTGACTGGAAGCGCCATCTGCTATTAAACGCCATCTTTCCAAAGTCCCGCTGCAAGCCTCATTCAAACTTACCTGTCTGGAGCCGCCACCTGTCCGACTCGGCCAAATGCCGTAGTGTCAGTGTCCCCAGGGCCTGGTACTTTTGTGCACATGATGGGCCAAATGGGCCGAGCGGCCTCCAAACGTAATGAAGCGAATCTCATTAAAGGGAGAAAACAAAGGAAATGTTTTAGATTTTAATATTTACAGTTTTAATGAGTTTCCTAACAGTAGATTGATTGAAATAAAAAGTAAGATAACTTTAAGATAAATATAATATCGGAAAAGTTTATTAAAGATTTGGTGTCAGCTACACAATACAAATATCGTATTAACTGTATGCCTTGTTTGTTATTGTCGTTGATGTAGTTGTGGTGTTGTTGTTACTGCTGTTGTTTTGTCATTTTCCTAAAAACGACAGTTCACTCTCAGATAATATTTCTTATCCATGTAATGTTTAGAACAGTAACCAAATATTCCCCAATAATATTCACGAAATATACCCATTATAGATACAGGGAAATCATCCAAATTACTCGAGGGTCGCCATTACGGCTGCGACGGAAGCCAGATTCGAAGGCGGGAAGGAGAAAGTCAAGCGCTCTGACGTCACCTGGACCAGGCTATACACATAATTCACATAGACACCAGTCACTGTTCCGGGTTCTCCTGGCGCTTTCTTCGGTGATTCCGCTTTCTTGTTCGAAACAATCGGAATCATCTTCTTCTTGTAATGGCTCTTTTGGCTCAAACTGATACGGCCGAATATCAGTCGGGATGTAAATTTAACAAGATAAATGCTTTCCGTTCTGGAATTATTCCTGGCTAACACTTGTTTACATGCTTTTGTATGTTCCGGTCAAACTGCTGGGTGCAAGTGACCTCAGCATTTAGGAGCTTCCGGTCTCTGCTTAGCTTCAAAATGGCGGCACACTTAAAAGAAATCAGCACTTTGAACTGGATTATATAATATGTGGGTGGTCGTTTACACATTTTTGCATTATTTAAGATATTTGTGAGCATCACTGTATTAGTCCTGAAAATGTGAAATGAAGGTTGATGGTTCCATTAAAGATTAAATATAACAAAAATTGTTTGTCACGTGCTCTGTGATAACAGCTAGTTGGTCCATAATATATATATGTGTATATATATATATATATATATATATATATATATATATCGAATGCATGGATGGATGAATGTTGCTTAACGACACATCGGCACAATTTAGGCCATTCAGTGTCCTAGAACATATATCGTAAGCAATTATACGTCATTTAACATCAAGGATTATTGGCCGTACAATAAACATTGGCTGAACCAACAGCTGTTTGTGTTGCTGCCATATGCCATTATAAATAATGGATCCGTTTTACAAATGAATTTATAGATGTATTTATTTCTCATATAATAGGTATCTCGCATCTGATAATCTGGTTGATGTGAAGTGACAAAGACATCCGAGTTTTTCACCTGGCCCCGTTGTTCTCATTTATAAACAAGCTTCTTTGAGAGTACAGTTCCGTGCAGGAAACTTGTATTCGTTATCTTTTCTTTAAATCAAACATATAATTTAAACCCGAAAGACTTATTCCAGATACAAGAATAACATCTCATAAGTTATATCTTTGCTGTTGATTATGAACAAGATCTATCATTAAAGGAATGCAAGCATTTTAAGAACCACTTATCGGTGAAGTAATTTTGTTCCGGATCACAGTATATTAATAATAATAATAATAATAATAATAATAATGCGGAAATGGCAGTTATTTTACGTGGCTTAGCTACCTCAAATGAGGGAGACGCATATGGTCTGTAATTCACTGCCTCACCACGGGGACTAATTCTAAATGAATTTAGAATTTACAATAGATGGCATATTCGGCTGAGTAAATCTTGCCAGTTTCCTTGTCGGATGCAGAACTCCTCCTACTATAGTGCCATGACCGGGATTCGAATCCCCGACCTTCCCGAACAGCATGACCATCAGTAAGAAAGTGTCACGCTCTTACCCACTAGGCTGATAGCGGCTTTATTGCAAATCTTTCTACTTATTTCGAGCCACATTTCTACGATATATAAACCTCTACGGCTGGGCGTGATGTACTTTATACGCGTGCAACGTCTCTGCGGCCATCACTGATTTTCCGGTGGTGACCCGACACGATTTCGCCGCAATCGCAATTTACATAAATTACCAATGCAAATAATTGCCGGGTGTAATCGTAAATAAGCCATTGGTTGCTAGATGAATAAGGTCCGTTGAGTGGTTTGTCGATGAAGTTAACAAGTAAACTTCTGCGTCTCCCTATACAATAGACACGACCGGAAATAAATAAAAACTTACTGGCGTCACAATTATTTGTATGAACAACTTTAAATTAATGAACGCACAAAGTAGATTTAATTCAGTACGAAAATACAACTAATCGTATTTAGTCGACCATTCTTTATTAACCAGCTATTGTGTTTTAAAACAACGGTCACACCCCGCCCTGCATCATTAGTTAGTTCCATTGTCCACTTTTCTTTCTGGTCAATGGTTAGTTCCAGAAGCCGTGACGTAACTCGGTTTTTGACGTTAGCCGGATGTATTGCCTTAAAGGTCACAGGAAAAGGTTTCCCAAATTAGTAAAAATGTCAGTGTTATTTATCAAAATCAAATGCAGTCATATATATATATATATATATATATATATATATATATTTTTCCTTGTAATTATTATTATTAATATTATTATTAAATTGAAACAAGCGGCTCGTCATACCGACGTAGGAACTATGTTTTTTTATCGCGTAGGCCGAAAATAGGGATCAAGCTTTGCGTGTTATGTCACGTGATGTTGTTGTGTTGTTATGCCTCGGTTTTCAATGATCGGGGGATGTTTAAAAGCATATTTATTGCTTTACATTCGTTTTCAGCGGATATAATACAACAAAATAATGCCACAACTTAAGATAATAATTGAACATTACATTGCCACGACCTTCATTTATCCCTTAATAGGGCAAAAATAGTACACACCGATCTATCTCTCGTTGTAGACCGGGGCCGGATGTCGGCGACACAGGTGGCTGTTCTGGATCCAGGTCTGTACTTGTTTGCTGCAGCTATGTTTCACAGTTGATACTGTCTGGGACCTTTTTTCGCTATTGATTCAAAGTTGTCAGGCTTGATATCCCCGAGAAGGTCAAAACTTTCGTCGGAATCTGACATTTTGTCTGTCAACTGGTCAGGATACTTGTAAACAAAGCCGTGGCGCTAGGTGCACGTGATGCTTGTCAAAGGTGACGTCATACGATTATCCCTAGCGAGTATAGTACACACTAGCAATGGCTCGTGAAGGTTTCGGGAATGAAGGCTTTAGGGAACATTTTAATGGAAATATGATAGCTGGTGGTTATAATTGTTTTGAGTGTGGTAATGCATCTAATAGGGAATACAATAATTGTTTGTTACGTTATATTTACTTCGAAATTTCTTTTCCCATGACCTTTAAAATGCGCGTAAGTGTCTTTCGCTGTATATATTGTATTGTATATACATTGTGTTGTGTTTTTAAATGGGCTTTTATTCACTAACTCAATCACTCAATTACTCACTCACTGCTCCGGCTATCAAGTACGCCATTATTAAATGCAGCCACGACTATTATTGTTGATGTGTCGCATCGATCTCCAGTTGCCAAGGTAATGTAAACATCGTTATTTTATGTCCGCTTTTTGCGTATCTGTTACTCGGATAGGTAAACTAATTGGACGAGACAAAAGCCTAGAATGATGAGCTGAAATGGAAAATAATGCATCTTTTAGACATTTCTAGGATGATATTTTAATCGCTAGAAGTCAATAGCCAATCAATCATACTACCAGCCCGGACACAGAACCCCACCCCTCCCCCTGTTCTTTATGACTCCGATTTTCATTACCCAATATGTTTGTTTACACAAATTTTTCTTTAAAATTTTAGATTTAAATTCTAATACAACTATGTGATTGTATTCCATTTATATTGATTCCGTCCCCTAAGATCATTTGTAAGCTTTTATTTAATCAACATTAATTATTGTATTAGGTGAAGATCTGGAAGTTTGCGGTCTTGAAGGGGGGGGGTTAAACTTTTTTAGTCTTCTTCGGTACATCGGGTGGTCTGGGCTGTTGAGCAGGTAATGTTCCGGATTGTACGCTTGTTGACAGAGAAGGCAGAGTACTAGCGATGACGGACGGGTGAAGTCTCGTGTATATGACCAGCAACGTCGTCATCCGAGTTGGATGTCGGCCATTCTGTTGTTAATGAAGTTATGTCCGACTTCAGTGGTGATCTGGTAACGTCAACTCGGTTCGATCGTCGCAATGTATACTTAATTCAGGGAACAGTAAAAACACAAATTAATCCAATCCACAAAAAATCCACCTGTTTCTGAAACATTCACGTTTCCAAAGATTAATTCGCCAATCGCACATAATACTAGATCCAGTGATAAGTTAATTTGGCACACGGTAAACATACGCCGGTCCGTTTGAAAGAAGGCTCCTCTTCACGTCCCGGTAATGCTGGCATGTCGTAATCGATCCATGAGTGTATTATGATCGTAAAGTGTAAGTAGCACGTTATGATTCCCCAAAAATAAAAGTTTGAAATCACGCGATTATTAGTGCCACGTATTCAAAGAGCGTATAACGTCTTTATATTCATAAACTCTCCGATCTGGCCACCTACTGGTTATTTATAAGATATGAGCTTTATTTTGAACGATTTGATATCCGAATGTCTCATATATAAAAGTAAGAGGGGGGTAATGATGATTGATGTTTTAAGGCCACCTTTGTGCACATTGTAGGTTAAATGGGCCGAGCGATCTCCGAAGGTAATGAAGCGAAGTCAAAGATGAAACAACCTTCAGATATGTCCACGCCGAGATTCGAACACGGGTGGTAGTGATCTGTGGTCCAACACGCTACCGCGAGACCACGGAGGCGCCCCTGTAAGAGGGGGATAATTTCTATTTGAAATAACAATGGTAAACTAATCATTCACGAGCCAACCAATTGTGTGTACTTGTGGGCGGGTGAGGGGGGGGGGATTTAGGCAGGGACGTCTTAACAGCACTATAGACCCACAGGCAAAGCAGTGCACATCTGTGGTCCAACACGTTACCGCTAGACCACAGAGGCGCCACCTGTAACATACGTGAATCTATCGTTATTGATTGCTGTACCCAAAACGTGACTGATCAATAACATTCGTGAACTCCATCCTGTATGTACTATTTCTACTGTGACATATTACGCGCGCGCGCACGCGTATCTCTCTCTCTCTCTCTCTATTATATATATATATATATATATATATATATATGTGTGTGTGTGTGTGTGTGTGTGTGTGTGTGTGTGTGTGTGTGTGTGTGTGTGTGTGTGTGAACAGATGAGTGCTGATCAATATCAGGCCTAGATAGCCTATTATAATAACTGATTGGTTTATCATATAGTCATCGATCGCTGTACGCAAAACGTGATATTATTGTATACATCATAACATTGAGATATTAATAAACTATTCAATGTTCCCAATAAACAATTTGGGTGGGCTTCCGAGGGAACAATGGTTAGATCACTACGCTGCAAATCTTCCAGGGTGTGGGTTAGAATCCGACTGGTAGCTGTATTTGTGGGATGTGTCATCCTACGGTATCGTCCCTCGTCCGTATGTCCCAGAAGTGATCCGTGCTGAGACTAAACAACTCAAATGTTTAACTGGTAGCGCGTTGCATCACAGATCACTACCACCTGAGTTCGAACCTCCGCTTGGGCATATCTGAAGGGTGTTTCATCGTTAACTTCGCTTCATTACATTTGGAGGTCGCTCGGCCCATTTAGCCTACCATATGCACAAAAGTAAAACATCAATCATCATCATCACCCCAAATGCCTCATAATTAGATCGCATTGGGGCTGACCGAAATGTTAAGTGTATACGTTCTCACTTTTCGTACGTGTCATAGTTTGGGGAAATGTCGACAAAAGGTGAAACTGTTGGGTACATTGGAAAACCCCAGGAAATTAATATCATAAAGATAATCGGAAACACTAAACAAATCCCTAATTTACTCGTATACAAATAAAATGTGGGAGGAAGGGCAACATAAACATCGATATAAGTGGGTTTTTAAGAAATAAAATATGAGGGAAGGGCAACGAAAACATCAATATAAGTGTTTTTTAATAAATAAAATATGAGGGAAGGTGAAACAAAAACATCAATATAAGTGGGTTTTTAATAAATAAAATATGGGGGAAGGAAACAAAAACATCAATATAAGTGGGTTTTTAAGAAATAAATATTGGGGAAGGTAAAACAAAAACATCAATATAAGTGTTTTTTAATAAATAAAATATGAGGGAAGGTGAAACAAAAACATCAATATAAGTGGGTTTTTAAGAAATAAAATATGGGGAAGGGCAACAAAAACATCAATATACGTGTGTTTTTAAGAAAAAAATATGGGGAAGGTGCAACAAAAACATCAATATAAGTGTTTTTTAATAAATAAAATATGGGGAAGGGAAACAAAAAATCAAATAAGTGGTTTTTAAAAATAAAATATGGGGGAAGGGCAACAAAAACATCAATATAAGTGGGTTTTTAAGAAATAAAATATGGGGAAGGGCAACAAAAACATCAATATAAGTGGGTTTTTAAGAAATAAAATATGGGGAAGGTGCAACAAAAACATCAATATAAGTGTGTTTTTAAGAAATAAAATATTGGGGAAGGTGAAACAAAAACATCAATATAAGTGGGTTTTTAAGAAATAAAATATGGGGGAAGGTGAAACAAAAACATCAATATAAGTGGGTTTTTAAGAAATAAAATATGGGGGGAGGGGCAACAAAACACTGGGACCAAATATTGGTAGGCCTCAATCGTTTACAATGTGTCGTCTCAGGTGTTTATACGGAATTGTCATTGGAAACGAAAGCAGCCGGATCTCTCTACCTGAGAGTAGTTGAGTCAAATGACCCGGGTCACGGCATCTAGCAAAATCAGTGAATACCTGATGTCAAAGTTCAACCATCTTACTAATAAACTAGCATCGCGATTCAATGGGACATTTATCGTAAATCCGCCATCGCCCAAGTATGGATCCAAACAGACGGCGTTCAAAATTATCATATATCACCTCTGATGTGTCATTGAGCTTTTGTAGGAAAGCATCCACTCTATTTCCTTCCATTTCTCCGCAACAACTGGCCGACATTAATCAGGTAAGATTATATATTACGAGGAGCACGCCAACGCCGCATTAGATAATAATAAATAATAACTAATAATAATAATGTATATTTAATAAAGCGCCCTTACAAGCAGGAGCCATTCAAAGGCGCTGTACAAATAATATGTAATATAATAATACCCCAAATAATGTCTGTAAAAACCCTGTAATGATTTAAAAGATAATAATTATTTATCTATGAAAGCTTAAATAGGTGTGTTTTTAGAAGAGACTTAAAATTTCCAAGAGACGACGAATTTCTAATATTTGCCGGCAACTTATTCCACAAAGTGGGGGCTGCAACACTAAACGCACAATCACCATATGACTTGAGCCGAGACACTGGCACCTGCAATAGTATCTGACTGGATGACCTGAGTTTTCGGGATGACTTTCTAATGGACACCAGTTGACACATGGAAATGTTTTATAACGTGTCAATTCGGCTGAGCAGGGTGATGTCCCGAAATGCCTTTAGCGGGATTTCTTTTATTGTCGTGGGATTTCTTTGAATTGTGGGAATTTCTTTTTCTCGTAAACATGCTAAACTTATTGTTTCATAAAACCATGTCCAGAATAGGTTTAATCGGTCGGTGTTCGCTGGTTGACCTTTACGCCAACAAGGACCAGTATATAAGCAGCTACGCTGGCCAGACAGGCCCGGATCACTACATCGTGGGTGGCTGACCACGTTAAATGGCGCTGCCGTGTCTCCACTGAATTATTTAAAATAAAGGGGGACGTTAAAAACCCCCTGAGGACGTAAAATACTCTGGCAGTGACCACCCTCATGGTATTTCGGCTCCATCTTTCCGTACTGCTCCCCTGTGAGTGGTGGGGGAGGAGGTTTCTCAACCACTCCAACATAGAGGCTGTGCTGATTAAGCGACAGCCTGGGGATTCTCCCCGAACAACAACACCAAACAGGTCAGTCTTGGGGTTGTGAAATTAAGCTACGTTTTTCTTCAAACATCTTTAGGCTCAGCTTCTAAAACTTAGCTATAGTCATTCGATGCTTTGAGTTTTAACTCGACGTATTTTATATTTCAAAACTTGGACATTTTTGCGAAGGGTTTCTACTTTATTTGATTTGATCACGTTTCGGTTTATGTTATCACAACGAGAAGTACTTGTTTTGTATTGTTTGAGACATTTGATTGTCACATTGCTTTTATTTCGGTTTATGTCATCACAACGAGAAGTACGTATTTTGTATTGTTTGAGACATTTGATTGTCACATTGCTTTTATTACGGTTTATGTTATCACAACGAGAAGTACGTATTTTGTATTGTTTGAGACAATTGATTGTCACATTGCTTTTATTACGGTTTATGTTATCACAACGAGAAGTACGTATTTTGTATTGTTTGAGACATTTGATTGTCACATTGCTTTTATTTCGGTTTATGTCATCACAACGAGAAGTACTTGTTTTGTATTGTTTGAGACATTTGATTGTCACATTGCTTTTATTTCGGTTTATGTCATCACAACGAGAAGTACTTGTTTTGTATTGTTTGAGACATTTGATTGTCACATTGCTTTTATTTCGGTTTATGTCATCACAACGAGAAGTACGTATTTTGTATTGTTTGAGACATTTGATTGTCACATTGCTTTTATTTCGGTTTATGTCATCACAACGAGAAGTACTTGTTTTGTATTGTTTGAGACATTTGATTGTCACATTGCTTTTATTTCGGTTTATGTCATCACAACGAGAAGTACTTGTTTTGTATTGTTTGAGACATTTGATTGTCACATTGCTTTTATTTCGGTTTATGTCATCACAACGAGAAGTACTTGTTTTGTATTGTTTGAGACATTTGATTGTCACATTGCTTTTATTTCGGTTTATGTCATCACAACGAGAAGTACTTGTTTTGTATTGTTTGAGACATTTGATTGTCACATTGCTTTTATTTCGGTTTATGTCATCACAACGAGAAGTACTTGTTTTGTATTGTTTGAGACATTTGATTGTCACATTGCTTTTATTTCGGTTTATGTCATCACAACGAGAAGTACTTGTTTTGTATTGTTTGAGACATTTGATTGTCACATTGCTTTTATTTCGGTTTATGTCATCACAACGAGAAGTACTTGTTTTGTATTGTTTGAGACATTTGATTGTCACATTGCTTTTATTTCGGTTTATGTCATCACAACGAGAAGTACGTGTTTTGTATTGTTTGAGACAATTGATTGTCACCTTTATGTTTATTTTAGTCTGATTTGTTGGTGTAATAAATTAGTTTAGTGAAATATCACCGGACTTGTGTCAATCGATTGCCTACAAGTAACTAAGGAGAGGACTTGGTTACATAATTGGTGCCGCACGACCAGGATCAGGATCAACATTGTCAATTCACCAAGAAAATGATGAACATTGCGAGACCAACACAACTATTAGTTTATTGAACATTTTGCACCTGGCACTAACTGCGCTAAGAACTCGATACAATAAAAGTAGATCTACCGACAAACATCAAACGATTTCAACAACGATTGAGTGTGACGTGAGACTGTGGTTAACGAAAGCATTGTAAACAGGTCAGTATCAGCATACTTATATTTATTGAGTGCCATTGTTGTATTTTTTTAGTGTGTTTAAATTTAAAACAAAATGACGAATCAAACTTTTGAGGGCTTAACTGAAGCGGAATGGAGAGGAGCGATGCATGTTCCTCTGCCCGAGGAGGAACGTGATATAATTCCGGCGAGAATCCTGCAGGACAGCTTTAGGTCACTGCAGATGGAAATGAGGGCAAAAACATTTGCCAAACAAATTAGGGAGTTTTCTGGGGATGGAAGTCGCCGATTCAGAGATTGGTTAAATGATATGGGCCGAAACGGCATCGCACTAAATGCTGATAAAGATAGGTACAATATGTTCCCAATGTCCACTTTAAAGGGACCAGCAGCAAATGTTTTTGTCGTTTAATACGTGAAAATCCAGGTGTCACCTGGCCCGAATTAAAAACGATTTTGGGTAGACAATTTTTGGATGAAGGCGATGTACAAATTGCCTATCAAAAGTTAAGGATTATGAAACAAGGGAAGGGAGAATCCCTTTGTAATTTTGTTGAGAGGATACGCTCTGTGGGGGCTTTTGCCGCTCATGATATAAATCATCCAATGATTCAGCAAACCTTAATAGATACTCTTACTGTGGGTATCATAGATAGAAATGGTGCGAGAAAGGTGATGAAACAATCACCAGCTATGTTTAACCGAGCCGTTGAAATATGTACGCTATAGCAACAAACTGAATGAGCGTTCAATTTAAGAAGGGGCGAGATCCCCACGGAGGTTGATGTTGTTTTAGTGTCAGTAATGCCTGAAATACAAGCGCTAAAGGATGGAAGTCCTAGCTGCGTATGTTGCTGCAGCAATGTCCCCTCCGCCTCCGAGTTCAGTACGAAATCAAAATCTAAAAACTTTTGGCAGCCACGATCAGGCTGCGCGTAATAGCTATGCGAGGGAGCACTTTAAGTCGAACCCCGATGGAAGCCCTATATGTCCCTATTGCAACAAAGTAGGACATGTTATGCGTGATTCCCGTAAACGCAAATTTGATTTAAGTCGAGGTGGGCGTCAGGTAAACAATGTCCAAACACAGCAGTCAAACTAGAACGTCCTTGTTTTGCGACCGAAAACAAGGAAGGAACCACCAATGGTCTTTTTGAGCAGGGGAGAGCAAAACTATGTCCAATTACATTAGGTAAACGGAAAACATTTGGTTTAGTCGACACGGGGGCCGACGTCTCCTTAGTCAACCAATATCTATTAAAGAAATTATCACCTAAAGAGGTAAAATATATGCCTCACGAAATGTTGTCACTGTCTGGTGGGACTGGCCACCAGCTACACATTTTGGGCCAAGCAAAAATAAGGTTACGTTTAGGTCACAAGGTAGTAGTGACTCATACATTTCAAATTATAGATAGATTAAGTAAGCCAATACTAATGGGCGCTGTCTCCTCTGTTCTTGATGAATGTGCTCTGGTATCAGTAGCTAGGGAGGACAAACATTATTACCGCATACAGCGGCCCTCGTACCAATACATATAAAACACCGTCCCAATAGGGTACGTTTATAGTGACTCCTCTAGATAATAGTCCCATATTAAAAGACCAGCCAGGGCTCATGGTACCAAATACGCTGTTAGAAAGTGGTAGGCCATTTGCAATAATGATAGTTAATGATACTAGTCGAACATTTACCGCTAAAGGGGGACAGATCGATAGCACAACCTTTGAGCATAAATGAACTACAAACCATTGAGGTGAATAACTTCGAAAATCTTCCTTCAACCAATAACACCAATTCCGGTAACGACGATATGTTAGGTAAAGATTGATCTAAGTCACATGGGGGCTAGTCAATCGTATGCCTTATACCAACTATTGAGCAAATACAGAAGTCGTTTTGCTGAAAAGGACACGGAATTGGGTCAAACACATTTGATAAAAAAGAAAATAGACACTGGTGAGCACCCACCAATAAAACAAAACCCGTATCGACTTCCATACTCACAAAGGGGTGTTGTCGAGGAACATATTAGTGAGATGCTTAGAGCTAATATTATCTCACCATCTACCTCCGGATGGAGTAGCCCAATTGTTCTCGTTCCGAAACGTGATGGTACGAAACGCTTCTGCGTTGATTACCGGAAATTGAATCACATAACGATAAAAAAAGGTCCTATCCCTTGCCACTAATTGATGACGTACTTGCATCATTAGGGGAAGCCAAGTTCTTTACCTGCCTTGACCTTAAATCCGGCTACTGGCAAGTCCCGATGAACGAGGGAGCCAATGACAAGAGAGCCTTCGTGTCTCACAAAGGTCTGTTCCTTTGGAATAAGCACTGCCCCGCCAGTGTTTCAAGACTTAATGAACAAAGTATTGGGCGAAACTCGGGGACAATACGCTTTAGCATATTTTGACGACGTTATCATCTTTTCGAAGACATATGAAGAACACATACAACATTTATAAAGACATCTTTGAAAGGTTAAGCGCTGCTAGACTTAAGCTAAAACCATCCAAATGTAATTTCTGCATGAAACGAGTCAAATATCTGGGACATGTACTATCTGCCGAAGATATACAGCCCGATCCCGACAAAGTACAAGCAATGCAGCGACTAACTATACATCTTTTGTTGGGATGGCCTCATATTATAGACGCTTCAGCCCAAATTTTAGTGAAGTTGCACGTCCTCTTACCCAATTGATACAAAAACGTGCTCGATTCCAGTGGGATGCGGAATGCCCAAACTCGTTTAAACATCTAAAAAAAGCCCTGATCACTAGTCCAGTACTGCAGCATGCTGACCTAACAAAACCATATTTGCTCCATACAGATGCCTCTCAATTTGCCGTCGGTACAGTATTAACTCAAATATTTGATGATGGAGAAAAGGTTATTCAGTATGTTTCCAAAAAACTAAATGACGTACAATAAAGGTGACCCACAATTGAACGTAAGGCCTATACAATCATATCTGCAATCAATAAGCTACGTCACTTCCTTTTAGGCTCAAAATTCACAGTGTATACCGATCATAAACCATTACGAACATTGGATTTGTGCATGTTTCATTTCAGAAGTAAACAAAGGTGGACTATAATGCTCGAAGAATACGGATGCGATGTTCAATACAAACAAGGTAAAATAAATATACAGGCCGACATGCTGTCACGAATACAAGTACAAACAGATGACCCCGATTTTGAAATTGACCTTATTGACAGTTCTGACCCCAAAACCAATAGTCAGTTTGATAGTATTGCCGAAAGCAAATCCGAACCAATCACTATTGAAAATTATGAACATATGGCTCTGTCACAACAGGATGACCCTGAACTTGGGCAAATTATTGATGTTTTAGTGCCTGCTGAAGGTGATGGCCGAGGCGATGCTGACTGTTATGTACGAAGGTCTGTTAAATCACGTAGCCCAACCGGTACGTCTAGATTCTTCACCCCATTTACAGCTAGTAATTCATAAAAAGCTGCAACGTAGCATCCCTGAAGAATTACAAAGTGGCGAATATGGTGGCGGCCATGTTGGTATTGACAAAACATATAACAAAGTTCGTGCCCGGTATTTTTGGAATAATATGTACCGAGATGTAGTTCGATTTGTAGAACGGTGCGAATTCTGTCGAGCACGAAAATTAAAAAAAAAAACAACTACCCCTTCAAGAAATGCCTATGCCCAACTATCCTTTTGATAAATGTGGCATAGATACTTGTGGTCCCTTCCCTGAAACAGAATCCGGTAATAAATGCATTGTTACCTTGATTGACCATTTTTCCTCGTGGCCCGAAGCCTTTGCCGTACCCAACAAAAGTGCGGAAACTGTGGCCAGATTACTATTAGAAGAAATAATTCCTCGCCACACGTGTCCAAGACAACTGGTGTCAGACCGAGGGTCAGAATATGTAAACCGAATAGTGGCAATTGTTTGTGAAAGGCTGAAGATTTGTCATCTGAAACCATCCCCATATCACCCACAATGCATTGGGAAGAAGGAAAGATTTCATCGTTTTCTCAGTGATGTCATGTCAAAATATGCTTATGCAAATCACAGTACTTGGGACAAATTCCTGCCAGGTTTGTTAATGTCTTACCGCGTGTCTGTAAATGACACCACTCGTCATAGCCCATTTTGCATGCCCGTGATCCGGTTTTGCAGTTGGACACGTTGCTGCAACCCAAATTAAAGTATATGGGAGATGAATATGTACCCCTCATGCTAGAAAGAATGAATGTTGCGGCTACAACAACTAAGCAACATTTAGCATGATGGGAAAGCAAAAGACACAGAATTTAAACCGGGTGACCTGGTATATTAGTATGACCCTACATCCGCACCTGGTATGTCCCAGAAATTTAAATTACTCTGGAAACCATTTTTCAGAATAGTTGAAAAAGTGTCTCCAGTAAATTACCGTATTTATAATCAGCAAACTGCGAAAAACAAGTTGGTGCATGCCGAAAAGCTCCGACTTGCTCTTCCTGAGGAAACGTGGGATGCCAATCGGACCAAGTTTGAGCCTGTGGTTCCTGAAGACACCAACGAAGCGGCGACTTCCAGACAACAACCATTACGACAAGTCAAGCTGGCTTTTCCTGGCGATATAGATAGACTTCACCTAATACACAAGCATCACATCAAAGGCGCAGGCCAGGCACGCACTGACATTGACAAACCCTGTAAAGACCCTTCAATACAACAGTCATATCAGGAACTACTGCATAACACACTGACCAAACACCACATTGAGTCAGGACCCAAATGAAGCACTTACCGACCTGCTGGATTATATGAAGACTTCAGCAGCATAGAAGGTCGGAGAGCTCAAAAGAAGGAACAGCACACAACATACAGCGGGTCCCACAGTCAACCAGGCTTAAGATCTACCAACACAGCAAAAGTAAAGACTGTGCTACCCCTCAGAAATGGCGCAACAATATCTTGTGGCTCATATCCAAAAGTTTAAAGGAAGTTGCAGTGGAAGAGGCAGACACTCTGGCAGATTTGTCTTGAAAATAAGGTAACAAAATAACTACCTTGTGATGAGTGATTGCGTACAGAACTGGGAAACAACTGAATCGCAATATGTGCTGGTTTGTATAAATCAACAAGTACTGCGACCTAATGTCCCTATTTCAATTGCATCTGTGTTAGAAACATTGAATAACATACGGCAATGGATACAGTCACAGTGCGTGATAAAGGCTATGCCACATGGAAAAATGCTGTACCATGAAATGAGAGCCTTGTGGTGTTCACGGGATTCAGTGTACAATAGATTGAAGAAAGCTGTATGAAGTTTGTCAGACAAGGACCATAGCTTCAGGTTTCTGAAGATATCCCGATGTTTTGGTAAGAATTGGCAACACCTCTCTGAAAAAAAGATACATTGCTTTAATATTAATAGTGAAATCATAATCATTTACGGTACATATGAACCCATTCTAAACCCTCTAATACACATACTTCAGAAGCTGTGGTAAACGTGAAACAAGAGAAACTGTATTTGTCACATTCAAATCTCATGTCAAAGTACAAACAAATTACCTTACCTAGGCTACAATTGTTCGCTGTATCCATTGCCATATATTACTCACAGTGCGTGATAAAGGCTATGCCACATGGACAAATGCTGTACCATGAAATGAAAGCCTTGTGGTGGTGCACGGGATTCAGTGTACAAGAGATTGAAGAAAGCTGTATGAAGTTAGTCAGACAAGGACCATAGCTTCAGGTTTCTGAAGATATCCCGATGTTTTAGTAAGAATTGGCAGGACCTCTCTGGGAAAAAAAAAGGATAAATTGCTTTAATATTAAAAGTGAAACCATAATCATTTAAGGTACATATGAAGCAATTCTAAACCCTCAAATGCAAATGAACGCACAAATCAACAGGCACTTAACGCATAGATAGGGATACAGTAATGTAGTTACGGATACAAAGACAAACATGAACCAATTCAAATAACTAACCCTACTCAAATCGTGACTCCGTTTATATCAAGAACTTTATTGTAATTTGATCGCGAGGAACATTCCTTTAAACAAGTTCATAGTCACACCACATAAAACATATAAATCCATAACACTATTCATGGCTTTGAATATATTAATAACAATCATACCTTTTTATAACTTCAAAAGCTACCATTCGATGCATCGATATTCTCTGAGCTACTTTCCGCGGGCGTCTGATCGACTTCACCGTAGCTAGGTATTTATATGAGCAGATCTGCGTGAGCTGTTCTTTGTGTTTAACTCAAACGGTCTAATACCTGTAAACACGTGATCAAATGTGTACACTACCCAACATACAGGTAAGAGTTAGATTCCAGGGCGAGTAATTCCATCGTTGAGCGCTTTAGAATATATATATATATATATATATATATATATATATATATATTGACGGTGTGCGTGCGCGCGTGTGCGCGTATTACATATAATAAATGCCTGGACTCGGTGTTTATAATTCTTACAGAATTGTAACCAAATGACCACTAACTAAATAGAAAACAATATATATATATATATATATATATATATATATATATATATATATATATTAGTACATATATAATGCAGCTAAATTGTAAACAACTGCATATATATTAGTACATATAATAATATCTTGTTATACTTCTAATACCTCTGACGATAGCAGTAAGAGTAGACTTTTCACACAGCCCAAATGTTTAAAAAATAAATAAAAGACAAATTGATTTATCAATAAACGAATTCAGAATAGTATTATCTAAATATAAACAATCTACAATAATCAACGCAAAATACTTTGTGTGGTTCACTACAGCCAAGAATTTATCAACCGCATGGACAAACCAAAATAAAACCTAAAAGGGAAAATAATAAACCACTGTATAATTGAATAATAAAATTACAAGTCAAAATAAGTGTTTTGGGAGATTGTACTTGGCTAAAGTTCTATTTGTTATAAACTTATTCAAGAGACATTCTATTTATTTTAAAGTATTTATTCGAACTTACATAATACTAAGTAACTCGAGAGGGTTTTTACGTTGCGTAAGCAGTGTTGATACCATACTGAAACAGTTCTAATTTACTCTTTGGTTGAAGTTTTTTTTAAATTTTCTTGAAGCCATACTGCCTCATCCAGAAAATGACATCACCAGGTCTATAGCGTCATTCTTTTCGGCTTATTTTAAAATATCTTCCGAACTGGTTTCAGTTACCCGATAAACTGTTCAGCTGTTTTATTGATCATTATACCAGTGTCATTTTGACCACTAATAGTATATACCCTCATACAAGCGGGGACACACACAAACACACATACATATTAGTTTTTAGGTAATGTAAACACTCAGCAAAACATCTTTCATATAATCTGGTTTTAAAAAGTATACAAATTGTTGTAATTTTTAAAAGAATTTTAAAATTTGCCAAGCTACGGCTTAAAACAAATTAATCATAATGTACAGACCTTTATCTGTGAAATATCTTGACTTCAATTTTCTGTTCCTCCGTAAACCACAGCCACTGGAAGAGGAGCTTTCTACGCAAATAACGTTTGACTGTTTAATAACGTATTTTTACAACCACATCTCCACTCCGTTGTGTACGTATTTAATGTACACGATTATCATTGATCATCTGTCTGGAAATGGAACACCCATATATATAATATATATATATATATATATATATAAGGCTCATGTAGTTAGCAACCTTTGATTATAAAGATACTAAAGAGCCAGTTATAAGAAAAACCAACGTCGAAATATTCTGGAGCGGGTGTTCCAGCCAGAAGTAAATGACTTTGGTCAAATTATCCCATTTTTCTAGAACGAAGCAGCTCACTGATATCCGCCGAATATAAATAAATCAATCAGTCACTAACTCGTATTCTCTTTTTCAATTCTGTAGTATTTTAGTTTTATGGAAACGCTGTAATTATTTATGTATGATATTCGGTAACATAAGTATTCCATTCAGAGATTTCTCTCAGTATATATTTAGCTGTACAGAGATTCTGACAGTTGATCAAATACTTAACAAGGTGTGGTCCAACATTTGATTATAGAAACAAGAACCTGTGGCCGTTGAAAGTGTAGCCTGTTTTACAATTGTACGATTTAGCAAAACTGCTGTGAATTTATTTATTTTTAGAAGTGTAGCAAGCAGAAGATATTTTAATATTTCTTTCCCGTGAATTTCTCACATTTAAATAACTTAAATTGATGTAAATTAGAAAAGTTCATTTAATGTGTTGATATAAGAGAGTGAACCATGAACCTTAAATTGAATATACTTTGTCCAAGTCAGTTGGTGTATTTTCTCTGATTCATAATTAAAATATAATGTGTACCTCAAATTTACACGTAATTGGAGAAAATATCTGCCATTTTTTAATAAATTAATTACATTTGTTTTGTTTAAGTCAATAATATTCCACTAGGCTTGTCATTACTTTGATAATTTATCTTTATACGATGATGATGATAATGATCGGTGTTTTACGGCCACTTGTGTGCACGTGTTAGGCTAAATGGGCCGAGCGACCTCCAAAGGTAATGAAGCGAAGTCAAAGATGAAAAACGCTTCAGATGTGCTCACGCCAAGGTTCGAACTCAGGTGGTAGTTATCTGTGATCCAACTCCCTAACAATTAGACCACAGGGGCGCCCTTTATCTCTATATGAAGCCACCATTTGTTAATTATATTTTATATCACTATAACAACATTTAGGTTTGAATTATTCATAAACAAAAGTAATAATTAATATGAAAGATGGATCACATTCGACCGATCAGATTCAATACGAGCCACAATCCATGTAATTTACAGTCTAATGAGACCAAAAAAATATTACTGTTGTTGTAATGTAATTTCAACGATTTAACGACTAATTATAACATTTTCAGCGGCGTACGTCTATCTTATTGTTTTAAATGTCTATGCAGAATCATTTCATTATATAAGGGCGCCTCTGTATTTTAACTGGTAGCGCGTTGGACCACAGATCACTACAACCTGAGTTCTAATCTTTGGCGTGGGCATATCTGAAGGGTGTTTCATCCTTGACTTCGCATCATTACCTTTGGACGTCGCTCGGCCCATTTAGCCTACCATGTGCAAAAAAGTGGCGGTAAATTATCGATCATCATCATCAAACACTTATAATAAATTGTTTAAGATAGGAAAATGATATAACACACACACACACACACACACATATATATATATATATATATATATATATATAAGAATGAAATTCTCACAGAAAGAAAATAAGGGGAATTAAAATTTAAAAAATCTTTTTGAAAACTACTTAATTAAGTTTTTCCTTTATCTACCTGACGACCAGTTTGAAACACCCCGTCGAGAAGGACTGGCTCGCGTCCGTTTGTCACACATTGGTCGTCGGTGTCAGCTTCTGTTGAATGTATAACAATATTGTCTGGGACAATGATTTCAGACAGTGATCCCACAGTTTTAGCGTATCTGTTAATATGTTGTGCGTATTCAGACCATATATGGTCAAACCGTTCGCACAACTTACAGTTTTGGGTCATTCACTTATTATCGACCCACCTGTCTACATATTGTAGACAGTTGGGTCAAGCATTGATTTTATACGTTATCCATCTATCTCCATCGTAGACACAGACGTGACAGATCCGTTCTCTGCGAGACACAGTGAAGAGCACATAATAATAACGTATATTTAATAAAGCGTCGTCACATCACAGACCTGCTAAAAAGTTCTTACTGGAACAAATCTTGCTGCTATAAAGGTTTTAATTGTGCAACTTAAATGTGTTCTGACTTCATGACCTGGTTTCTGTCAGTCGTAATCTCTGTCATCTAAATATCGTAGGCCAGCATGACGTCTAACAAAACATTGTTATCAATCCACCTAAACAACTAGTGGACTCAAACTATAAACTCAGAAATACTTGCAGAAGAAAAAGAACTCGTCCTAACTGTTTTAGCAAATACATGTCAGCATAACTTCATATTGTAGGAATGTCAGTTGGAGACGAAGTTTGTTATATTTTTTGGGAAAACAGCTTAAAATCCTTGTTTCGTGATCAGATCATGATAAGAAAGAAAATCAATCAATCGACACAGAGTACAGAGGCTCCATATCAGTAACTGGCTTTGTCTCAGCTTATCTACGATAGAGCTCTGTACAAGAGAAAACAGTATTTTCAGTTTAAGCGTTTTATCTAATGATGATGATGATTGATGTTTTACGGCCACTTTTGTGCAGATGGTAGGCTAAATGGACCGAGCGACCTACAAAGTTAACGAAGCGAAGTCACAATCTTCAGATATGCCCACGCCGAGATTCGAACACGGGTAATAGTGATCTGTCCAACATGCTACCACTAGACCACGGAGGCGTCCCCTTTTATCTAATGAGTTATTTAGAACTACATTATACAATATCTTATAATGACTATAGTTATTTGAAACACTAAATAAAACCCTTTTTGTTATCAATTCTATGCTGTTGGATCCCCTCAACTTCACCCTTTTATGGCTCCGTAATCCCCTCAAATATATCACGACTTCCATATATAACCATATATGTCATTCTGTTGTCATTTAATTTATAGAGTTGCTAATAATTAGTCACGAAAAGTGGCTCAGAACAAACTTATTTGTATTTAATTTTTTGTTATGTTGTAAGGAACCTACCCGCGAAGACCATTCGACAGATGGCGCTATGGGCAACCCAGTTCTTGGGATTCCCAAAACGCAAACAGTTGTATTTTCTTAGGATGGGTAGTGAAATTCAACATAAATAGCTTTAATAATCATGTCAACTCTATGTTGTGTGCCGCAATGCAATGAAAGGGGGGGGGGTCATTATTTTCCCTGGTAACAAAAGGATCTACTTAAGAAATGGATTATTCCCTTAAAGCCGGTAGAGACGTGATATAGCGTTGTGCTCGAAGATATAAGGATTGGACTGTGCAACGGTGGGACAAAGTTCTATGGTTTGATGAGAGTGTGTTATAGCTTTTCTGTGGGGGAAAGTAGGCTGCTGTGTGAAGTAGGGTGATGAGAAGTACAGACCAGAATAAAGCAAAGAAGGGGTTCTCTGGTGGGATGTTTGGTTGAGGGGTCGCCCATATATATATATATATATTTTTGGGGGGCCCAAGCGTTTGGGGGTTGGGGGGGGTTTTTAAAAAAAAAAGGGGGGGGAGGGTTGTAACAGATAATTTATATTTATAAGTACACACATATAATGATGTTCCTTCAGCATTTACTCACAGATTCTGTTTGTCTATTTATTATCTATTTTTTTCCTGATAATATCAAAATAATGACAAAGTTAATTTTATTGATGTTCCATCTGTTGTAGTGTTTTTTTTAATAAATGTATCTGTTTTATAAATTATGTTCTTGTTACATCAATATCATTATCAGTCTTTTGACTTTCATTATATTTTCAAAGAAATACATTCATTTGATGTCATTTAACATAATGTGATTGTTTATCATTAGGTACCTTTTGGACAATATGACTATTGGTACAGATTCTTGTTGTAAGGATGTTTTTTGATGGTTTCCGATAATAAAATCAATCTATTTACAAGACAGTGACTCCAAATACAATGTTACCTTTTTTCTTTTTTTAATATAATTAGTTGATATTATATGATAAAAAACCTCTAAATATTTTATTATGTGAACTATGAATGTAAAGTTATTTGAATGATGAAAGTCATGTTATGAAAAGTGAATCGTGGCATGTTATACTCTAATAAATAGACAACAAATAAATCATTATATTATCATTGCTTTGTTTAGACTCTGGTCGCGTCTGGGATATATACAACTGACGAGAAATAAATTGATTATATGTTCTATAACCAGGATACGAACCCTACAACAAAGTCTACAGCGTTGTAAAATACATGAGAAACCATCATTATTAGATCAAGTGTATACTTCCTCAAACCAAGACTATTTTCTAGTTCTGATGTAGTTCGGCAATAGAAATTCATTATCTTTACAACATCAGATAAACTATCAGATTTTATTTAATAATCTAAGAACTATATATATATATATATATATATATATATATATATATATATATATATAATTTTTTTTATTACATCCGTATATCACTATGATATCGTATTAGTGTTTGGTGTGGATTTATTTTTAACTTATTTTCCCTTTTTAAATAAAAACAGGGTTTACTTTACAATGGTATTTAATTTTATTTAAACAAAGTTAGTTTTCAAGGTGGTGTGATGAGGAGACGATGTATTAGACAGTGGTATTATGAGGACGCTATGTATTAGACAGTAGTATGACGAGGACACGATGTATTAAACAGTAGAATGAGGAGGACACAATGTATTAGACAGTAGTATAACGAGGATCCGATGTATTAGACAGTAGTATGACGAGGACACGATTTGGTAGACAGTGATATGACCAGTTTGGAACTGAACACTAACACTATAACAACGAATACCAAATTATTATGTCTAATTTAAGAAACTATTGATTGCTGATTGCCAATTTAACTTTTTTCAGGTTTCTTCACTATACATCATATTGAGAGAACTTGTAACATGTTATAGATGTTGATATTCCTGTCTCCAATCAGATTTGGACAAGTTCTAAAAGTTACTGAAGATGATTTAATTGTAGACAGCGTTAATCACAGTTATTTATCACATTAAGTACAGAGATGATTGTGTACACATACATGTGTGTAGTTATTTAAATGTTTGTTTATTTATTTTTATATTACCCGTCAATCACCCACGAGGCGCGTTGAGTAAACCCTGCAAAGCTCCTTATGTTTGAGGGTTTAACCTACACATAACCTCTATAATCAAGACTTAAGTTTGGGTAAATAATTGATTATTTCTGATATAATAATCTGATTCGTGTTAATCAACAAATACTTCCCGCGTACACGAGAAGAGACTGGTTTTCTCATCCTCCAGGACTGACCATCGGATACGCTAGATGAGGAAAACTCAAGTAATTTGACAATAACCAACGGACACTTGTAGACATGTTTATCGTTAACATCCCATAATATCATAACATAATATACTGAATGTTTTTATCAGGTGATGACGTCAGTAATCATTTATAACATTTATGACGATCATTTATAACAAATATATTTATATGGGGGCTGAATGATGACGGTGACTTTCTGAACACACGCACAGCACACACGCACGCAACACACACACACAACCCCACACAGAACACAGAGAGAGAGAGAGAGAGAGAGAATACACGGGGAATCCACACACACAAACACTCTTGCAGCTTCATGTATGAGCTTTATCTATCTATCTATCTATCTATCTATCTATCTATCAAATAATCTGAACATTAATCTATTAATTATGTCTGTCGGTTTGTCTATCTATTTCTCTATTTCTCTATCGTAATTTATTTGTATAATTTTGTTTATGCCGACACGTATTAATATATATATATATATATATATATATATATATATATATATGAACCATCGTCTTAAAAGCACATAACCAACCCCGCATTGTACATACGCCCATAGGAGATGAGTAAATAGAACTTATTATTATTACAGAAACCTCCTTATTTTATATTTAATAATAATAATAACACAGGAAGTGATATATACATCAATATTTCTCTTCCTAACACATCCAAATACACGTATACATTTCTCTCTTTTTAAATGAAAATCAATGTTGATGTGACGCGTTTAATAATATTATAATAACTACAAACGTCATCTAAGACACTGTGTGTTTTCATCATTCACTAACGATGTTTGTAAATGTTTGCGTGAATTCCCTAATATTTATCTTTTTTTCCTTGATGAAACATCAAGTGTTGTTATATAACTCTATCTGTAAATAACGCGTACAATTTTATGCCTAACTGCGACTAACATTATTTTATAATTAAAAAAATTAATAAAAAAAAGAAAACTTTTTTTAAAATATTTTTTAAATTTAAAACAAAAAACTTTTTTTGTCAAATCTTTAGTTTCGTACAAAATACTCTCTCACTCTGCTACCAGATCATTCAAATTAGCATCTCATTATAATAAACAAGTAAATTATAATATTTAATAAAATGTCAAATCTTTAGTTTCGTACAAAATACTCTCTTACTCTGCTACCAGATCATTCAAATTAGGATTTCAGTTTTAAATCATGGCCGGGTGTTTATTTAATTTACCATAAAATGGAAATAACATAAGAGGGTAAATATTTATTTAATTCCAGTGAAATTCTGTTAAAATAAGTAACACTAACTACATCTTGACTTACACTGAGAAGAGAAAACTAGGAAATGAAGAACCTAAAATAAAACTTATGTTTATTTTATTTTTTCTCAGTGTGTCTTCTCGTCAGCCAATTTGTTTTTACCTTAGCCGATAAATTAATTCTTAGACAATTATGTATAATGTACCAGACATAACGTCCTCCACCCGGCGCCAGTTTAAGCCGGACATGTTTTGATCTTCACAACAATACCTAACAAGACCCTAATTTCTCAGAAGAATGTCCAGCCATGTACAGAAAACTCTTAGCCAACAGAAAACTCCTGGAGATGACAAATAAATAATAATAATGGCCGAAATTTGCAGCTTCCCCACGGAGACTAATTATAAATAAATTTAGAATATATGGCATGTTCGGTGGAGAAAACCTTGCCAGTTCCTTGGCAGGATGAAAAACTCCTCCTACGAATGACCATAGCCACAGGTAAATAGTCTCGCGCTCTACCTATGAGGCCAAATGACCGAAATACAATAAATAAATAGTTCATGACAGGCTACCTTTGTATTTGTGAAATATGGGATCTTTTAACACATGTCTGCTTCAATTGTGTTAAAAATAAATACTGATATTAATTTATTTTACTTCTCTGTAATAATAAAAGGCGTTTATAAATGCACTATTTGTATGTGCTTGCGGGTGTGTGTGCATGCGTGTGGTAAGTTGATAGCCTGCCCACATGTCCTCCTTTTGGGAGGAACATGTCCTCCTTTTGTGAGGAACAAGTCCTCCTTTTTAGAAAATTATAAATGGCCACCCTACATACAGTAGATAAACATTTTGTATTGTTACATTCAGCAGTACACATCCAACAAGTCCATAGAACATCTTATCATTGTTTCATCCTTAAATAAAATCATATTTAAATTATAGATCTCTCAGAGATTATGAGGTTATAGACAATATATATTATAATTGACTGTTAACTCGTTAACACACATAATATTTCGTTAAAGTGACTGATTATGTCCCAAATATAGTCCCAACACACAGAAAAAAACAAACAAACAAACAAAACCAGATATTCGAATGTGTGTGTTTGTATGTGTGTGTGTGTGTGTGTGTGTATGTGTGTGTGTGTGTTCATTAAAAAAATAGTTATAAGAAATCAAATAACAAAGGGGACCACCACTTAGTCACCATAACGTGCTATAAAACTAGAAACTATAATTATTTACCAGGGAAAGCGGTGAATTATACGAATATGTCAAATATTAATAGTCTACGGACAACTACAGAAGTTATATTGAGATATTATTGTAGATGATAGAGATTAGTTATTGATTGAAGGTGGACTATGTGACATTTAACGTGTTGTCTGATCTAACGTTAGAATAACTTCAATAAGTTATGTTTTACGTCAGAGTCACTTCAATATATATATATATATATATATATATATTATATATATATATATATATATATATATATATATATATATATATATACAGACAGACAACATAAATTATATCAGTAACCATAACTCGTCAGTCTATCAGCATACGATGATATGTAAAATACATTTATGATGTCAACAGAAGCCCCCCCCCCATCTATCTGTTAGTTTAAAAACAAATTCGTTATTGATTTATTTTGGTATAAGAAAGCTAACTAATATAATCGTTGGGTCGACTAAACTATTTAATCGAGCTCAACTTAACTGTTCAAAGTTATTTTTACAATATTATCTACATCGCTGTAGATATTATCTACACCAGGTGATGGCTTCTATCTAGATCTATATCCTAGAGATCTGTATGAACAGTACCGAGGTCCGGGACGCGGCCGTCCGTCCCCGACCGAGGTCTTAGCTATATTCTCTCTTTCAAAACTCCGAACTCATGTGGTCTCGAATCTATTTCATTCCTCTATTCAAAACTGTACAAAAACTATATACTCCTCGAAACTATACACTCCAGAACCACCACCTCTACTACTCCACTCTCCCACTAAAAAATCTACAAAAATCCAGATATATATAGGGAATTGTCCCCTCAGCACCGTCAGCGTTGTTGTCCGGTAGACCCCCTATAGTCAGTCACCTGGTCCAATCACCGCTGACTTGGCTGAGTCGAGAACAATCCCTCGCTAAAATTCCTCCCACGCAAACAAGCCGGTATATAATTAAAGGGGAATTCTCCCCCCAGCACAATCAACGTGTTATCCAGTGGAGACTCGCATGTCCCTTGACCCCACAATTCGTCGGCCACAAACCTTAAAGCGGCACGAACGGGCGATTACTAATTCGACCTACATAAATTAATTCGACAACAGGCCATGACATGTACTCATCTTTGATGATATTCTTATTTGTCCGAATATCTCAGGTCAAGTGTACATCTCTCCAGCAATCCCGTATTGAGAACTTAGATTGACGTCACGCGATTTGTATTTATGCCGCCATACTGGACGTCTAGCGGTTACATGGATACAATAATACTAATACGTGACATTTATATAACGCCCTATTCAGCTAGATACAATATTATTATCTCTGACTCAGACCTGTTCCAATCCAGCACACATCTCAACTTCCAAGACAGCATACAACGCATGCTGTCATTATAGGCGCAAAGCGTTACTCAAACACAAAACAATTACGTCCTGTCTGGTTCTCATTTGTATGGATGAGTGATCATGTCGCCAAAAAGAAGCATTAACGTTCCCGGAGCTTCGAACCCACGACCCTTCAACTACGAGTCCTACTCTCTAACTAACTGCGCTATCACGGCTCTAACGTCATCGCTTACATAGAACCCCAAATTCACTTTAAGCTTTTTCTGACACAGCGACATCTAACGACGTGAACGCTATGCGAGGAAGCCGGCAAAATACATCGCGGGAGGGGGTTGAAAAATTATGATAAGCCAATGAAATATGCCCGGTTCGCTGTGGCAGAGTAGGTCATCGATCTGTTTGTCATAAAAACATATATTCTTGATCTAACATAAAAAATGACAACAGCTATCAGTATTAGAGTTGATGATATTATCAACCGAGATAAATTCAGTCTTCTATATGACAAGCTGTGAGATGATACTACAGAGGAGGATATCAGAGATAACTTATACAATATTGGTCTAATTAATGTATCATACTGGATCAGATTATGATCTTCAGTATCTAGACAGACCTTGGTCTAAATTATCATTAAAACAGATACAGGTGAAGATTACGTTCTAGTATTATGCTCAAGCTACCGACAAAAACTCAAACAACAACAAAACTTTAATTAAACACATAAAAACGATGGAGTGAGGATAGTTAACAGACACTCCAAGGTTGTTTTTCATTTTATTGATTGAGAAGTGTTTCATGATCCATCTGATAATATTAATGAACTTGTATCTATTATATCTAATTATATATTTTTCTCTCGGGATACAGTTGTTCCATCAAATTATCTTAAGTTCTATCCAAATAAGAAAACGAGGTTTGACGAGGAACTCAAACAGAAATTGTTGAATAAACAACATCTCATCTTCACGTCGAATGATCGCGCTCTATTGAAACATATACAGGCGGATATCACACAATATAATTCGAGGATAAACTGGAAACACAATTCAACGTTGATCTGTGTAATAAACGAACATTTTATCCGTCAGATGGCGCTGGCATCATTTAAGGCATTAGATGTAAAAGTTTAACCTATCTCCATGTTTATTGTTTCACATTTAATTGCTATCTAATTATCTAACACCTTATCTGTTCGTCAACTATATGGTTGTCTATCGTCACGATGGTCCTGATATAAATGATGACAACTCTTCTGTTGGTGAATCATTAAGTTGTCGTGACTGAAATATGTCGTGTCTGGAATAGTTAATTTGTGTTTGATGGAAATGAAGCATCTCACATCACCGTCAGTTGTCAGTCTAACTACATGTATTATACCTGTATTATCGCATGTCTATTGTCGAATGACGTCAATGATCCTGTTACGACATTATTTTATTTCTGGCCGATGTAGACTGTCCGGATTGTTCTGTAGTCACATTCAATGATGTCGGTGTTCTATTTACATTCCCGAAAGCATAAGACACAGTAGTGTGACTCATTTGACAGTCGCTGTAATGAGAGTAGTCGGTTGAATCGGTGAGTGAGCATATCAGACTGATTGACTGACTATCTGACTTCTAATCTATCTGTTTTGCTGACTGATTAACTGTCTGACTGACTGGCTAACTGACTGACTAGTTGACGGAATATATACCTGTCTGTATATTTGTCTGTCTATCTGTCTATTTGTCTGTTTGCCTATCAGTCTGTCTGTTTTTTGTTTTTGTTTCTGTATATCTGTCCGCCTTTCTGTCCGTAACTTTGTATGCCTGTCTGACTGTCTGTCTCTCTGTCTATGTGTCTGTCTGTCTGTATGACTGACTGAGTTACAGGCACGAATATGAAAATTATCCATACAACTTTCCACCAAACGAATATTAAAATGTTTCAGTATATTACCGATAGTCATCTTTAGAAGACCACCTTTAATCAATACTGACAATTATCGATTAGATCACTCACGGTGTTTCACATTACAAATGATTCAGGTAGCAACCCATCAAATAGATAATATACCTATATCGATCACAGTCTAGACATTATTTCCTTTTATACTGTGGAGACATTACCAGAACGATCACAGAACTTTAATCAAAGATTTTAATTATTCCACTGAGTTAAAGTCCAGAATAATTATAAATCTAATTTTTATAAAATGGCTCTATAATATAATCTGATCATTTTCCCTTCACATTAGTGACGCTGAATGAAAGCATAAAAAAAACGAATATGTATTTCACTTCAGTAAATCTATTGTCTTTTAAGTATAATGATTTATTGATAATTCACAAGTTGCGTACTGTTTTAAATATGAATCGTTCAAGGTAGTATTAAATTATTTAATGGTACTATTAAATTACTCCTTAATACTAAGATAACGTCAGTATATCGTTTTTAGACCTACATGTACAAGGTAGGATGTCCAGGTGGTATCGTTAACATATTGACCACCAACTCCCAAATATAATAATAATAATAATAATAAGAGGAATATTTTCCTTGGTGTCTTAAACAACTTGATTTACTGAAGAACGCTTTATATTGCTGAAAACAGAATTAATGTAAGTTCTGTTTCATATATAAATACACTAGTTTATAGATATTATACAAGGGGTTATTTAATTAAGTGGGTTTTATGAACATTTCAAAAAATTAGTTTATTTTCTGCAATATTAATATGAGACATGATACTGGGAAATGTTTCTCTCGGTACATTATTGTGTATCATTTAAATATCGTCAAAATATAACGAGACTATCATCGTATCAGTCGGATTAGCATATCATTTTGAATAAGATCGCTTAGATATATACAGCGGAGCTAAGAAATGATAATATTTGCTGTACTTCTTCGCGAACGAAAAGATCAGTACAGGTTAAATGTGACCTATTTACATTTTTATTACTGCCCAACAGATTCCTTGTTAGTTTTCGTGTTTCTTTTTAATCTTTTCCACAATCTTTTATCTGTCTGGAATAGAAAAGAACAATGAATTAGGTTTTTACTATCATTTGTAATATATTTTTAGTGCATCGTTAAGGAAGATAGGCGCCAGAAGTTCTTTGCTTTCTTCCGTTAATCCGACAAGATAAGCGATGTCCGTGGTGTAGTGCCGACCACGGGACGTGGAAGTGAGCATCAAATGTACCACAAACGAGTGGTCGCGAGGCTGCCGATAAAAAGACAAAACAGAAGAAAAAAACCTCCTAGCTGAGCTCCATGAGGTCAAAGACTCTATTCAAACTGTTGTCGGGGAACAAAAACCCGTTTTAGTAGCTGAGGCTGCACTCTCCTGACCCAGTAACCACGGTGGGTACTGCTCTCGATCACCGCGGGGTCTTTACCCGGGTCTCGCCGTGTTTCGTCGGGGACCTTGGGTTTGGGCGGTTCGGTGTTGTTGTTTTATTCCGGAAGAACAATAATCGGAAGGACTACACCCGCGGAATGCCTCGGCCCACCACGTGCAAGTGTCGGCTCGTAGAACCGCAAAAGCTGAGCCTTTTGTTACACATCCTGTAGAATATCACCTAAATACACGACAATACCAATTCTATATGAAATAGCAACAATGTCTTCTCCGATAATGTGATATGGGAGTGTGCGGCCTTACAGCCAGAATACACACTCCGCGAAGTTATCATGGTTCTTGTCGATGTCGCCCTCACCATGGCCACCAAGGATATGCTAATAGACGATATTCACGACTAGTGCGACTTCTGGCGGCAGACGGTAACAATATGATTGTGGACCACGATCTCAAGCCACTTGAGCAGAATGAAACACACACACACAGATAATATGACTAAATTATGGCTGACACCCAACATACATATTTGTCTAACTTTCGTTATTGTCACCTGTAGTAAACTAAGTTAGCTCCAGATGGATATGTAAGTGTGTGTGTGTGTGTGTTTTAGCTGTGTATAATAAGGCACAGGCACAGAGAATCTCGAACCGTGAATTCAAACTCTGGACGTTTCTTCAGGGGACTGAATCCAGAGTGGCGACTTTTCTTGCTGAGACATGTGTAATGTCTCACCAGTCCCTAAGCCGCCAAACAAAATCAAAATACGAATCACCTACAGCCGTGGAGTTTGGGAGTAGAACACCCAAGTCAGATCACGGCAGTAGTGAGAATGTTTAGATTAATTATCTAAGCAGCCCTATTTATAGCTATTTTTTAATTGCTGTATCTTTCTTCAAAGCAATACTATATAAACCATATAACCCAATTGTCACTGTCTTCAAAGATCAGTTTTTACAACGGGCAGGCGTCATGAAGCGACTACTATTAAAACTGTTTATCTTAATTACTATTAAAAGACTGACATCTGCGCTGAAGCAGACCGTAATAGCGCGTCATAGCTTCCGTACTGTTTGAACTATGCTATCATTTTCAAACCTGACCTAATTTATGCTATTCTAACTATTGTAGTTCTTAAATGTCTCAGCCTCTCCCCTCTCTCTCTATCTCACTCTCTCTAGCTGCCTCTCTTTCTCTCATTCTCTCTCTATTTCCCGCATCCTCCCACCTTCACGCCTCTCTCCCTCTCTCCCTTTCTCTCTCAGCCTATTAGTCTATCTATCTCCATCATCCTCTCTATTCCTCCCCCCTTCTCTCTCTCTCTCTTTCTCAACCCCCCCCCTCTCTCTCTCTCAGCCTCTCCCTATCTCTCTACCTCATTCCTCCTCATTGCCGGTTCGTAGGCCGGGCAGGGTCAGCCGCCCAACTTGGGGCACCGAACACCCCCCCCCCCGACCTCCGGGGTAAAAGGGATTGGTTTTGTCCATTTTTTATTCTTGTTCTGTTCTATTTCAGTTGATTTTCCTAAAATAACACGATTTTAACTGACGTTTAAGATGGCGCCGAAACGGCGAATCGGAAGTTGAGTGAATGCTCGTTAATTCGACTTCGGTTTAGACGAAGGGCTCGTTGGGAACACGAACCGTACGTACCTCGACCTAGAGCTTCGTTTAGCACGACGCTTAACATATAATAGTACTACTGATTAATCAGTGAATTCTGGCGGGAGCCTTCACATTGGATAAGAGTGCTCGATGTTTCTAACCCAAGTCAAGTCGGGTAAAACCAAACAGAGGCATAGATCCTGACCATGTATTCTTTCCTTCCCCGGTACGAGAAAGGTGGGGAATGGGCAGTGTCCGTTGTTCGCCAATCGTCCCACCGAGGGCCCAAGGTGTTTCGATGGTATGGTGGTTAGAGTACTGCGCTGCTAACCGCCAGATTAGAGTTCGAACGGTGTTTGTGAGATATTTCCTTTGGAAGTCACCCCTCGATCGTATTGCCCAAATTTGACTATAACAGAGGGCAAACAAACCACTTACTGAGTGACTTACTTACTCACTTACTTACTCCTCTGCGCCTCCGCGGTCTAACTGGCAGCGCGTTGGACCACAGATAACTACCACCTGAGTTCGAACCTCGGTGTGGGCATATCTCTTACCATCTCCACAAAGGTAGCGCTAAAACATCAATGATCATTATTAACCCGAGCCCCTCCTTATCCAACCAGCACCCACGTGTTTTAAAGAGTTGGTTTTGATGGCGCTGTATCAGTTGAAACATCCCACGTTTATTTTAGCTTCCTGGATTCCGGTTACTCATCAAACGAATCCGGATATGTTTCCGTAGTTATTCACCAGTAACCTATTTCTGCAATCCTACGTGTTGTAACAGGCGAATAAAATGAGACGGGACTAAATGACTCACTCACTCACTCACACACTCACTCACTCATCCACATACTCACTCGCTCACCCATCTTGTCCCGCCCCATGGGTATGGCGAGTCTGGGCGAGCACACTGGGTTTGCGGGTTAGTTATAGACCCTGTGACTTCGTTATTTTCTTATATTGGCTTGTACATGTTTCTGTGGCCCTGCAGTGTTTGGGAGGCCCACCACCCCCTAACCCACCCCACCCCGCGGGTTGGGACCGTCCTGCCAATAATCACGAGGGCAGTTGCTACTTTTTCCCGATCTACACATATGATGCCATAACAACCATTGTATACTACTGACATGGATCTGCCACTTTTTAACGCCGAAGAGTAGATCCACTTATTATAGAATTCTAGGCAGCAGGTTTATTTCCACTATAGAAAAGATCTATCTGGTAACATGCGTCAATATATCTAGCTGCGAGAGTCACTGCTTCATTCACTGCTTATTCGCTCTCTCTCTCTCTCTCTCTCTCTCTCTCTCTCTCTCTTTGCCTTGCTATCCGACATGAGTTGCTTGCTTGCTTGTAGTTCGGGGAGTATCCCCAGGCTGCGCTTGTTTGGCACAGCCTCTATGGTGGAGTCCTTCTCCGTAGAGTTTCTGTATCTGAAAATGACTTTATAAAGTTCCGGTCCCGGATGTACCGGTGCCGAACTTTACAAAAGATTTACTGTGTGTTGTTTGGCTTTGGCCAGATGTATGGGTCTTTTTTAAATAAGGGTATTATTATGTGTGGCGTGACTGTGACTTTGTGTATTACAATGACTGCTTTTTCTGTGTCGGTTAGGTTGTATTGTGCCGGAGTTAAGAGTTGTTTAAGAGGTTGTCGGCAGGCTGGGAAGGCGGGACAATTAATTAGATAGTGGACGGGGTCAAAGTTTTGGTTACAATGTAAGCTGAGTGCTTTATTATTTGGGCCGACAAAGCTTTTTGTGTGCACCCAGCAGCCGAGGCGGCGTATGTGTTTTATTGTACTAGGTACTTGATTTGGTGTTATTTGTTTGTGTAGATATTCTGTTATCATGTGTTTGTAGGCACCCAGGATGATCGCTTGGCTGATGCAACCAGTCATTGACCTGAAAGAAAACTAGACGGAACACGGCAGCCGAAGTCCCAACTTCCGGTCGTGGAAAATTGGGTTTATAAACATTGTAAATTATTGTTATGGCGATGGTTGCATAAACCGTGGGAGTAAAAGTAATACAAAAGGAATATATTTTCATCGGTAAGTATAAGGAATATCTTCAACAACCCCTCTTCTATCTCTGGCGTTTGATCCCAACTAAACTAGATCTATGGACTTACATAAAACGACATTTCATGGCATATAATAGGACAGAAATTATACAGATTGTCTGCACACACAAAATTATAATGCACACATCACAATAAATGTCCGTATTCATAGGTTCAAAACTCGAAGCGCCGCCGCTTCAATGTTGCTTTTTGCCACTACCGGAAGTCAGCGCTGTTTGGTCATGTCGGCACATTCAAACATCACTGACCTAGTTTTCGGTCCAGTTTTCATTCAAGTCAATGCAACCAGTCGTCATAACAAAAACGAAACCAGGTTTTTCCGACCAGATTTAAATTGATTACAAATCAGGAGTTAGGCCTATAACAAAAACCAAACTGGGTTTTTCCGCCCAGTAATAGATTAATTATATCCAACTGATCGGGGTTTTGACAATCGGTCATCCGTGACTGCTGCAATATATTCTCTATAAATTATCCGAGTGTACTGTTTCGTTTCAGTTCAACATCCAGACCAGGCCAAAGATGGGTTGCGACAGATGTAAATGTGGCAAATGCCGCTGCGATTGTCCCGACTGCAGACGATGCATCCAGTGTTGCCGCTCCAAAGACCGGAGAAGACCCGCGAACAAGCTGCCATTGTTGATGTTGGCCTTGCTGGGTGGACCATTGGGTCCAAAAGGTAATGTTACAGTCTGTTACTTACGGCGTCTGTTAGCGTTTCAAAACAATTCACATGTCCGTCCGTTGGCGGTGGAGGGAGGTGTGAGTGCGCACGTGCGTGTGTACTTTTCACAAATATATGGAATGTGTTTTCTAAAATAAAATAATTGACTGATTGATTAATTGATCGATCGATCGATAGATTGAGATATTGATCGACTCAAATAGCCAGTAATCCTAATTAATTATCCTAGAACAAGTTTCTCCTCTCGCCATTTCCATATCAGTTCTATTGTAATCAACATTTTCCAAGATCACACCATTTTGATAATCCCATTTTGGGTTTTATATCAAATGTCGTTTATATAACATATGTGTTTCTATCATTCCAATGAAGCGCTGATGAGAGAGGGGATGACTTGAAGTTATATTGTCGACGACTGAACACAAAACGAACCACTTGAACCGCTGAATTGTCACAGAGGGAACCTGATCCATGTACGGATGCTGCTGTACTCGCTATACTGATTCCAATTGTTGATGATGTAAATTGGACCGGTGTAAAAACTTTAAACTCAGTGAACTTTAAACTCAGGATATTATGTGGAAGATGTGAGAGCGATCTTCTATGAAGGAGTTGACTTTCTTAATAATATTTTGATTGAAACATTCGTTTATATGAGACTCGTCACTGTCAGATCTAGGACTTTAGACATGTATGGCAACTGGGCGAGGGGTGCCTTGACCAGCCCTCGTCGAATATATACAAAAAGAGTATTAAAACAGCTTTTTGATTTATATTGATCAGTGCTATTCGAATGCTAGTTTCACTACTGGTATTGGAAAATACCCAGATATATGTAAGACCTATTATATAGGTAAGGTCAGCTATTGTGGGAAATAGCCGTTTAAAGAAAAGGTGTATTAGCATAATCATGTATGATGTCGTATGTTTGTTTTTGTAACCAGTAATACTAAAAATCGGCAACACTTAAAACAATATATTATTGTATCATGATACTAAACACTCGCGATGTTGTTATTTTTGTATGACGAATAAACGCTGAACTGGCGTTTCCTTTCCTTTTGAATGATATTAGATTTTAATCTACGACTTCAAATTTGGCATGCCATATTTGACACTGTGATACAAATGAGTGAGTGAATGAGTGAGTAAATGAGTGGGCCAGCCAACCCGTCGAAGTTGTATCTTCACTGCTGGTCTCTTCTGGCACGTATCACCAGGGGCTATCCTTTAGGAAAATTTGACATGAAAATCCCATAACATTTTCCTTGAAAGGTGAATATCAAATAGATTGATGATTGATGCACAACGCCAAAACCATATTTCGCAATGATTTTATCAATTATTATACATCAAAATATACCGATCGTAAGACATAAAATATGATATTAGTGCTGCTAGTTCATAATGTAAATAAAACCAATTCCAGAATAAAAAAGCAATGGCGGCGCTTTATCAAGTTGGTTGTGTTTACCTGTTGTGAAGTCACATGCTTTTTCGCTCCACCTGTTTCCATGCACTGACCTCAGGTACAATAGTGGCATTTCGTTGATTGGTTATAAAACTGTTAGCTCTTGATGATATAAACAAACACCACGAAGGCCAAAAATATAAGGAAATCAACATTTCTACCAGACATCATAACTCCACTTCTCCAGAAAGATCCCTACACATACCAAGGACAGATCAGACCGCCCCTATGGACTAGTGGATAAGAGCTTGGGCCCCCGTACCCATAATCCGTGCTGTTCGGGAGGCCGGAGGTTCCCGGTCGCGACATTATAGTAGGAGGAGGTTTTAGTCCAACCAGGCAACTGGTAAGGTTTTTTCTCCTCCGAAATTGACTTCTATACTGAACTGAGGTTCCACCATGCCAAACATTGCATAGTACGCCATTCGTCACAACAACAGTAGCCAACACCAGGTGGCTGTGCCCAATAGGCGACAGCCAGGGGTTCCTACCCGAAACTTCAACAAGACAAGACAAGGCCAAAAATATAAAACGAAACCTTTCCCCAACAAGAAAGCTAGAAAAATAATTCGCATACAACCGTAAATAACCCCCGATCTCAGTAACGTGTTATGCTGAAGACAGACCCCAGTAGTGTCTGCATCTGCGGATGTTTCATCAGCTAAGAGGAGATCTCGACCTGATAAACGTATTTCGCCAAGGATTAAACCTTCGGTTATATATTCCAGGTAAGAATGGCACCAAGAACACTGGATCAATTACTCAATCACTAAGGCTTAGAGATGTGTAAAATCCCACAAACACAAGTATGAGTTGAAATCAAACCCGCAACCTAGAGGTTTGCAACGCCCTAAATTATCGCAAGAAGCTATAGCTATCTACTTGCAGATGAAATACGAAATATTACCGTTTTCCGGCAAACTTTGTGGCCAAACGACCTCCAAAGGTAATGAAGCGAAAGATGAAACATCCTTCAGGCATAACCTATAGGCCCGGACCTGAACTACGGTACTACCATTCTGAGGTCAAATGCGCTACAAGATAGGATCCAAAACCGTATGCTTAAAGTTCGTGTTTTCGAAAACCACATTTGGAAGTCGCTTTGAAAATAATCGTGAATTGGACACACACAAAGAGATGCCGTTCAGTGAGCCATCACATTGTGTCTATATGTGGACATGGTCATTCTTAGCTGATTTCATCTCGATGACTCACCATCATCGTCATCATCACCTGACTAAATAAGGAAATACGAACTTTAAATAAAAATAACAGACACTTGAGTGGTGACGCCATTTGATATTATTGCTTCCGTTATAACTAACACACGTTTACAACCACATCAATGACCGCATGTATAGTAAAAGTTGGTTATAATTAACACAGATATACCGAAATATTAGCTTAACTGAAGTGGCTACATGGTCCGGCCAAACGTCCATTCACTTCCATAGTAAAGAAACTGGGATATAGCGAAATTTATACGACTAAGACTCGCTTAAATCGAAGTGTATCTAAATAAGTATCTTTGTATGAGATATACTGGTCAAGAAAAAAAGGAATATTATTCCCTTTTTAGCTCCTGCATAAAAGCTTAAAAAGGAAATTATGATTTGGGTCACATTACACATAGGTTTTTTTTCTGAATGAGTGAGTGAGTGAGTGAGTGAGTGAGTGCGTCGGTGAGTGAGTCAGTGAGTGGGTCGGTGAATGTGTAAGCACTTTGTTTAACCTTCGTGGCAGGGATAGATGGCTGAAAGTCGTCTCAATTCCAGGGCAATTTATACGATTAGATGAAACATGCCCCAAACGTGAACACCGGTTACATTTAAGCTTTGACGCGGAGTTCTACAGCGGACTGTGTTCGAGAACTGGAGCACAGAAGCAACAGAGAGCTTAAATATAAACAGTCTGTGGAAGCACCCTAAAGGTTGTGGTATAAATGGAAAGGTCAGTGTGAACTCCCAACAAAGGTATTACCGCGACTAGCAATAACGTTTCCGAAATGTTGGGCAACTTGCCAATAAATATGCTAATGAAGCTATGTTTTTGTTTTACTCAGAGTCATACGACACTACGCTACCTCCACCCCCCTGTCACGTGTTTAATATGGCTGCAGTATGCGAACCTATATATGGTGGTTATAGGAAAAAAATATTTCTCGCCAGTCCCAAGGTCATTATGCAAGACAACCACCCGAGAGTAACACACCCATATATAAAGATAACTATCTAGCCGGCTATATTTATAGCTATCTGGAGCGATTTTTGGTATCTGCTGTTTTAACACAAGAAGAATTTGGACAGAATATGTGGCAAATGATTCTTTGTTCACATTCTTCAATGCCCCATACATGAATCAAATCAGATAAATAACTCATAAACATTCACAGTCACTTGAATAAAGAATAAATTACTGTTTACTTATGCAAATTATATATATATATATATATATATATATATATATATATGTATATGTATATGCGTGTGTGTGTGTGTGTTACAGTTAATCTGTACAATCAGGTAATATGTATATTACCTGAAATCTTCAAGTAATCCGTGTTAAATCTCAGTTAGCATTAGATGTATTATATTGAAAATTTCAGGTAATATACATATATACAGAGTGATAGTCGACTTAATAATATAATAATAATGCATGTTTATATAGCGCCAGACAAGGCCCAACTTCCGGTCGTGGAAAAAATGATCGCAGACTACAAAATCGGGTTTATAAACATGGCGAATTATTGTTGTGTCGATGGTTACATAAGCCATGGGAGTAAAAGTAATACAAAAGGAATATCTTTTCATCGGTAAGTATAAGGAACACATTTAAAATAACTGTTAAATCATTGTTGTTGTTGTTGTTTGTTGTTGTGTTTTTTTTTTGGGGGGGGAAATTAAGCTGAACTATTATTATTATATTTAGAAATAATACAGATTGTCTGCACACACAAAATTATAATGCACACATCACAATAAATGTCCGTATTCATAGGTTCAAAACTCGAAGCGCAGCCGCTTCAATGTTGCTTTTTGCCACTACCGGAAGTCAGCGCTGTTTGGTCATGTCGGCCAATTCAAACATCACTGACCTAGTTTTCGGTCCAGTTTTCATTCAAGTCAATGCAACCAGTCGTCATAACAAAAACGAAACCAGGTTTTTCCGACCAGATTTAAATTGATTACAAATCAGGAGTTAGGCCTATAACAAAAACCAAACTGGGTTTTTCCGCCCAGTAATAGATTAATTATATCCAACTGATCGGGGTTTTGACAATCGGTCATCCGTGACTGCTGCAATATATTCTCTATAAATTATCCGAGTGTACTGTTTCGTTTCAGTTCAACATCCAGACCAGGCCAAAGATGGGTTGCGACAGATGTAAATGTGGCAAATGCCGCTGCGATTGTCCCGACTGCAGACGATGCATCCAGTGTTGCCGCTCCAAAGACCGGAGAAGACCCGCGAACAAGCTGCCATTGTTGATGTTGGCCTTGCTGGGTGGACCATTGGGGCCAAAAGGTAATGTTACAGTCTGTTACTTACGGCGTCTGTTAGCGTTTCAAAACAATTCACATGTCCGTCCGTTGGCGGTGGAGGGAGGTGTGAGTGCGCACGTGCGTGTGTACTTTTCACAAATATATGGAATGTGTTTTCTTAAATAAAATAATTGACTGATTGATTAATTGATCGATCGATCGATAGATTGAGATTGATCGACTCAAATAGCCAGTAATCGTAATTAATTATCCTAGAACAAGTTTCTCCTCTCGCCATTTCCATATCAGTTCTATTGTTATCAACATTTTCCAAGATCACACCATTTTGATAACCCCATTTTGGGTTTTATATCAAATGTCGTTTATATAACATATGTGTTTCTATCATTCCAATGAAGCGCTGATGAGAGAGGGGATGACTTGAAGTTATATTGTCGACGACTGAACACAAAATGAACCACTTGAACCGCTGAATTGTCACAGAGGGAACATGATCCATGTACGGATGCTACTGTACTCGCTATACTGATTCCAATTGTTGATGATGTAAATTGGACCGGTGTAAAAACTTTAAACTCAGTGAACTTTAAACTCAGGATATTATGTGGAAGATATGAGAGCGATCTTCTATGAAGGAGTTGACTTTCTTAATAATATTTTGATTGAAAATTCGTTTATATGAGACTCGTCACTGTCAGATCTAGGACTTTAGACATGTATGGCAACTGGGCGAGGGGTGCCATAACCAGCCCTCGTCGAATATATACAAAAAAGAGTATTAAAACAGCTTTTTGATTTATATTGATCAGTGCTATTCGAATGCTAGTTTCACTACTGGTATTGGAAAATACCCAGATATATGTAAGACCTATTATATAGGTAAGGTCAGCTACTGTGGGAAATAGCCGTTTAAAGAAAAGGTGTATTAGCATAATCATGTATGATGTCGTATATTTTTGTACCCAGTAATACTAAAAATCGGCCACACTTAACACAATATATTATTGTATCATGATACTAAACACTCGCGATGTTGTTATTTTTGTATGACGAATAAACGCTGAACTGACGTTTCCTTTCCTTTTGAATGATATTAGATTTTAATCTACGACTTCAAATTTGGCATGCCATATTTGACACTGTGACACAAATGAGTGAGTGAATGATTGAGTAAATGAGTGGGCCAGCCAACCCGTCGAAGTTGTATCTTCACTGCTGGTCTCTTCTGGCACGTATCACCAGGGGCTATCCTTTAGGAAAATTTGACATGAAAATCCCATAACATTTTCCTTGAAAGGTGAATATCAAATAGATTGATGATTGATGCACAACGCCAAAACCATATTTCGCAATGATTTTATCAATTATTATACATCAAAATATACCGATCGTAAGACATAAAATATGATATTAGTGCTGCTAGTTCATAATGTAAATAAAACCAATTCCAGAATAAAAAAGCAATGGCGGCGCTTTATCAAGTTGGTTGTGTTTACCTATTGTGACGTCACATGCTTTTTCGCTCCACCTGTTTCCATGCACTGACCTCAGGTACAATAGTGGCATTTCGTTGATTGGTTATAAAACTGTTAGCTCTTGATGATATAAACAAACATCACGAAGGCCAAAAATATAAAACGAAACCTTTCCCCAACAAGAAAGCTAGAAAAATAATTCGCATACAACCGTAAATAACCCCCGATCTCAGTAACGTGTTATGCTGAAGACAGACCCCAGTAGTGTCTGCATCTGCGGATGTTTCATCAGCTAAGAGGAGATCTCGATCTGATAAACGTATTTCGCCAAGGATTAAACCTTCGGTTATATATTCCAGGTAAGAATGGCACCAAGAACACTGGATCAATTACTCAATCACTAAGGCTTAGAGATGTGTAAAATCCCACAAACACAAGTATGAGTTGAAATCAAACCCGCAACCTAGAGGTTTGCAACGCCCTAAATTATCGCAAGAAGCTATAGCTATCTACTTGCAGATGAAATACGAAATATTACCGTTTTCCGGCAAACTTTGTGGCCAAACGACCTCCAAAGGTAATGAAGCGAAAGATGAAACATCCTTCAGGCATAACCTATAGGCCCGGACCTGAACTACGGTACTACCATTCTGAGGTCAAATGCGCTACAAGATAGGATCCAAAACCGTATGCTTAAAGTTCGTGTTTTCGAAAACCACATTTGGAAGTCGCTTTGAAAATAATCGTAAAATTGGACACACACAAAGAGATGCCGTTCAGTGAGCCATCACATTGTGTCTATATGTGGACATGGTCATTCTTAGCTGATTTCATCTCGATGACTCACCATCATCGTCATCATCACCTGACTAAATAAGGAAATACGAACTTTAAATAAAAATAACAGACACTTGAGTGGTGACGCCATTTGATATTATTGCTTCCGTTATAACTAACACACGTTTACAACCACATCAATGACCGCATGTATAGTAAAAGTTGGTTATAATTAACACAGATATACCGAAATATTAGCTTAACTGAAGTGGCTACATGATCCGGCCAAACGTCCATTCACTTCCATAGTAAAGAAACTGGGATATAGCGAAATTTATACGACTAAGACTCGCTTAAATCGAAGTGTATCTAAATAAGTATCTTTGTATGAGATATACTGGACAAGAAAAAAAGGAATATTATTCCCTTTTTATCTCCTGCATAAAAGCTTAAAAAGGAAATTATGATTTGGGTCACATTACACATAGGTTTTTTTTCTGAATGAGTGAGTGAGTGAGTGAGTGAGTGCGTCGGTGAGTGGGTCGGTGAGTGGGTCGGTGAATGTGTAAGCACTTTGTTTAACCTTCGTGGCAGGGATAGATGGCTGAAAGTCGTCTCAATTCCAGGGTAATTTATACGATTGGATGAAACATGTCCCAAACGTGAACACCGGTTACATTTAAGCTTTGACGCGGAGTTCTACAGCGGACTGTGTTCGAGAACTGGAGCACAGAAGCAACAGAGAGCTTAAATATAAACAGTCTGTGGAAGCACCCTAAAGGTTGTGGTATAAATGGAAAGGTCAGTGTGAACTCTAAACAAAGGTATTACCGCGACTAGCAATAACGTTTCCGAAATGTTGGGCAACTTGCCAATAAATATGCTAATGAAACTATGTTCATAGACGTCATTTTTGTTTTACTCAGAGTCATACGACACTACGCTAACTCCACCCCCCTGTCACGTGTTTAATATGGCTGCGGTTTGCGAACCTATATATATGGTGGTTATAGGAAAAGTTTGGATTTTAATGTGCGATGTCTCGCCAGTCCCAAGGTCATTATGTAAGACAACCACCCGAGAGTAATATACCCATATATAAAGATAACTATCTAGCCGGCTATATTTATAGCTATCTGTAGTGAATTTTTGGTATCTGCTGTTTCAACACAAGAAAAATTTGGACAGAATATGTGGCAATTGATTCTTTATTGACACAAATGCCTATAACTATTTCAGACTGTGAGAATGCGGTTAAGCACTCGGCACTTGGTGCCAACGGTCGCAGGTTCGAACCCCGTAAGAGGTCGAAACTTTTCCAGGGATTAATTTCTCGGCTCACTACATTGTTAAATGGCGCTGCCGTCTCCACTGAATTATTTAAAATAAAGGGGGACGCTAAAAAAAACCTGAGGACGTAAAACACTCTGGCAGTGACCACCCTCAAGGTATTTCGGCTCCATCTTTCCGTACTGCTCCCCTGTTAGTGGTGGGGGAGTATTTCCTCAACCACTCCAACATAGAGGCTGTGCTGATTAAGTGACAGCCTGGGGATTCTCCCCGAACAACAAAACCATTGTTTTTGGAGAAGAGAGGAGTGGAGAGGTGCAGTAGTAGTAGAGGTGGTGGTTCTGGAGTGTATAGGTTTTGTACAGTTTAAGTAGAGGAATATAGTAGATTCGAGACCACATGAGTTCGGAGTTTTGAAAGAGAGAACTTAGCTAAGGCCTAGGTCCGGGATAACCGAGCCGGCCGCGTTCCGGATCTCGGTACTTTTCAAGATATTGGACACCTTATTTATTGTAAAACAACACGTAATTACACATAATAACCAAATTTCACATATGATTTACACAATAGAACTAAAATGACCAGATTCAACTAATACACAATTAAGGATGTAACTTAAAAAATCTCCATAAACTGCACTTTAGTATCGTGGTCATATCACATGAACTACAATAATTGTTAATGCAATGTTCAAAAACATTTAATACTGAACATTAAAATATAATTCAACATATAATATAGTCAGCGAGAATACAGTGTCACAACATACACATGACATACTGAAACACTATATATCACAAATATTTCACTAACAATGACAAAATCAAGGAAGATATGATATGACTGTTTGGGGATGTTTTACTCCTGATATCTGTCCATTAGTTTTCTCTTCCTGTTCTCTAGATCCTTGTGATTTTTCTGAACGGTCTTCAACGTTTTTTGAACATGTTTCATCTTACTCTTTGCTGCATCCAACATGCCTTGTGCTACTGCTGCATCTGTGAATCGTTTTTCTTTGATTGCCCTCGTCAAAAGGATATTTCCCTTTGAGAGCAATTCAGCTGCAACGTTCTGGCACTCGGTGAGATCTTTCTCCTTCTTTGCAAGAATGTCACCATCTCCTTTTAACCTTTTCTTCTCTTTCTCGAGTGAACTTTCTTTCATCCTCTTCTTCTTCGGCACATCTAGCTTTCTCTCGGTCTGTTTTAGCTTTCTTCCTTTCGTCATCCTCTTTTCTCATTCGGTAGTTTGAACTGGCCAGTTTACATGATTGTAGCATATCTCTTGGAATGGTGAGATGATGCATGACATATTATTTGGGGTATTATTATATTACATATTATTTGTACAGCGCCTTTGAATGACTCCTGCTAGTAAGGGCACTTTATTAAATATACATTATTATTATTATTATTATTATTATTAATATTATTATTATTGTTGTTGTAGTTATTATGTCAGTCTTCATGCTCGTCACAAAGTCATTGACCATTCTGATGCCAGAGAGAGTCTCAAATGACACTGTAGAGCGATTAGTTCCTAATGTATAACTGTTGTAGGAAAGAGATCTCTCCACATCAGCATTGCCATGAACAATACTAAGTAGGCAGTGTATCACAGTACTAAGTTTGTGTCCTGTTGAATTCTTAATATGAAGTACTTGGTCTTGTCTTCAATAACTTCCTTTATATACCAGTTCTCAGGTATATCTTCATACATACATAGGTCCATTCTGTTACTGCTGAGTCAACATCTACTTGAGGAATAACCTGAGGAACAGCCACTAGTATCTTCTTCAGGCCCCTTCATGTGCCTGGTTGAGTTCTCATTAATGGATGCAAAATTTCTAGGTTCTTCAAGAAAGTGTTTTCGATTGGAAGATTCTTGATCAGGTATTTAGCTATGACAACATAACATTCTTTCATCTTCTTCATTTCTAGATCTGGTGGTTTCAGAGTACTTCCTCGTTTCATGTCATCATATGCCAGCTGGCTTTCAGCGTTATCATATTCAACATCAGCTATATTCCTTGTCAACATTGCATCGTTGAGGAATAGGCTGAAGACACTTATGATCAACTGACAGCACTTGTCATACATGATATATACAACACTTGTCATACATGATATGTACAACACTTGTCAAACAGAATATGTACAACACTTATCATACATGATATGTACAACACTTGTCATACATGATATGTACAACACTTGTCATACAGAATATGTACAACACTTGTCATACAGGATATGTACAACACTTGTCATACAGGATATGTACAACACTTATCATACATGATATGTACAACAGGACCTTCAGATTACAAAATGTGCAGGAATGGTTCAAACACTTTAGCCAGTGACTATAACAAACTTTAACTTTGCTGGCATATACTTGTCTTTCAGGCTGGCACAGATTCTTCTGTATTTGTCATTCTTCTCATATTCCTTCCCAGTGATATCATTCAAGAATTACTCTGTGATAGCCTTGTAGTTGGCTATTACTCCCTCTGTTGCAGGTCCCAGTGTAAGCCACCTTGATTAGACATGTCTGATGAAGAACGTTTCCTCCAGGTTTAAGTCATTCAAAACTGCAACAAAATATTATCTTTTACATGGCGACTGTTTAAACCAGTAAAACAAATCCAAGCATAGTTGATCAACATCCATGCCATACTCTTTTAATCCACATCTGAACCCATTGTGTGCAACATGGAGACTACAGGGGAGAAAAGGCAAAAGGCAACCCATCAGTTTTCAGCTGCTCATTGACAAGCCGCCATATGGCTTTGTTGACGTTGGGGGCATCTGAGGATAGACTTAGAAGTTTGCCTGCCTGACGTTGGTACCCAGGTTCATTGAGAGACTCCAGCAAGCACTTGGCTTCGGCGTTTGCATAGCCAAACAATGTGGCTTTGAAGAATTGAACAACAACTTGTTCCTGATGTGATGACCAGTACCTTAGTAAGACATCCATCTGCTTCTTGCCCTGTTGTGTAGTAGTTTCGTAGAAATGAAGTGTGAAGTAGGCCTGGCTTGTGTTGAGAACTTCCACTAATGTTTTCTTAAAATAAGGACCAAGTCCATCAGAAATCATGTACGATGCCTTATTTCGTGCAAAACTGAAATGTGAAGACACTGCTCCACGGAACATTCTTTTGAAAAGGTTTGTCACACCATGACAAGAAGCAAAAGACCAATTTTGTGCACACATCTTCATGGCCTACAGTATTTCAGACTTTACAGTCTCCTCTTGTGTATTTTGAGCAAATAGCATTAGTTTGGCCATTGGAATAACAGATCTGCGGTTGTAGTTGAATGCGGATGAAGATGACACAGATGTTCTAGATGTGGCTTGACACTCATCTTTCACTCTCCGAAATTTCTGGCCAGGAAGTGCATGTTGCAGTTGCTTTTGTTTAATGCTATTTGCATGGTTAAGTATTTGCAGCTTCCCCGAGTTGCTTATGGCAATTTGTTTGTTGCATAGCGTGCAAACAGGTTTAAAAGCATCTTTGGCATTTTGAAAAGGTAGGAAAGTAGGGATCAATCACAGGCTGTCTTTACACTCTTTATAATGTTTCTATCCGACACACAGGCCACACACAATCAGACACACCGATTAACACACAGACACAGAGATTAACGATTTCGTTTCGCCAACTTGTATAAAGCAACCACGAGGTTTGGGGCCATAGATCCATGACTGATTTCCGGTCTCATAGTACATAAGTTTCCGTCCAGGACAGACACACAAATCTATACTCCGTCACGGGTAATAATAATATTCCATATATGCTACACTCTTCTGATATATATATATATATATATATATATATATATATATATATATAATTAATTTCCCTTACTGTATAACGCTATTTTGGCGACGCAATATTTTCAAGAGCTACAAAATTAGGACGCATAATCACATACATTTCTGCAAAATTGTGCATTTAGCAACGATGTATTTTACTATTCTAAAGTTACTCACATAATTAACGCTATTGGACGACGGGAGTGACATCATCTACCGGCTGTCCAATCACATAGGCCTAATATTTGTGGCCAATGTGGCGCCCCGAGTTTTGACATACTATGACATGTAATGGTGATCTATTTTGGGATCGAGATTTTAATTATGCTTTGCCTGTGACCAGAGAGCTTAAATATAGAGAGGCGTTACTCTTGCCGCGCAATGTTAAATTTTGAACCAGTAGCGCACCAAGCGATCGGGGGATAAACAAAAGCTCTCTGATTGTCCACATGTGATTGTGTACATGTGTGCCGAATGTTTGAAATGAATTGTCAATACTAGTACTATATGTTACATGATCACATACTCTTTTATTAATTAACACTTTAATTGTACATACATGATATCGAAAAACAAAGCTCTGAAACTGGAAATAAAAATTAGATCTAAGTCATTTCACTTAAGTCAGGTCACTTAATCTATAACCTACAATTTGCGATCACTTCTCAGCTGATCAGAAAATAATTGAATTTGATTTAGGTTAGTTCACAGCCTATTTTCTTTTGTGTGTGGAAGACGTATTTTTTTAAATGAAAACAATTAGGTATATATGAGGTAAATGCAAATAAACATATTTTCATCGTGTCAGTTTATCATGGTCCATTAATTTTTATTTAATTGGATATATACATATATACAGCTATTATTACGCAAACATAACACAATTCATTACAAATTTCTCACCATATAGTCATCATGTCAGTTTATCATATATTAACTTAAGTTTATTTAAAGTCTACACCTCAATAATATAGACCAATATAAGCCTGCCCTGCTGAAAAAAGAATATACATGGAATATTAACAATGTTTATGTTTGCGTTAACATGTTAGAGATAGAGAAATTAGTACTTTCATACAATAAGCCGCAACAAATTTCTTGTGCCACGGGTTCATCTATAGTTACAATCAGTCATTTGTTATCAAATGCACAGAATAACCCAAATTGCTTCCAACTCTAAACAACCACTACTACAAAAATATGACATTTAGTCCAGATCAGTGAACTGTTTAAAGTTAGACAGAATATACCCAGAGATGTAATAGACACATGCATTACCTCTACTGTAACAGATAACTCAAAATCATGTATCACATCCAAAATCTGTATCCAAGAGATTGGCCTGTTAACATGGTATCTCATCATCATAGAACTTCAAGGATTGAAACAGAGCAATACCTTGTAAAATACATTGTAATGGCTTGAACCAAGTGCACACGTTTTCTTTTTTTTCAAGTTGGTTAAAGAATTTGATTTGATATGCATTTAAGTTATGAATAGAAGTATACCATTTAAAGCACATGAGCTGAATATTGACATTATACCAAATTCAGGTACTAATTCAGGTGCTGGTAATCCTTTTTTTTTGTAATAAGATATGAAATGAGTTGACAAAATTCCTGGGTTTGATGCCTTGTTTTTTTATTTAATTAATTTTATAATACCAATTTGTAATATGTTTCACCTTTAATATTTATACACATTAATTACCATCACAACTGGCCCTGTCTCCTGTATAGGTTTCCTATCTGTTAATACCTTCCTCTTTGATTTCAGTGGATGCATGCGGTGGATTTGGTACATCAAAAATAGTTGGAATAACATTCTAGATAAGTTTATCTCTTGTCTGGTTCATGAATTTCGTTTCAGTAACGTGCGTATCATACACTCTACAATTAGTATTCAAGTAATTTAAATACTTCCTCGTCATATATCTACGCGACAACAGTTAATAACCCATGTTTGACTTCTGTCAATAGAAAAAAAAATAACAAAATGAAGGTTTCTACCACTATTTGATATATTTAATAATTAGTTTCATAACATTTAAATTATAAACAGTGGTTTATATAGAAGTCCATTTCTATAAGTACTTATTGCTTACTTTTAAAAATAAATATTGAGGCATGTGATCATGTAAATACTCAGCTACTTATAATTACTGTAATTAGGGAACAATTATCTGAGTATAGTCATGTCATTTTAGAAGTCCAATTATATTATTAACAATAACAAAATACAATATTCCTCCTGCCCATAACATCTTTAATGGCTGTAGTACATGTAACTGTAAGCTTATGTATATCTTACATACTCATTTTGTGATTAATAGGTTGATATTGTTCAATAAAATTTAATCAGATTTTGTCTGAAACAAATATAGATCTAGATAGATCTTGCTTGGGCCAACTGCTTGGGTCATGTCAAGTATGGGCGTGTCTACTTCAAATTGTTATGCTTATTTTTAAATATCCTTTATTTTAAAAAAGCCAGATCATATCTAATTTTTACATTAGTTTTCATTTCCTTTCGGGAAACGAAAGAAATGTCTTTATTTGTGTATACTTTTCCTGCTGCTGCAGCCGAAAGCGGCACAGAATTATCCAGTGCCATTAGGCGCCATGTTAACGAAGGGAGCTGTCCGTGATAACCTACCTCCGGTCACCAGAGGCGCTGCATTCCTTGAATTCAAAATGGCGCCCCTTGTTTAAACGGAAAGTAATACGTCTTGTTATAAACTGTCTTTGCTGTGACATATTAAACTCACTTCGACCGCATTAGTGAGAGTTCTTCTTGTTATTATTTGGTAAAATTGAATATTTAAGGTAATATATTTTCATTAGTGATAATGCAGAAAACCGTTTTGTCAACCAAATGGCTTCAAATGGCTTTTGTTTAGCATCAGCTCAAAGAAATTACGCTCTGCTTTCGCAGATGTGGCAAGCAGAGTACATCCTAATATCAGTAAAATTCGTTTATTCGGAAAGGAATCTGGGCCTGCATATATTAAGGATTTCATCAAAGTATCAGCTAAATCGGCCGTGTCAGACTACCTGGACCACATATTGAACGATCTGGATAACAGAGCTAGATGCCCCTATGATTGGACGCCGGAATGTCAACAGGCATTTGAAACATTGAGACATGCTCTTACTACGGCACCTATTCTTAGTTGTTCGATACCAGAGAAACCTTTCATTATTGATACGGACGCCAGTTGGCCTCGGGGCAGTGTTGTCTCAGGAACAAGATGGCGTAGAACACGTTATTGTATATTACAGTCGATGCCTGTCAAAAGAGGAGAGTCGGTAGTGTGTGACACGACAAGAACTCTTAGCGTTAGTGGAAGCCGTAAAACATTTCCATCACTATGTTCATGGTTGTGCCAACTCTGGTGCGGAATGATTGTGGTGTGCTCACATGGTTCCTGAGTTTCAAAAATCCAGAGGGTCAGATGGCACGCTGGCTTGAGGTCATTGGAGAATATAATCTGACGATCAAACATAGAGCAGGCCGGCTCCATGGGAATGCCGACACACTGTCTAGGAAAGCATGTAAAAATTGCAAACACTGCGAAAGTAAGGGTATTAAGCACTCTGAAATGAAAGTTATTCGTATCCGATGGCAGGTTGGATAGAAGGGTGGCCACCTGCGAAACTTTCATCCTGGCAGGGGGAAGACCCTGTTATTTCCAAGGTACTGGGATGGGTGATAACTGGCGAAAAACCCTCGTGGAAAAATATAAAAGCGGAAGGCCGACTGGTCCGTTCGTGCTGGTCATTATGGTCAGAACTTGAAGTCCATAATGGGGTCTTGTATAGACGATGTTCCTCAGATGGTGAGCCGGAGGAACGCCTCAGACTAGTAACTCCTAATCCATTGCGCAAGAAGATCATGAGACACCTCCGTACAAATCGAACCGCCGGACACCTTGGAGTGCCTAAAACTAGCTTCAACGTGAGGCGAGGATTCTGGTGGCCGGGTTTGATGACAGATGTCGAACGTTGGTGTCAAAAATGTCGGCCGTAACCGACATGAAGGTCGTCGGCATCGCAAGTTACACCAAGAACCAGTGGGCTCCCCTCTTGAAAGAATGGCGATAAACATCTTGAGTTTTTCCGACCGAAACGGATGGGGGGGACGGCTAGTGTTTTGGTAATAAGCGATTATTTCACCAAATGGACCGAAGCTTTTGCGCTCCCCAACCATCAAGCAATGACCGTGGCCGATGTTCTGGTGACAGAAATATTCCTTCGTTTTGGCGTCCCCGTGGTGTTACACGCTGATAAAGGTGCAGAGTTCCGTTCTAATCTCATGAGGGAAATCTCTGAGTTGTTAAAGATACGAATGTCAAGGACGGCCCCCTATCATCCTCAATCCGATGGTCAGGTTAAAAGATTCAACCGCACCCTGATTGCAATGCTGTCAAAACTTTACGAGGAGCGAAAGGAAAACTGGGATGAGCACCAACCATATGTTATGTGTGCCTGTAGATCAACCACCCAGGAGAGCACTCGCTCCAGTCCAAATCGGATGATGCTGGGTCTCGAGGTTACGCTTCCAGTTGATTTGATGTACTCACGACCAGAAAATGACCAACCACCCAAATGTCCGGTAAAATATAGAATGGGTGAGGGAAGCTATGGAAGAAACCTTTGAGCGTTCTAGGGCACATCTGACTAAGGCAGCCGATAGACAGAAGCGTCACCATGATGCGCGGGCCAAGATAGCATCCTTCAGTGTCGGTGAGTGGGTGTTTATATATGGGTTGATTATACCCACTATACACCTATCGCGACAAATTGAACTTCCCCTATACAGGGCCTTTCCTCGTAATTAAAGTAGTAGGAGAGGTCAACTACCTAATTCAAAGACATCCTCGTGCGTCACCTTTAACAGTCCATGTGGATGACCTTAAACACTCTCATGGGAATGACAATCCCATTCCATGGACAAAGTGAACCATCCACACCTGCTAGGCGACGATCCGACTACACGCTGCTACGCTGCTACATTGTATCACCAAAATCAGTGTTTATTCGCCGAGAAGAGTCATCGATATTCTGTGCGGGATAATGCACGGTGAAGCAGCCAAACTATGGTGGGCCAGGACCGGAGACCCGAAGCTGCACAACGACAAGAACCTGACCGAAGTGATGCTAAAGACGAAGAACACCGTTGACCTACATTCTGAACATAACAAACCTCTATGCCCTGCCGAACTGGGATGTGAATCTGGAAATCGACCCCGTGAAACATAACGGGAACATGTTCATAATGCGGGAGATGCACACCTATAGCGTGTCGGATAGGATAGGATACTGACCTCGCTCAAACTTCCGCAATTAAACAAAGTGATCGAGGACAAATAGAAAAGATACAAGTCATCGCCTGTTTCGTACTTCACGTGTGAGCGATGATAACATTTACTATGTACACTAACGTGGGCCGAATCTAGCCTTTGCTTCGGAGCAATCGCCAGAATCACAGCAATCAGACGACAATGCCACCGTATCGGATCGTGTCTGTCTCCTGCTGGAGATCTTCGTACTCGTGGTGTTCATTATCTATCTATTTACGGAATTCGTCGATCTGGTGCATGTTGTTATAAGACATTGTCGCTGCGAACGTTGTCCCGGCGAGAGCCTGAAGTATCACCTCTTGGTCGTCTTGCACCATTTCGACTTGAACAGCTTGATGGTCTTCCTCTTCTCAGTCAGCGTGCCGGTGATGTTCGTCCTGTGCACAGTAGACTCCTCGTCGCTGCCCACATTCCAGATGCTGGCGGCCCATCAACGACTGGAGCTTTGTGATGTTCTACATCTGAGCACTGAAAAATGTCGGCATATTTACGGAATGATCCTCGTGAACTGATTGACATCACCATGGCCAAAGTAATAAGCAGCTTTCAGGAGAAATATTTCAGGCTTATCAATGTGACCGTCGTCCTCGAGGAGTTCGACAGACTGGATGAGCCCATAACGCCGTAGCTGACGATATATTGCTGCTTAATGTATTCATTTGTGACAGATCTGTTATTACTAATAATTTATGTACTACGTGTAATATAGTTAACTACATCCTTTGCCATTTTACTCTAGGAAGTAATTCTTGTTTAGTTAGCGTTTTTGTAGATTAATGTAGCAACATATGCACAAGTCTTTTATGTGGATTTTTTCTTTGTTCTGAGCTCGGGACGAGACCAAAGTGTGACGGGGGCATTGTGACGCTTTGCGTCATATTTGCTGGGTGTGTTACACCTGAGATATGCGTGTCTTGGCTTTAAGCTGGTCGTATGGGTTTGGCACCAATGCGGTGAGGGTCTCAGTACGGGATCGTTGCAGTACCCTATCATGGAATAGGATATTTTCCCTCTTTGATCTCTGGGCGATACTATCTGGTATCAGGATCCAGCTCTCAGCCAATTATGCACGTCCTTGGCTTCTCGGTTAAGGTTCATTCGGAACCGCAGGGTTAACCAGAACACACCTTGTTTATAAAGCCCGTTCTGGTCATATAGTATATCATTAGATCTACCGGCATTTAACACCTACTTCTAGAGTAGGTATCATTCACTTTTATGTATTATATCTTGAAATGTATGTGGTATGGGTTATATGGTTCCGGCTCGTGGATATTGAAATATATATATATATATATATATATATATATATATATATATATATATATTTTTTTTATAGGCATTATAATATAGTCTTTAGATCTAATTTATTAAACATGGGCATAGCTGCACATATTCACAACTTGGTTAGTTATAGTTAATTTATATTGTTTGACTGTGGCATGTGTTGGTGACTGTGAATATGCTACCACTTCCGCATATAACACCTCACAAACGTTACATACATAATATATAAAATGAATAAATAGCGTATGTTTTTTCATGTATTTTAAGTTTCTTCATTTGTGGAGGTCAAATAAATTTACGAAGTGGTTACGTATTCGAGCATCGTAACCCTGTGTATCAGCGTTATAGGTCCGAGCACTCAATGCGCATGCGCCAATTATTCCTCGTTTGCTATTACTTCAGCTCAAATATGGTAGGCGTAGTATTTATATTTGGGTTGAAAGTAGAAGGTGCTTTTGATAGTTTTGAAGAAGTACAGACGAAAATCAAAGAAATAGAAGATAGAACAGTCATGTGAATTTACAAATAATCGGTGTTGTTATAAATGTCAGACTTTCGTTTTAATGTGATTATAATGTCTATTAATAGACTTAATCTAATATATTTATTAAACGCTAGTATCGGTAATTACAACTAAGCTCCCGTCACTGACACAGAAGCGGGCAGATGAAAAACTAAAAACCGATCATGAAATTGCTCAGATTTATAATAACACTGATGAACATGCTTCCAATGCTGAATGCTCGGATCTTTATCACCAACAAACACGATTCCAATGCTCAGCTTGCTGCCCTGCGTCAGAGTACCGGAAACAATCAAACTTGGCGCACGCGTGTAGAGTGCTCGGACCTTCATCATCAACGAACACGATTCTTCTTCTTCCTATTAAGTACAAAATCAGATATTGCGTACTGGTGTACTAGTGAGAGTGGTAGTGGTGCCTGTACAAATTTAATTCGTGCACGGTGCGTGGCTATATACAACTACAAAGTGCTGTTAGTTGACTCATCTTAGGAGGCAGTCATTGAGTCTGGTCTTAAATAACTCCAATAACTGAGCTGCCGCACCATCTGGGGCTGTATCCGGGAAGAAGGAGTACTGCATTGTGGTTATTCTGCAGTACTGGATGGAGGACTTTACAGTGTTCCCTCTGGGAGCTGATATCACAGGGGTCAGATAGGACCACACTGGGATGCACACCAAGTCATGGACTATTCGGTACATCATCGTCACCTTTGCCTTGGCACGACGCTCTGCTAGTGACTCCCATCCAAGTTGTGTCATCATATGTGTGATGCTACTGGTTCTCTGGAAATCTTGGTAGACAAATCTAGCAGAACGGCGTTGTGTCTTCTCAAGGCAGTCAATGTCTTTCTGGGTGTGAGGGTCCCAAATAGTGCTGGCGTACTCCATGATAGGTCTAACGAGTGTGGAGTAGCACTGGGCCCTAGTGTTTCTTGGGCATCCTCGCATGTTTCTTTCGAGGAATGCACGTGCAGCATCTGCTTTGCGGGCTGTGCTGTGGATGTGCTTCTGGCAGCTAAGCTTATTGTGCAGCTTGGGTGAGGTCATTAATGAACATTAAGAACAGCAGTGGTCCCAGTACTGTTCTTTGTGGTACTCCCGATGTGACCTCTGTGGTGTTCGAGCATTCGTTGTTAAGGACAACCTTTTGGTGTCTTCCTGTCAGGAACTGCTCGATCCAGCTGAGTATGTGACCTGTCACACCATAGTGGGTGGCTTTCAGTAACAGTCTAGCATGTGGGACCTTATCAAATGCTTTTGAGAAATCGAGAAGAATTACATCCAGCTGGGATTTCTCCTCGATACCCTGGGCAAGGTCTCTTATTGTTAGGATGAGTTGACTTTCACAGGATCGTTGCTTGCGAAATCCATGTTGTGCGTCTGTCTATATGTTGTGGTGATCGAGGTGGCTCATGACTGAACTGGTGATGACGTGCTCTATCAGTTTCCAACATATGCAGGTCAGAGATACTGGTCGATAATTAGCTGGTTTGCTTCTGTCGCCTTTCTTGAAGATTGGTCAGACAAAAGCTTCCTTTCAATCATCTTTGAAGCGAGGCCTGAAATATTAAGGACAAGGCCGGTGCTAGGTCTGCTGCTGTTTCCTTCATAAATCGTGCCGAGATGCTGTCTGGTCCAACTGCCTTGTGAGGGTTGATATTTCTCAATAGGTTTGGAGTCTTGGTCCTAAGTCAGACATGTGCTCTGTACTCTCTTTAGTGAAGACGGGGTGGAGGTAAACTGTTTGTTCAGAATATCAGCTTTACTAACTGGATCACTGTAAACCAGGCCATCTTCTGCTATAAGCGAAGCAACACCATTATTGTCACACCTCTTGCTTTTGACAAAGCTCCAGAAGCGTTTCGGGTGTTTGTTAAGGTCAGGAGATATAATGTCTCTGAAATAGTGGTTGTATGCATCTCTGCGTGATATGCGTTGGGTCTTAGATTGACGTTTGAAGCGGTTCCAATGATCTGGGTCTTTAGTAAACTTGGCCTTGTTATAAGCCCGTTTCTTACGTCGTCCTAGCCTCTTAATGTTGGAGTTCATCTACGGATGGCTGAAGCGGGTAGAAGATATTTAGCTAGGAACGGATTCCATGATGTTCCCTATACCCTGCTTGCGCACGTTCCACAGAGTGTTTACGGGAGTAATCTCAGAGTAGCTACTTAACATTGATGCTGAGAGACTAGCGGTATCTGGTCGCAACTTAGCCATGTCTGCATGTTTCCACAAGGTGATCTTTATGTGCGGTGCGCGCTGCCTGAAGGGTTTAACACTTGTATTGATGTAGACCATTGTATCACGGTCGCTGATGCCGGGCATGGGTTCCGCCCTATTTATCCGACGCTCGGATACGTAACAACAGCCATAAATATATTATTATAAGTAATGTTGGTACTTGCGTCTAATGTATTAGCAGAGCATGAATAAAATAATTAAATAGTTGTTCAAGTATAGCGGCAATGGAGAATGTCGGCTTCATAGTTTGACTCCTATTTGGGTCAGGGGCCGAGGTCAACTGTATTCCTAGATAGTAATCATGGTCAGGTATCCCGTTAAGATAACAAATTTGGAAACATAACCAGTTGTTTGATATTGCTATTTATTTATGTAATATAACGGCTACAAGTTATATTTTAGAAAACCCATATACTTCTATTGTGATGTCTTCAAAGATCAGTTTACGCAATGGGTAGACTATATAACTATCAAGAAGTGAGAATTATTTAGACTAATAGCTTATAATAGTTATATTAATTGCTATTAGAAATTTGATATCTGTGCTAAAGTTACCGTTATGGGGTCTGTTAACAGTACATCTTAACATTTTAAATGTCTGCTCCAAGTACAAACTATATATAGTTATAAATAAAATAAAGGGTTTTAGTGTTATTAAAGAGAAACAGACTGAAGATAGCCTTGAATATCACAGTATACACGTCTAGACTGTGTGTGTGTGTGTGTGTGCGTGCGCGCGTGATTTTTGTATCTTTTGTATTAACACAAGAAGAATTGGGACAGAATATGTGGCAAATGATTCTTTATTGACACAAATGCCTATAATTGTTTCAGATATTACAAGTCTAACTGTAAGAATACATCTTTAATACTGCAGCTGAATTATCTTAAAACATTTTTGACACATATTCTTCAATGCCACATACGTGAATCACATCAATAACACATAAACATGAATAGTCATGTGAATAAAAGCATAAAATTCCAGTTTACTTAAGCACAGGTATATATATATATATATATATATATATATATACTTGCTAAATTATTTTCAACTGTATTCACTGGAACATGATTGGTAGAATTGATTAAACTTCCAAAAGCCATTTTAGGGATATATATATATATATATATATATATATATATATATATTATTATTATATATTTAGGATATATATATATATATATTATTTTTGTTTATGAACAATTACAATATATTATCATAAATGTAAATTGTTTTCCTAAAGTAAATTCAAAAAATATTTTTAATCATACTTATTACGCATAGCTCCAATATGAGATTAATTATTAACTAAACAGAAATGATCTTATCATCTGTTAGGTCTGATATCAGAAGGCCATATATTAATTATAGGCTCCTTCGGCGTGTCGGTGACAATACAATTAACTAAACCGCTTTACATCGGTCTAGCTTTGAGTACAAACATATTGGTGAGCTACTCGTAATGATACACTGAGAGCCGTCTCTAAGCAAACAATCCAGTGCAATAAAACATCAGAAACGTTTAAATTAATTCACAACCTCTTTCAATGCTTCGTCTTCATTCACACACACACACACACACACACACACACGCGCGCGCACACACACACACACACACAGGAGCCATCATTTATTCCATAACAACATTCTGTTCTTTGTCCTGTTCCTCGGCATTCAGCACTGTGGTGCCTAATATCATCTCGATGTCTTCAATAGCAGCCTGAAAGCACATTCAAGTTGCTGATTAGTGTGTACGTAATATGATGTGGGGAAAAACCAAGTTCACGCTGCTGCTTAGTGCTTACAGCTTGGGATCAAAGTGAGTTCGTGCTGCTGATTAATATGTAGAAATTATGTCTTAAACTCAACCATGGATGAAAGCATACTGAATTAAAAATAGAATTAGCTGCTGGCCGGAAATATTAAATTACACACCATCTGTATCCTTCTCACTGCACTAGCCAGCAATGTTAATGATCGGAGTTCATAATTATAATTATGAAACCACCATAACAAGAACTACTACTATTACCAGACATGGGATCAAATCCACTCACTTCCGTTTGGTCAATTCCGCATAAACAATTTAAATCCCAATTCCAGATTTATCAATTCCAATTCCGTTTTTACCCGACTTTTTTTACCTATTACTTTTTACCATGAGTAGGTACTCCAAATACCTACTCCGGGTACCTACTTGGAATACCTACTCTGAATAGTTTATATTCCAAGTAGGATTGTCATGGAAGAAATAATTCTGAATTAAAAAAACAATTCCATTTGTTTTTTAAATAAGCAATTCCAATTGACCCATGTCTGACTATTACTACTACAGCTACTACTATTACTACTACAGCTACTACTATTACTACTACAGCTACTACTATTACTACTACAGCTACTACTATTACTACTACAGCTACTACTATTATTACTACAGCTACTACTATTACTACTACAGCTACTACTATTACTACTACAGCTACTACTATTACTAATCATTGCTGTCTTTGAAGTGGATCACTGTACAGTGCCTTTGATTGGTTCCTGCTAGCAAGGGCACTTTATTAAATATGCATTATTATTATTATCATCAGCATTCAGAAACATCTTCACACCGCAACTGAATATGTTGTTACTGTTGTTGTTGTTCTAAGCAGAATTCGTCTTGCACATAATTCAATAATTGCGCAGTATAGTTCAGTTTCACTAAATAGTATCAAATAATGTAAAACCAAGAACACGGCAGTTTAATTTTAATAATATTAAAATCAACAGTAATAGCTCTTCAGCTAGAAGGACAACAATAAAATCTCTTTAACGGATCAATGTTACAGCCGTCACATCAACCATCTAAAACTTACCTGCCCAAGGTTGCTTTCATTGATAAATATCATATTCGGGATATCACTTCTGGTGCTTTATTAAATCTACCTTGCCATTATTATTATTATTATTATTATTATTATTATTTTGAGTCCAAAATTCCCTGTCTACAAGCTAAAGATCTAACATGGAAAATCATCCAATGACATCATTAATAACTGATGACCAAGACATATAAAGGAAACTGAAGTCGGAAAAATGTCATCCGACCTCGTATTTCTCACCTTAAAATTGCTGTTGCCCTGCATGTTAGGAGCGGAAATCTCTTGATGAATAACGGAGAGATTTCTGGCAAAGTTAGCCAAGGCTGCCTGCAGGTTATCAGAGATCGTTCTAAAACGATTATGAATGAAAATAAGTGCTTTGTAAAGATGACAGCCAAAATGTGCGACATGCAAAATGAAATCCGACATACATCAAAGCTTATGGAAATAAATCTCACTTACACCATGCCAAGATTAGCCCTGTTGTAACCATCCACCAGGGTGAATACTGAGCCCTGTTTCTCCTGAAAATGGTAAACGTTTAGATTTTTACTTGTTCGTACTACACTGGATGTGGCATAGCCGAAGAACCCTCGGCAGATTCAATCGCTGCATACGTCTCGCCGAAGTAATTGATTGCAATCGATTAAGCTACGAAACGCTCACCTTGACGTCGTACCCAATACCATGAGCCCTACACATCTGGAAGAATACGCTATAGTGAACGACGGAGAGGTTGGTGTGCCAGAGCTTGGTGCTCATCACAGCAAACCGGTCGGTGTTGGAAGTTGGCTGAAACGAATCATCGGCAGTTGTTATGATAATTGGTATATCGGCATTTACCAAAAAGTAATCATGCTGATCATCAGAAAGAACCGATGAGATGCTAATATGGCTGAAAACGCTTGAAATACAATATCAGAAAAACTCCAAATGAGAAGGGATTAATTGATGAAGAGTGCTGTTTGTGGAGTTTATCAGAAAATACTGAATACACATCCAAATCACATCTGACTCACAAGTTGGCAGCATCATACTGTGTTTGAAAAAATTAGGCAGAATTTTTGCCATGTTCCAAAAAAATGAAAGGAATTTAAGTAGTTATATTTTGGAGTATAGACTCTTTATGGCAATAGAGTCTACAAAAACATCAAGTGAAGAAATAAGAAAATATACCAAAAATAGTTGTGTGTGTGTTTGTGTGGAGAGAAAGAGCTGTCATCCTTTTGATGTCATAGTTGCACCAACAGTGAACAGATCCCTAGTATATCACATGCTATGAGTGGTGACTAAATCGGGAAACATGAAATGATCTTTTTTATGCCAATCTGTCACTAAACTCAACTAACTCACTCATTCAATGGCTTCTCATGTGTTAATGTGTTAATTATAATGCAGATATCCTGAAATGTCCCTGGATATAATCAGTGATTAATAAAAATCATCACAATGATCCACAGACTGAGCACAAATGATCGGTCTCTACTGAACCAATGTGTATCCATAGAAACAGTCTAGTATAGTGTAGCAAATTTTGTGCCCAAATTAATATTTCATCTCAGTGAATATCACCAATTTGTGGATATGTTTATATAAGATCCTGGAAAATCTTATTTAGAAATGTATTGTGAAAAAATTGCTTTCCCATTTCACTTTCTGATAATGTAAAAATGCAGCAGGAAACATCAACCAAGTTGTGCTAAAACTGGAAAATGTGCCAAATGTTGATGGGTTAAGGTTATCCTAATTCAACAATGAGACTGAGGCAAATATGGAGACACACAAAAAAATTAGGAAAAAACAGAAAAGCCATAAAACACAGTGTTACAGAAATACACATAATGACTGAACACAGATTGGTTTCAGAGAGATGCACAGAATGGTGATGTATGTATTTCCGACATAGCTGTAAGATGCCAAGCACCTCCTCTTCCTGCGCGATTCTCTTCCTCCTCATCTTCGATTCTTCTTGTTTTGCCAATGGGATGCTGAAGAAATGTGTCCCAGAATGCATCCTGCCACCAGTTGTGAAGGTCATCAGACTGTACATCGCCTGCGTGTCGCTGTACAAAATGTCCAAGTCGATGGCCCATAGCTCCTGTCTGAGCTAAAATAGATAATTAAAACATGTCTACTCATATCTGTTTCAAAAAATCCTTTAACTGGTTTTATTATTATACAGTGCCTAACATGACAACATCATCATCAGATATGGGGGTCAATTCAATTCTTGAATTGATGGTCAATTTTGGAAATGGACCCATTGTCAGTTAGGGAGTTTTCCCAACTGTTCACTAGGTGCAGCACCGATTTTGCCATATCAGGTGATATCTGCCTTTGTTCTCACCAGACTGACTCCACATATATGGAAAAACACTAGTCTGAAAACCAGAGTTTACTAAGAATATTCCCGCGGGCCTGTGGTCCTGTTTATAATGGAAAAAATACATGGGCCTACAGGAGATCCACAGAAATCAACACCAGGTGGCTGTGCCCAATAGGCAACAGCCAGGGGTCTCTACTCCAAATTTCAACTTTAACAGGAGATCCAGAACAACCGTGTTAGTTGACAATTATTAACTGCCTGTTAAGTCAGTGACATCAGTGACATGCACTGAAAACGTCAATACCGTCATATTATTATCATTATTGAAAGCCTTCAGGTTATGGTTCAAATCCAATCATGTCTGATGAGGAAGTTTTATTTCTTCATCATATTTCCCGAGGAAGCAGCCACCTGGCCGTAAATTCTAGATGTCTCTAAGCTAAACAAATCACAGACATCGATATTAAACCAACACATCACTACTCGCCCCCATTCACATGCACACACATGCATGCAAACACACACACACACACACAACCCCCTCCCTGTCATTGCTCACTCACTCACTCAAACACAATCCCCTAATGTATCAAAAGAGCACATCCACCTAATATAATGGTACATGTGACCCTTCATTAAAAAGTGGAAAGGTTATCATGAACAAACCATTTTCACTAAAAGTTTATACATTTTATGATATTAGAAATGGTTCCTTTTTCACTAAATAAGTTTTTATTTAGATGAAGTGTCAGCAGTAAACCTCCAAAATATTTGAATACATCATGTTTCAAGTTATATTTTAATTAGTCAGTGTTTGGCCAGATAATATACACTAAGTTTGTTTCAGTGTTAGACTTCAATGAAATTATGTGACTCATTTTACCATGCTATTGAGAAGCTGTTTCAACACTCCAATACCAACCAGATTCAGTTCAGAATGTGCAGATTATTAATACTAATAGACCTTTAAGCAGGCAAAATTCACTAAACAGATCAGTTTTAACCAGTCCGATCTGCGCAGTTTTAAAAATATGGGGTCATTCAGGAAGTTGGAATTTCTAATTCAGCAAACTAATAGAAACATTTGGCCATGCAGCAATGAGGTGAAATGCGCCTGACCTTTTAATTTTCTTAGCTGAGAAGATATTCTCAAAGTTGATGTGCAACATGTCATATGAGCCCATTAAAACTGACTTCATCATTGCGCACTATGAATCTTAGCCAATAACAGTGCAATGAAGGACAACCCGGCAATATTTATATCGTATATTGCACGTACCGTCTTTGGATGAATGAAAGTGACAAAGTCTATGCTGAAGTAGCCAATGATGCCTCGTGTCTTGCACGCTTCACCAACCCTGAAGCAGACATCGTTAAGTAATTCTGGCTCAACAGAGGACTGTGGAACGGACAAACCCCAACAGCTGAACTGCGAGTCGGCATGGATCTGGTCGCCATTACAGACCAATGATGTCTTGCCATTCGGCTCGATCAGCATGTCAACGGTGAGCGCGGTTACACTCTCCGAAGGAGGGCAGGCTTCAATTATGCCACCTGGTGAATAAGAAAGGTGGTAAAGTTTAACGCCGAGCTCAAATATCAGTGAAGCAAAATAAAAAACGAAATATTTTATGACAATCGACAGCTATCATAATAAAATTTGTTCTATACATGGAGTATAAACTCAATAAGCCGAAGTATGCAAATTTTAGCAAAGGTGATGCTATAAACATAACATAAAAATAAACATACCAAAATCAACAGGATAAATCATATTAATGATAGGTAGACTTATATCCTTGGAGTTCAAGACATTTTTAATCAGAGTAAGTACACTTAACAAATGACACAAAAACTTAATAATTCTGGAAATAGAGTCGAGAAAGTAATTTGTAAGAAGATGAGAATAGATAATCAGGTAATGTCTCTAGAGATGTTCGGTATATCCGGAATCAAGGTACAACCAATGCTGGTTAGGTCAATCAATCTAAGACAATAATTCCATAATATGCTTCAAAAAAGTAACATTGTTTTAATTTTCTTGTTCTCTCGGGTGAACAATAATACTTCATAATTTAATAAATTTATTGAGTCGATCAATCAACAGGCTAGTAGGCTCCATAAGTTTTTTGCACATCTATAAGGTTGGTTGACTGGGATTCAGAACTGACGGTGTTTATTATTAGTATGATCATACCTTTTGCCAGGAAAGCCTCAAGGAATTTCTCCCAAGTCGGGTATATATTTGTATTAACCGGCTGAGCATGGTTAGCTAGTACCTCAGGTATCTCTGCGTGTATCTTGATATAGGCAGCTTCCTGGAACGAGAAATTAACTTTTATAACACTCATATAAGTGTCTGTCCGTCTGTCCGTCGGTCCATCCGTCCGTCTTGGTTCTAGCAACGTGATGTTATGGAAAGAAGTATCCAAATCAACATCGGATTAACTGTTCATAAAAAAGAATCATCTATCAAAAACAGTAACTATTACTCCCATCATCGGTAACAGATTAAGACAGTTTAACAACTCATCCGTTTTATTGAAGACGTTTGTGTGCTAAAAGCACGTTTGTTTTATCCGTAGCAGTTTCCTTCCATTTTACCCAATAAGAAAACAACCCATTCTAACCTGTGCCCATTTCTTGCTCCATTTTTCACCGTATCGCAGCGCCTCCTTCAGGGCCCATGGATAGCAACTGAGATGATCCGCTACATCCAGATATGCTGTTCCACGGCCATCGAACTCATCATCGAGCTTGAACAGCCAACGGTTAACTTCGAGGTTCTCCGTTATCAGCTGAGCTAAACATTCGTGCATCTGCAAATGTAATACGTGAAATATACTACACTAACTGAAGTATAAAATTCTGTGCATTTGGAAAAAAATGAATAACTACGTATACCAAATATAATGTTAATAATTATGTCACTGTCCAAAACTTTCTCAATTATAGAGGGGTGTATCAAAGAAAAAATATTTAGTGCATCAGGCATCAATAAAGTGAACTTTTAATTATTATTTATTATTATTATTATTATTATTATTGTTCTCGTCCATCTGATTGAGCTAGCTAGACATGTTAATAAATGTCGTTATTATTATTATTAATATTTTATTATTAGCTTCATCATCATTATCTGACCATCGCTACCACCATCATCATCATCATCATCACTATTTTCAGTCAATTCAATTCCGGAATTGGAATTGTTTATTTTTAAAAAAATGGAATTGAAATTGATAAATTTCAAATTGGAATTGAAGTCTGCCACAAAAATCCACAAATTAATTTACCACAAAATTTTTTAATTCAGAAATATTTCTTCCATGGCAATCCGACTTGGAATATAAACTACTCGGAGTAGGTATTCTGGTTAATAAACTTTCCCGTAAAATGATTTATTTTACGGGAAAGTTCATAAACCGAATTACAAATATGTCTCCCGTGTATTACCAGAAGAAGGAGTAATGCTGCTCATTCACTCAGGAGCAACTCACTCGTTAAACCCAGGATACCACTCCACCCGACACCCAGCAGGTGGTTAATAAAGAATTGAAATTTTGGGTAGTTTTCCTATATAGGTCACCAGGTTATTATTATTGTTCTTATTATATCACTATTTTATGATAAATTCTTTTTAAAACATTTTAGGTCGAATGTTTGATAGAGGGAATCGGTACAGGTAAATCGTTATTGTCAAGACAATAATTATCGGACATTATCGTAAACATTCAGTTCACATTTGTAGCCAGCTAATGATGTGATGTTACTAAAATTTGATGGTGATCTAAATGGACAGCACAAGAATGGAAGAAATATCTTAATATAATATAAAACCAAGTGAAATATTGCAATAATTGCACTGCTAAATAGTATTTAAAATAGCTATATTGCACATGAACATGCTAACAACAGAATAATTAATAAAATTCAGAAGGGAATGATCAAAACATGCTTGACGTCCTACCTGAGGTAAACTATAGACATCGTATTCACTAGGTGGCACTGCAGCTTTGGCACTGGCAAATATCCGTTTTGAGCCTGATTTAGTTGTATACAAATAGGAGACTTCAGGTTCTGGACACAAGACGGGCACACCGAGATAGTTGGATATATAGAGATCATCGTCATGTGGCACACCAGTGACAATATATGCTTCTCTGCCTCGGATAAGATTCTTAATCCTCTTCAGGGTCTGGTCACTGTACTTTAAGATGGTTGACAGACACATTCTGTGCGACTGAAAATATGATAAACATCTGAATAAACTTGTACACCTCTCTCTCTTTGTGTGTGTGTGTGTGTGTGTGTGTGCATATGCACAAATGTGTCTGCATGCTTTGACAATATTTAAAAAGGCACTAGCACAGGGAATTATAACCCCTGAATACAGATCAAAACAATTCATCACAGAAACAATGCAGAACAGCAATTTTTCATACCATGATGCGTCGTATTTTATGATTTCCACACTTGATGCATTAAAAACTAAACAAGACTCCAACCTGGCAAACTTAAGCAACTCGAATGATACTGAAATAAATTAGACACATACCGGGAAACTCTTTACGGCATCTGGAGTGAGTATCTTAAACCTTTCTGACATATCTCTCTGGTTGTCTACATCACCGGAGTCAACAGCTGACTTCAGACTGAACAGCTTGCAGTAATACTGGGTCATGTCTTCATTCAACATCACTGGGCAGACGTATATCACATCCACATTAGGATCTGTAACATATAAATGGACTGGTCAAATGGGGTGAGTGGGTGAGTTGATGGATGGATGGATGCATGGATTGACAGATGAATAGATGGGTGGTTGGATGCATGCAAGGATGGGTGGTTGGATGCATGCATGGACGGATGGACAGATGGATGGATTTAATGGATGGATGGATGAAGTTCAATAAACAGAAGGAGCACATTGTCCATTATTCATCCAGAACAACATCAACACATAATTTAAGGAGCACACAATGCCACAACCAACCTTGAATGTCGCATATCCTTGCCATCTGGACGTTCTGAAGATTGTTGAGGTCAATAACAGAATCTCTGAGGTTCTGTGAGTATCCAAGGCTGGGAATATGTATGATGACTCTCTTTGATGACTGGATTCGATCCCAGTTTTGGGAGAAATGCTGGAAAACAGCCCATTGGACAGCAGATAAACACACATAACATCATGGACAGCTTCAATTATGTGATGCTTTTTTACTAGAAGAAAGGATGCTCTAAGTACTTGGAATCCTACTCGGTGCTTCAGCTCAACTCCCAGTAAAGAAAACCTTCTACAACAATGTCTGATTGATGTGTGGCTGAGAGGTGACTTTCTAGGGAACACCCGACAAAATCAGGTATGAGGGAGTTCAAAACCTACAACCTAGTGACTTGCAGTGCAATGCTCTAACCCTCTGTGCTATCACAGCCCCCATCATTGAGTTGTGTGTTTATGTGTGTGTGTGTGTGTGTGTGTGTGCGCACGCGCATGTGTATGCATGCACATGCAAGTGATTGCTAATGTCACATATATGACCAGCCATCAATCAAATTGAAACATCCCACAGACAAAGTTGAAATTCTAGCTCCAGCTTGGCTGTACAATGTACTACCATCTGTGCTATGGAACCACCCTTATGCACACATATGCGTGTGTGTTGCTCTCTCTCTCTGAGTGAGTGAGTGAGTGTGTGAGTGTGTGTGTGTGTGTGTGTATGTGTATGTGTTTAGTGTGTATTATAAGGCACAGGCACAGAGAATCTCGAACCGTGAATTCAAACTCTGGACGTTTCATCAGGGGACTGAATCCAGAGTGGCGACTTTTGCTGAGACATGTGTAATGTCTCACCAGTCCCTAAGCCGCCAAGCAAAATCAAAATACGAATCACCTACAGCCGTGGAGTATGGGTGTAAAACACCCAAGTCAGATCACGGTGTGTGTGTGTGTGTGTGTGTGTGTGTGTGTGTGTGTGTGTGTGTGCAAGTCTGTGCACTGTTCTGTTTGAATATGCACTCTTGACACACTTTTAGTCATTCAGTCCATATCACTTCCCTGTCAGTGATTGGGAAGGAGATATTTTCTGACACCATTCACATAGGAACCACCAATGTTTCATGATACTTCCAAACATCATCATTTCAGGCGAATAACATGACAGTGAAACGAAACAAAATCATTATCTCTCACCCTCTGCTTCTCCTTGAACCACTCGAGCAGCTCCTTCCGTTTCTGCTTCAGCTGGCGCCGCACTTTCGACATCTTGACGTGCATCACCCACGAGATGGCGATCACGCCGGCAGCCCACTTCTTCTTCCTGTACTCGAGGTATTCCCTCCTCTGGCAGTACATGCGATAAGTGGCCTGGATCTTGGCCGCAGCCACATTCTTCCCATTCGGACCAACAAAACGTCGACCCTAAGCAAAGGAGAAATCATTCATCATGCAGCGAGCAACGCATCAGTTCGCGCAAGATCAAGTAATGAAGCTACAACTATAGACAATAACGTGCCTAAAATATAGCAGTTTGGGTATGTACTGCACATGCAAAAATGTTGCCGTTTTATGGCCACTTTTGTGCACAAAGTAGGTTAAATGGGCCTAACAACCTCCAACGGTAATGAGGCGAAGTGAAATAGCCTGACTGGGGTTTGAACTCAGATGCTATAGATCTGTTGCCAACTGCACTACCAGTTAGGCCATGGAGGTGTCTTGTACTGCACACGCAGACTAATAAACTGATATCGTACTTTAATTCAAGGCGAGATCCATTCAGCCAAATCCGGCTGTTACTGCTCAATTCTATTTAGCTCACTGACTATTGTTTAAACCAAAATAGACTGCACACTGCCAGCAATGTGTACACTATTGTAAAAAAGGGGCCATATAAAAAGGGCCATATATATGAATGAGGCAAGATAATTGAAAGTTAGGCTACATAAGTACCTGGAAAATAACAAACAACAGCGAGCTTTTACAAAATTTAAACATCCCATCCTTGGTAGCCCTTTTTATATTTTCTATCCATTTCATTCATTTCTGTAACTTTAAACCAGAGGTTCTGAAAACTTACCTGGGAACATACAAAAGGTAGGAAATACATAAAATCATATTAATCATGAATCAAGTTAATAATAACGTAGAATATATTGCTACCATATTAATTATGAATTGCGTTAATGATAAAATAGACTATGTTGATGTCATATGAATCATGAATCAATCATAGACTATGTTGCTACCATATTAATCATAAATCAAGTTAATTATAACGTAGACTATGTTGCTATAGCGCCTCATTCTAAGTAAAACATAGGTGCTTGTCGATAATCAATAAATGTTTGGTTAGTAAATGATGTCGGGCATAAAAAGATATTATAAAGTTATATAACCAGGGGCTTTATTTGACGAAACTTTAAGAAACCGTTATTTAAACAAAACTCTGGTAAAGGCTTAATTAACCCATACCCCCCCCCCCCACATCAGAAAACTCCACTTACTGGTCTGTGGATGAGAGCCGTTACATCTTCACTGTTTACGATAACGCTCAACAGATCCGAGATAGATGGTGGCTTCTCTAACTCAAATTCCAGCGACAGATCTGCCAATCTACAACATACAGAATACAACAGAATAATATATACAATATATTATAGCAGTAGACATCGACATGTATTTAATACAACGATACAACGATACGATATATACAAAATATAAAGTCATAATTAATGACTGCTGATTGAAACCTTAATGGGTTTTTTAAAAATATTTATCTGCAGATTGTGAATTATTATTTATGAAAATAAGTAGTCAACACTCATGGAGAAACAATTTTAGGAGAATAAGTACCAGGTAAATAAATCATCTTGTACGTCTCAAAGTTTTATCAACCTACAGATAAACTGCCAATTATAACACGGAGTATATACTACTTTACACAGCTACACAAGTGTATCATAGTAATTATTGCTACATCTTTTGCGGCTGAAGCTACGCAAGACCAGATTAAATTATTATAATCACTCTTCAGTGATAACATATAATGGCCAAAAGATAATTTAATAAATATTTGATCACTTTCCTGATTTCTCATTTTAAATCTCGATTTATAACCTAAACGAGGTAGATAGGCATGTTGGAATCAGTGCTGCCTGATCTACTTCTAAATCATATTTTGAAATAGATTATCAATAAGGTTGCATAAGCTCAGCATCATATTTATTGGCAATAATAAACTCATTCTATACATTTTTGTATTTATCACCCAATAATAGATTTATTATGCTTGTACATCATAAGCTTTTATGACCAAGGTGCATCATGACCAGTTGCAGAAAACAATCGTGTTGATTGGTTGATGATTGATGTTTCACTGCCACTTTTGTGCACATGTTAAGCTAAATGGGCCGAGCAACCTCCAAAGGTAATGAGGCGAAGTCCAAGATGAAACAACCTTCAGATATGCCCATGCCGAGATTCGAACGTGGGTGGCAGTGATCTGTGGTCCATAGAGGCGCCAAAGAAAGCAGCAGTGAAACAATCACTTGTTAGAAATCATTCAGGTGATTTGCATGCGAAACAAAGATCGTTTGTGATTATTTTTATCAGTTAGGTTCATCACTGAAACAATAGTATTAAACCTTGGCGAAGATGACTTAATGTTGTTTAGCATCGGCGCTAGTCACGCGCAAAAAATATGACCAAGAGGTGTCTGCCTAGAAAACGGAATCATACAATCACAGGTATAAGCCATATTCGAACACAGAACCTAGAGGTTTTTACAGCACAATGTTCTAACCACTGTGCCATCTAAATGCTCTCTTGGTGAAAATGAGACCTTTTCATCCGTAAACTTTGCTCCAGATATAGGTCACACATAGATTTTTGTTAGCAACAATTTGTCTTTTATAGTCTTTATTATTTTGGTTTCTTGTGTGATTGTTGTTGCTGTTATTATTGTTGTTATTGTTGTTATTTCTTTCAAAATATATATTGATCTCGTAAAACAGTTCGTCACTAAGACATGCGTCGTATGGTAAAATGTTTTTAGTCTCTTCAATATCTTAACATACATGTATATTGAGCATGCTATAAAATATAAAATATCTAACTATCACCAGCTACATACTTGTCTCCATTAATGAAGGCAATAGGGACTGCAAAATTAGTCAGCATCTTCTCTATGTGTTTTATCATTGTGACGATACTGCAATGAGAAAAACAAAAATGGCTTTACATTCAGTTCATCAGAATACATTTAGTTAGTGTGAGCATGCAACATAAACAACATCGAAACAGGGATATAAAGATATACAACTAATAAACCTTCAAACCAGTGTAACTCAAACTCTGGAGGAAAATAAACACATAACAAACCGATATATGAAGTGCATAATTTTCTACTGTGCTAATAACAATAACAATAATGGGGTGCTTCCATGGCCCAACTGGTAGCATGGTTGGTCACAGATCTATAGCATGTCGGTTCAAAACTCCACCTGAGCTACCTCAGAAGGGTGTTTCATTTTACAATAACAATAATATTAATAAAGATAGAGGGATTATCGATTACACAGAGACTGGCACTATGCAATCTCTCTTGCTGAGTGAGTTGGGATTATGAGACTCCATCCCCTTAATTATGATGGGTGAAAGATTGGGATTCAATTGTCAGCTGCGGCACCATAATACGGCGAGTTTTTACCTGAACAACCAACTGGTGTAGTTTCTATAAGGAATGTGACATTTATTCAAAGTTATTAAAATTACATATCATCTGCAATATTCTCAATGAAGTGCCAAGAGATGATAATGACTGGTGTTATTCGGGTAATTATTATAAGTCTGGTATGAAGCCGTGAAGGAAATGTCATTGAAAATACTATAATTATAAAGGAGAATCGAGTTTGTTCTGTAAATACCACAAAAGGTTTGTTCTCTTTAAATTATGATTAGATGTTTATTAATTTATTTTGCAAAGGTTTTATTTAGAGGATGATTTGCTCACATCAAAAGAATCATAATTAACATCGCTGAAAGCCATTTCTATTCATAATGCATTTAACGCGTAATACAATCTCATCATCTGTTGAGATGATGATGATGATTGATGTTGTATGGCCACTTTTGTTCACACAGTAGGCTAAATGGGCAGAGCGACCTCCACAGATAATGAAGGGGACGTGAAAGATGAAACACCCTTCAGATATTCCCACGCCGAGATTCGAACTCATGTGGTAGTGATCTGTGGTCCAACATGCTACCAGTTAGACCACGGAGATGCCCTCATCATCTGTTGAGAGGAAATTCATTTTGAAAATGTACAGCAGCATTTAAAACGTAACAGAAAAAATGCAATAGGAGAACAAAATAACGACAAACATTACAACAGTAAATAAGTTAAAATTTTAATGCCGAACGTGTTAAACAATATAAATATGAGTCGCAAAAATTTCAGACTCAATCAGGATTAGACAAATTAAAGTTTTATTTCATTTACAATCAGAGAACTGAAATCAGTTGCCAGAAAAGCAACAGTTTATGTCACCGAAATTCAAAATTAAAGGCTCTTTTTCTTTCCCTTAATTTCAACGAATTTTCAATTTAATGATCTGGCTGTTGATCATATTAGTCTTTGCTTTTATTTTAAATATTTATTATATTTCTTAAGCATATCATTTCTGAAAATGCAATAGCCTCATAACCTGAATTCACCTACAAACATAAAACCCTCTTAAAACTGAAAGCAGATAACAGGCCATCAATGTGTGAGGAAACATTGTTCAACAGTGAGAAAAAACCCATATAATTTGATGGCTTGGGGTGCAATATATTCCTGTCTGTGATACGCCGCCAACCTACCTTCCCCAGGACAAGCAGTAATGTTGTTTGAAGGCCTGGTACTCCTGTGTGTTGTCTCGTACACGGCCATGCTGGATAGCAAAACGATGATTCTTCTCCTTGAAATCGGGTGCACTGGCGGGAGTGGTTGGGGGTGGCTAAAATGACATGATACCATTACGTAATGCAGCCTCCCGGTGACGCGAATAAACCGATTACTGCGAATACTTCAGACTGATAGTAATCGTTATATTATAATTAGAGAGACGTCAATAAGATTATCCCTTAACATAAAGTGCACTGATGATGACGAATCATTCATCTCTTAACTGATCAAAATATGATAGTAGTCACCAGATAATTAGACTGTAGACTACGATAGCCATTTAAAAAATATATATATGTGTCAGTATTCCACAACGATTGTCTTAAAGCCATCAAACAACAAAATTGCATTTTATTACCATTGGATCACCTAAAAACAACCTCATAGCTTGCTAACAAAACTATACAGTGATGATCAGAGATTCGCAAACACAAAAGGAGTTCCGGCTCTATCCATCACTCTACTCGCACACATACATACAGACACACACAGACACATACACACACATACATACATACACACACACATACACACACACACAGAGAGAGAGAGAGAGAGAGAGGGGCCAGTGATTGCCAAATGTTTTAGAGCTACAAGTCCTCCATAACTAAATAAATTCATCCCCAGTGTCTCTACTCTACTCATTATGAATCCTCCCCCCCCCCCCTCCCCCCTGGGTTTTGTTTTGTATCTGATCCCTCCCTCTACAATTACACCACCACTCCCAGTGGATAATGCTGCCCCACTCTGGGAATCACTGGTCCGTGCTAAACACTACAGCTACGTATTTGGTGCAGGCTTCATACAATTATGCTGTGCAAAAATAATAATACATAAACAATATTTTGTTACGGTTTATAAAGAACTTGGCTGGTGTTAATCCGCTACTTGAGCAATTAGCATAAAGGTTAAGACTTGAATTGATTATATAACTGAACTAAATGTGTGTGTTTAATTACTGTATGATATAAATAGGACTTAATTAGGAGCCGTTTTATTTTTAGTGAGCATTTTAAATGGAGGACGTTTTACATTTTGGAGTGCTGTTGTGCTAGCAGTAAGCTATACTCTTGTTAAGTTAGTCGACTTTCTTCGTTCTTATGTCGAACGAAGATAAACGATGGAAAACTGTTAACAGTCAACTGCTAATTAAAAATTAAGACAACAACATAATTAAACACAGAGCCATGTCTACTGAACTGTTCTCACAATGACTGAGGGCGAAGAGGGGACATAGAAGAGACACCAACTAATTAATCTACAATTTCGGGTCTAACCTCAGCAAACAACTCCAAGTTCTAGGAATCAAACAAACAATCAAACCAGATTACAAACAAACAGTGGCTAATGTTTACGAGAGCTAAAGATCAAACTTGAGAAAACTATAATTATATAAATGCCTTGTTCTAAATATGACTGCAATTTGCATGCAAACAGACAAGATCTAAATTATTAATGAATAAACCTTCCCAATCTGTATATGTTGTCAATTCAAGTGAGCAGAGAATAACAAACATTACTGTATAAACCGAATAAAATTTCACGCCAAGGCAAAAATATTATTAAAGCTTAAATAAATGATTGCATAATATATATATATATATAATTACATAAGTTTAACAAAATTACATACACACACATCATAAAATACTGATAATAACTAAAAGACAATAGTAAAAACAGATATATATATATATATATATATATATATATATATATATATATATATATATATATATATATATATATATATATATTGACTATACATGTGTACATAATCATAACAAAAGCAGAGAGAACAATAGAGAGAAATATATATATATGTGTGTGGGTGTGTGTGTGTGTATATATATATATATATATATAAATATATATATGGAGAGAGAGAGAGAGAGAGGGGGAGAGAGACAGACAGAGAGAGAGAGAGAGAGATAACCTGATTATCATCACCATTTCATCATCAAACTGGAGTACTTACAAATGGTTGTAAGGGCATCTCTACCGTTTTAACACTGACAGGCGTCCTCAGAGCTCCACCGGAGTGCTTCCTTATCTGACTGCTGTGGCCTTGACCTCTGGGTTCATGGTGCATCAGAGGTCTTGCCTTTGACTTAGGATCTGGTATTTGATGGCCGTGATCGTCGGATTCTCCGACCTTTGACTTTGCATCCACTTTAAATATGGCAAGAGTATCTATGGAGAAGAGTAAAGACAATCATAAATACACACACACACACACACATTCACAGATTATTGATCCATTTTCTCCATGCCATAACGTATGACCTAATATTTGGCATGTGTTTTTATCATGTGATGTGGAAGATGCTTCTAAACTTTCTATATCAGTTAAACCATCATTGTCAAACTGAATATAGTAAATTATGGAAAATTTAAATAACAAGACATGCAAAAACAGCGAGCGTAATATTTACTATCACTTTTAATATAAAATTTTGCATATTATAATCACTAAATCATAATATACCATACACAATTTTATGAAATACTAGAAACAGGCCAGATCATAAAATTGGTGCCTAGCTGCATCCCTCCCATTTTCAAAACATTATTGAAGTTATTCACTGATCAATGTGTCTGACATTCTACTTGATATTATTTGAATAAAGCAGATAATAGCTGTAATATTTCCAATGCAGAATCAATTACTTTTATCAAAAGGTATAAGTACATTTATACGGCTTAAAATGATGAAAATAGGAATAATTTCTTTTCATTTATGTGTGTGTGTGTGTGTGTGTGTGTGTGTGTGTGTGTGTGTGTGTGTGTGTGTGTGTGTGTGTCTACAGTCAATCTGTGTAATCAGGTAATATGTATATTATGTAAATCGGGAAAAAAGTGTAAGATCACACATTTGTATTTGTAATTAGCCACGAATAATTATAATTGGCAATGAGATAGCCACAGGCAATGGAAGCATCATGTCTTGATGTGTATGGTCAATGACGATTATAATTGATTACGATATAGCAATTATCATGTGTGGGGGTGTTTTAATTAACCATTATTGACAACGTGTCTGTGTCTTGCATGACTGAACCAGCGGAAATATTTGGCAAAATCTTCGTGTTGTCACATTATCAAGGTCATTTTACTTTGAAATGTCACATTCTGTTGGCAAAATGAAGTGTTGGAATGCAAATTTGATGGATTAAAGAGCCATTTATAATGGAGCTAAATCCATCACAGAAAAGGGATCAGAAGATGGATTTGCTGGATAAACAATATACTAACGGATTCTCACTGTATTATATGTTGACATGTTGTTGGACATATTAATTTATATACAGTAATACAGTAGTGTACGTCATGGTATATCATAAGATGTTATAGTATTTTATACTATGTTATAATATATGTCACAGTATTACATGGTATTTTGTGTGTTTGTGTGTGTGTATGTGTGTGTGTGTATGTATGTGTGTGTATGTGTGTGCGTGTGTGCACTTATGCATGCTTTCTTCCATGTGTTTGTATTCATGCGAGGGGTGACAGTTGATATTCATCTCACCTCCTGTCACATGTTTATGTTTTTCTTTATCAACCGGATCATGCAGTGGTGCCACTGTGTGGTGTACAGGAGAAGGATCCAGAGTCAGCTCCGCTGCTGGTGGAATCAATCCTCGTTCTAGCAGACTTAGGATACCTTTCTTTGCATCATTATCTGTGATTGGTGGAGGCAGCAACTGAGGTAAACAAGTTGAAATATAATACAAATTTATGTGTCATGATAAAGTACAAACAACACTTCTATATTGTCTAAAAATTATAGATAACCTGAGTGTGCTAGCTTGAAATGTTTAATTTGAAGCAAATGTGAAGCTGTAACAAATAAATTTAAAACTAACTCAAAGTTCAATCTTACCAAATTAGCCTGAGCACACTTATTTAATAGATAAACTATATATATATATATATATATATATATATATATATATATATATATATATAATTTATTTATGCTTCGCTCATTATAATTCAGTGATTACTAACCTGTGGATCAACTCTATTAGCATGAGGTAGTACAGCTAATGACTCAACAGTAGAACCCTTCTGAATGTTAATTGATTGATTCTGAAAGACAACAATAAAGATTTAATTATGACTCCTACCTGTACTGATCTAACATCGTCAAGAACCCATACAAACGATCGCTTCAGTAATGTGACCTCTTGTTGGTGCTAGTTAGATTTGCTGGATTGTTATCAATCATGAACCATTAATTAGCAGCTAAAAAACACCCCCCCCTCCTGCTCAAAGTGTAAAGAGTAGCATCTAATTGTGTGGGCCTGTCAATCAGAAGGCTTAAGTGCAAAGCAAATAACGACATTAGTCCAAACTAATATGTAATGTCTCCTTTTTATTTTTTATTTTCATTGAAACTTCGCAGAGTGAAGAAAATAGGATAAAAAATGACAGGCAAAATATTAGAATGACCTTATAAGCATAATATAGGAGATATAAATGTTTTATGATACAGAATATGACAAAATGGCAATAAAGCATCATACAGATGCTGTAAACATGTAAATTATAATTCTTAACATTATGATGGTGCCCAAATTTTTTTTTTAAATTTATTCAGATTTAACATCACAGAAAGAAAAAATGACTCAGTAAATAAATATATTAGAGAGTGTTCCTTCAATAATTGGTTAGTAAAAATTCTAATAATACATAATTGAGTGGATAAAACCCACATGACAACAGTCATCATCTAATTAATAATGAAAAGGCAAGATATGGTTGACAAACTCATGTATAATATATATCCAATTACCTCAATGTTATTGTTTATATATTTTCATTTAAAAAATGCTGAGTAAGATCTAATAAAGGTATATTAACTTAGAAAACTTGGTTATATAATAATGAAACATTTCCATTTAGTGAATCTGCTATTCTATTAAGAAATGTAAATGTTGCTGTTTTATGGCCACTTTTGTGCACAAGGTAGGATAAATGGGCCAAGCAACCTGCAAAGGTAATGGTGTGACTTAAAGACGAAACACCCTTGTGACATTGCCTGGTCCGGGTTTGAACCCAGGTGCTATAGATCTGTGGCCAACCACACTACCAGTTAGGCCATGGAGGCTCCCCACTATTCTATTAAGGACTTTGGGATAAAAGGATTCCTTGGTTTTTGGGGTGGATTTATATCAGAAGGTGCTAAATCAGGAGTGCTGCAAATGTAGTACAAAGGAACATAAATTCTTAAACAAATCAAGATGCTCACAGAATTTACATTTGTCACAGTCAGATGCCAAATAATAATATAGTTTCTAAGTACATATGACATAAGATAAGTGCTCATGAGCACATCTTTGGGAAGTTCTCATATATATACAACAGCCTCATATTTCCTGAATAACAAATGAACGAATTGATCTAGTTACTTGGTTGTATTAAATATGTATAGATATATAGATATTTATTTCCATTTCCAAACATATATGCAAGTGTCGTATATTGATTGATAACAATGGCATATTGATAACAATGATAACAATGTTGGAAATGGGGGGGGGGATATATAACCAATACAGGACGTCTTCCCACTTCTTCCTGTGGATATTCAGTGAATCATTAACTTTGAAGAATAATAATAAATGTGCATAACAACGCAACACCCACCACGGTTCTAATCTAGACAAGAAAATCAACAGTTCTAATAATTATTTCATTTAATAACTACATTATTTCAATGTCTGGTTGGATACATAACTAGGTAATGTATCGTTAGAAAGGAAATAAAAAAGTGAAAAGTGAAATAGCTTAATAATGTGTTTTCAATGAAATATTTCCCACATTTTCTGAATTAATATATTTATGATTATAAGAATTTTAATATATCATTCAAGTGCTAAAAGAATTTACACATAAAAGAAAATCATTCAGTTTTAATTCATATAAAATCCTGAAGCAAATTACTTGTAAGCATGCACACATTGTAGATATCAGATTGCGTCAATGTTTGGGGATTGCTCAAAAACACTTCATACCACCAATTGGATGTTAGATGTTTAACAGCCACTTTTATGCCCAAAGTAGGCTAAATGAGCCGAGCAACCTCCAAAAGCAATGAGGCGAAGTAGAAAATGAAATGCCCTTCAGACGTGCAAGCTTAGTTCAATCATAAATAAAGTTGACAAAAGTTCCAGAACTGAAATACGATTTACTGTTTAGTTATAACAGCAACATCTAGTAGAAGTGGTTAGATAAGATGCAAGTGAAAGATAAATTGAAACGGAACGGTTTGTCTCCCTTACCTGGATTGGTTTTCTTTCACTAATCAATGGAAGTTGAATGCCATAATTGTCCTTCATCAGTTCCCTGTTCTTTTGGTTGTAGGGATTCAATATCACCTTTGATTGGTAATTGTTACGGGCCTAACATTGAACCAAATAAACACTTACTGAAAACACAGAACTAGATGGAAATGAAATTGTGATACTGAGCTGATGTTTCAAGCTTCATGACACAACAGACTTCAAATTTAAAAGTAAAGTTGAACAACCTGAGAATATAATTTACTTTTTATAAATCAAGATTCCATCAAGTCCATGACTATTTCTTGGCATGCATCTTCTTATAATAATAATGTATATTTAATAAAGCGTCCTTACTAGCAGGAGCCATTCAAGGGCATTGTACAAATAATATGTAATATAATAATACCCCAAATAATATGTCTCTATATAAGAGATTTAAAGGATAATAATTATTTATCTGTAAAGGCGACCTTGAACGGGTGTGTTTTTAGAATGGATTTTAAATTTTCAAGAGATAAAATTATAGCTTCCCATAAATTCTTATATAAACATGTGAACCTTTTGTTGCTAAAGAAACACAATGATGCTAACAAAAAGTGTCATCATATTACCACTTGTCCTGGAGTGGGGCCAATTATCTGCATGTCGAAGTTATAATCAGTCCTCTTCAGGTCTCTAGACTTCTTTAAAGTGACGATGGCAGGCTGAGCTCTGGAAATAGTTGATACGTTAAACATGTACGCGATGTACATGTACTAAATTAGCTTTTTGATTGTTCCTTCTACTGTCCATTAGTATACCTTATTCCTTTATCACTATCAGTCTATGCCAGCTCCTCTAAGTATTCTCACATAATTTAGATCTTGTAATAGCGAAGCAGAATTTTGTGTTGTTGCATGCATTCATGGTTCCCACAGCCAAGGAAATATTATTTTCCAGAACATTTCCAGGACTTTATTACCATTTTCCAGGAGAAAGTATACAAGATTTAAAGGTAATAAATCAAGATATGTGCCAAAAACATATATTTAATCAATGTATCATCGATTATTGACATTTTTATGGTACAGCCTTATCCTCACCCCATCTAGCTGTTTGATCCACCCATTTTTATTTAACTTTTGCTAACACGAGATATCAAGACTACGTACAGGTACTCTTTTTATTCTACAATCAAAGTTTTCTTCAACATGCATAATATTTATTCATGGGCTTTTTTGTTCTAAGTGTATTTTTTCACGGGAAATATTTTTTCCAGGACATTCCCGGGAACTTTCCTGATTTTGTAAAATTCCAGGACATTTCCGAGACCTGAATTTGTTATTTTCCAGGTTCAATTGGAACCCTGATAAATCCAGTAAACTAATCACCTAAAATATGGAAAAATTAAAATTAAATATAAAATTATAATTAAACTATATTTTAACCAAAGTTTTTAGTTGTTAACTTAAACCTCTTTTATACTGAAAGTGTTTTATTGTTTAACTTTTACCATTTTTATCACGTGTAGCGCCTGAAAGCAGATTTCTTCTTCTTATTTTGGCACTTATTGTTTACTGGTATATATGTTTCTAATTCCCGTCACTGATATTGATATTTCTGCCATTCTGAGCCTATATTTACTACATACGACATCACTTATTTAACTCAAAAGCTGAAAAGTTTCCTGAAATATTTCTGATTTTATTGGACGACACATTTTCATCGAACCACAGCCATAAGTGCTTTAAAAAGTGCTTTAAAAATACAAAACACCGAACACTGATTTATGTGCCAATACTATCGAGTAGACGATATGTCTACATTTGTTTGGAGACCACTAAAACCATAACTGGGCTCTGTTTTTAATCTCCTTCCCTCGTGTACTTTTAATCCACATAAACCTCGACGTCTATGAATTCCTGAATCCTTGGTGGGGTCTGTAAATAAACTGTATCCTAAATCTGTGTTTATATTTAGTTTATTCGCTGTTGTGATTTTGTTAACTTACTATATTTGTTGTGTTGTTATTGGTTTTGTTTGTTGTTGGTTTTTGTTGGTTTTGTGGGGACTGGGGTATAAATATTTCCATACACTAGTGTTGAGAAGATCTGTGAACATATTATATACACAATATTTGTATTAGTAAATATGTTTTTCCTGGGAAATATATTATATTGCGAGTATGTAGTTGTGTACATTCTTTCCAGACAGGTTTTTGTAATTTTTATCAAATCACGTGGACCTTTGAAACCCATAAATAAAATATCCACAGAAACTGTATCTTCCTGTGTTTGCTTTTACTACTTTCAACAAATTCTCAAAAATTCTCAAGAACATCGCATCTGCAGACAATAAATTATGTCATAATAATAATAATATAACAGTATTTTATATAGTGTCTTATTTAACTTGAGTTGTTCTAAACCATTTTACATTGAAAACAGAATTACATTTTCTGACTTGCACAGCACAAACACATTTTATACATAAATATACTTATAATTATAAATAGGCTAATTAAAATAAGATGATTTTAAGAACCTTACAAAATATTCCTCTACCTGCTGCAAATAGCCAACTTATTTCATATTTAGCCTACCATGTGCACAAATTTGGCTATAAAACATCAATCACCAATTAGTCTGGGAGCCGATGCTCGGAAATATGTCTCTCCATTGCCGTGACCCAATTATGTTTGTTAATTATCATTCCATTCATTATTCTGATATACGATGCAAATTATTGATAATTTACCTGCCATCTGTAACACCCTGACTTCCACCTTTCCAGCTGATAGCATCGTGAGTCCCATCCCTCCTCGTCACATCAACGGCTGGCAGGGTCAGCACGCGGTTATTTAACTGTTGTAATAACTGTTCGGTTTTCTTCTGCTCAATTAATAACAATTGCAGAAATGTAATTTAAAAACAAACACACTCACACATAGGGGGAGAGAGAGAGAGAGACACACACACACACACACACACAAATATATATATATATATATATATATATATATAGAGAGAGAGAGAGAGAGAGATTTCTTACCCGTATCCCATCTTCAGTTTTACATATAGCCTCCTGTACTGTGGTCACATCTATTGTACCTTCTCCTTTTGACAACAAACGCTGTTTTAGCTGATGTAAGTCTTCTTGCACCTGAAATATTATAGAATTATTACATTAAGGCCAGCAATTGGCCATGAAAAGGCATAAATTATGCCACATAACCATTCTTCAACATTACTAACTGAAAGTCTATCTAAAAATTAAAGGTGTGTGTGTTTGTGTCTCCCAGTATATATATATATATATATATATATATATATAAAATATATATATATATTACAGTTAATCTCTCTCACACCCTCCTCCCTCTCGTGATCTGCTTTACCAAATAATCTGTGACTGAAATGTTGATGCATGATTTTATTAAGGACTGATATGTTGATGAACAGCTATGTTAAATACTGGACTGATGTCCTGGTGAACTGACAAATACTGAAAATTATCCATATCGAATAAACGTACCAAATGCTGAACGTAACATGGCAGGTAATCGGCTATGACTCCACAATACCAAATCCTGACTGCTATGTGTTAGGAAATCTGACTGTTATGTTTTATATACAGATCATTCGCTGTTTTATAAAACTGGTGTACAGTGTCGGACAAATATATGTTGCAGTTAATCTCTATAAACAGGTAATATGTATATTACCTGACATTTTCAGGTAATCTGTATTAAATCTCAGTTATCAATAGACATATTACCTGAAATTTTCAGGTAATATACATATTACGTGATTATATGGATTAACTGTAACTTTATATATATATATATATATATATATATATATATATATATATATATATATATATATATATTATCAATGACTCAGACCCCTAAGCTTATTCATCCACAAACTTGTATATTCATCACTAAATCTACACATCTATCTATAAACCTACGGATGCATTCATGCACATACAATTTCTTCGAGCATCAATATTTCAGATCTCAGTAGAAATATTATTTCTACTCTCTACATCAGCATTCCTTGATTTTGCATTGAATATCACCCTCATAAATAATACAACTGGTGAGCGCGCTACTACAACAAAAGCAGTAAAGTGCCATTTCCAACATCTTACCAGCCTCGGCAGTGAGAATGTCTCGCATTCATCATTTGCATGAGAGAAAACAACTCCTCCGTCTAACTTTCTGATTTCATACAGCTCCACATTAGATTCCATATCTGCTTAATGATGAACATTCAATCTTCACATAAATGTCAAAACCTCAAAAGAAAATAAATCCAATCGGATCTGTGTGTACAAATGATCCTGGTAAATCGCTGCGCTCACAGACAGTGATGAGAAATCGTGTACACTGTACATCAAGTTGGCGTATTGATCTTTGATGAATACAGAACTGTTCTGGATAATAACAATGCATCCAGAGTTTTGGCTTCCAATCAATATGAGAATAAATCAATGTGGAGCCAGTAGGCTTCCTGTCACAAGGTGGATATAATTATCTTTGCAGTGCTCCATATTTAAGATTAATATTGACAGCTGTAAATGATGAATTGTCTGTCACTGAGCCACCTGCACCCATTCAGGATTTTGACCCGATCACAACAAAGAGTGTCCTGGGTCAGGCCCGTTTTCGCATGGAGTATTTTTTAGTTATGGGCACACAGAAAACTCGAACAAGTCTTCACTCTGGCTATGTGTCCAGATACACTTGACAATACCATTACCAGAACAAAGGTGAAAAATGATCAGGGACCATACATCTGAACCAAATGACACAAAGCTGGCAAAGGTCCACGCCAGGTTGCTAGACTTTGGTTTTACACAGATCACATCACTGGTACCCCCCCCCCTTGAATTACAGATACAAGCCAAACATATATCATGGCATGTGAAAGTCAGTACAACTTTAATGGACTGCTTAACCAGAGAGTTAATTGGTTTCAGCATGTTTCTTTTAGAGGTATTTCCCCTGATTCATGACAAGAACATAAAATTGAGTGAACTGTGTTAACTTCGGTACATAGTTTAATCAGAATTGAAATGTGGCAGAAAACTGTATCCTTAATAATTTATGTAGCCGAGAAAGTGAAACGTGTCATTCCCAGGGTAAGAAAAAAATGTTGCATTGATTACTAATGATTGATAACATATATAGCTAGTCAGTATTTTAATTGTATGCACCTTTTGCATATATATATATATATATATATATATATATATATATATATATATATATTCAGCAAAACTCTGAATCATTTTAAGCACTTCTACTAAATAATATGCAAATTTTACATAACCATCCCATGAGTAGCTGTATTGGAGGTTTGTCATATTATTATTGTCACCCCCGTGAGAGCTGAATATGAACACTAAACACCACAACAAAACAGAATTGTATCTCAAAGTGTTTATAGCAGATGCTATAAGTAATTATATTATAATAGCAATGCATATACAAAACACATTTTAATGAAATACTTCCTTATAATCAAGTCATAGACACCCATTTAATACCACAGTATTTAGTGGGCCAGTTTATAATGAAATGGTTATTTCGAAAACAAGACTATAATGACTAAAGATTTCATGTGTGAAAAACTGAAATAAATATAATATATACAATGGTCATTGTATGGCTGTATCATTATTCAAGGTGGCATCCAAACTCCGCAACGGGTTTCCGAGGGATTGGGAAAGAGAAAGTTGAGTTATTTAGCCTCGAAGTTATTTAACTGAGTCTTGTCAACTTTTGATGCTACCAAAAAGACACATAGCAATATACAGAGAGAAATCTTATTGAGCATCAGCTATTAGCTGCCAGGCTGCGGAATAAGTTACCAAATCATATTAAACTTGCAGCTGGCAAAGAAACATCATTTTGTAAAGCTTTTAAAACCCACTTATTTAAATAAGCATATTTATAATACATAAAACAATGTATTTATGTATAGAATGTGTTTGTGCTATATGAGTTTAAGACATGTTTTATTTACGTCTTAAATGTAAAGTACTTTAGAGCAATTCAAGTTGAACAAGACGTGCTATATAAAATACTATTTATTATATTACTACAACGTGGATTATAAAGAAAGATTCCATCCTAGAGATAAATATGGTATGTTTTATCACCTATTAGCTTACTTGGGCACTCAGTCACGCGTGTATATAATAATAATAATAGCTGAAATGGCAGTTTTTAACGTGGCTGACAACCACAAATGAGGGAGACGCATATAGGCTGTAATCTATAGCTTCCCCAGGAGACTAATTCTAAATAAATTTAGAATTCAGAATATAAGGCATATTTGGTGGAGAAAACCTTGCCAGTTGTCTGGTTGGATGAAAAACTCCCCCCTACTATAGTGCCATGGTCGAGGTGCGAACCTGCAACCTCCCGCACAGAATGACAATAGCCATAGGTAAATAGTCTCACCCTCTACCCATGAGGCCAAATGTTAATTCACTGCATAAATTAGTGAGACCACAACAATGTTACTTAACACACTAAAGTAATGTTACTGATGTTTGTATGCAATTATTGTCTTGTATAACAAATTCTAGAAGTCGCTGATAGTTGTTTAATCTTTGACTATGTATTAGGTAAATAAATGTAATTAAACATGAAACTGTAGGCTGTGCCAAACAAGCGACAGCCTGGGGATACTCCCCGAACTACAAGCAATTTGCCTAATATTATTGACCATATCAGATACGTGTGATTGATAATTAAACCTCAATCATAACACACTGTCTATTTATCGAAGTGTTTAAAGATCCGTGCCATCCTTAACATGAATGGCTTAAACCATAATTAAAATTTTAGGATCTTTCATTTTACAGCTTTTCTGATCGAGGCTAATCAGTAGGTGAGTGAGGTCTTTGTACGGGTCATTATGACTGACGGGTAACTTTCCAGTTAAACATCCCACAGACACACGTGACAATAGGATTCAAACATTGGGATTTACCTAACAGTGGCCTACTCACTGCATGGTGGGACTAAGATGGACGAAGAGCAAAATTTCTAATCGCAGTTCTATGGATACAATATAATGCTACTTTCTTTAATTGATCACTCTTTTAATCCAATTCAATAATGTCCAATATTTGTATTCCTTCTGGGTAGAAAGAGGTATTATCATGTAAAAAGCGAGATAAGAAATGGCTTTATCTCCCAGAACTCATGAAATTCATACTACACGAATAATAATCTGTTATTACAATAATTCTACAGAAAATAATTTTTCTCAGCCCAATACTTTGAATCTTTTCAACCACTCAAGCGGCTTTGGATAAAAGAATACAATGCTAATAGGAATCGTTAAGAATTACATACAGACAGAAATAAATCTCAGTATGTAGCATGCAATAAAGCCCATAACAAAGACGGGCTGGCACTCAATAGGGGGGAATATTTATGGCAATTCGGTGTTATTAAATATCTCGATTTTTCTTTAACCGCAAAATAATTAGACTTTGCATTGTCCGGGTAAGACCCTTAAAGTTGATGCTGCCTGAATATTAACACCATAACATTACTTCTACTAGTTCTAGAATAAATACTTTTCTTGTCCGATGTCTTCGACTTCGGTGTTTTTAGCTGGTTGCTTCTTGGTTACGTTTTGATATTTATGTTTCTCTGACGAACTTACGATTTGGAAATGTTAAAAAATAGTTATCAGGAGATCAATGTTAAAGATGAGCTTGGTAAACGTTGACCTGGTTACATGGCACTGATACGTGATGGATTAGTTCCATCGTTCCACATTCAGTCATGGAGATATGGCATTAAATGAGAGGCACTGACATTAAGCCATGATGACAGATTTTATTTGAACATCGTGCCATCAACAGTTAAGAACTACCCCTTCCTCACATTTTCACTGCATTATCACCGAGAAACATAAGCGACTTCATTCCAAAAACAATGTCTTGGATAAAATCAGTTATTCATTGTTGTTTAGCATCCATAGTTAAAGTAGAGTATAACAGTTAGTACATGTACTATAATATTAAAAAACTGAAAAAATACATGTCTAGTAAGTGTACTTGTTTGTGCATATAATTATATACATTAAAACTGTAGTACCATTAGGCGTATTTAAGGACAAGTGTTAGTAGTAACTCTCCTCACATAACTCTATGTCATGTCACTCGTGCTCCAATCTAGCTTCAAGCAATAGTTCACTGAAGCTCAAAAGATGTCACTAACAACAGAGCAGCCAATCATATTAGTCACCATAACTTACAATAAGGCATTGAAAGTTAGCTGTAATTAAAAGACTGCTAATTGTTTGGTTTGCATAGTAATTAACAAAAGCAAGTTCAACCAGAAATACATCAAGGATGCAATCGATAAAATATTGAAAACCAAAGTTTATTGTTGAAATTGAATTTAGTTGAATGAAGCACATTTTCTCCTTGTATTAAGCATTAAATCAAGTACTGCTTATTCTGATGTTATAGTAACTGAAAGTACCAAAAAAATGCACATGTTCAAAACTACTTTCAGCAGTAAACAATGAAGAGATTATTGAAACTTCTTATTGAGTTTTATATACATCTTGTTGGGGTATAGCTATATATATATAGAGCATCTTGTTAATAAGGCAATTTTGTTAAATCTGAAATATTATTATAGAATAAAATATAGCGTTAGACGATATGATTATTTGCATAATATAGATCTGGCCCTTTATTAAAGGGACAGTTCACCTTCATTTAAAATGTTCAGGACTAATACAAATATGCTCAAAAACTAACACAAATTATAAATGAACACGATCAACCACATATATGAACACGATCAACCACATACTAAATAATCAAGTTCAGAGTGCTGATTAATCAACTATTAATGGTCTGTGGGAACCGCCATTTTGAATCCAGACACAGACAGGATGCTCTTCAAATATGACGTCACCCACCACAAGCTGTTTCTAACAGTGTAAACAGGGGTCAACCAAACATGTATTTTTGGAACATAAGTGTGTTGATCAATATTATGGTATAGTTTCTCCAAATAACATTGTATGTTACTCAAATGTTTAAAGAAAATTGTATCGTAAAATTCCTTAAGACGATTGTTTTATACTCTTGTTAAACAAGAAGTATCTACCGAGCTGTCAAATTTATACCAATAAACCAATGACAGCAGCATAAGCTAGTAGTAGTTAGGTTGAGCATGGGAGCAGGTAAGGTCACCAGGATGGCTAAGACAGAGCAGAGCATCTCCGACTCGGACAGAATCGTTGTGCCATCTGAGGTCAGAATACATGACTTTTTTCCTTCCTGCCATATAATGGTCAAGGAAGCCGTAATGGGATTTGGGGTTATTTTTATAAGTAATACACATTTAATTCGTACATGTACAGGAATCTAAAAAAGCGTGCTTTACAAGCAACTCTGAAAATAGTACAGGTGACATAATGTGCCTTATACACTGCTGAGTATATGAAATGTGTCATCACTGTATGCATGACCCACTGACCTATGGGTTATCTTTTTATTTTATTTACCATACTAGCGATGTGCAGAACTATTGAAAAGAACCTTGTTTCCAAGAATCAGAGCAAAAATTAATAGAAACAGACAGATTACACATGAAACAGACCAGAGATCCTACTGTTTCAGTGTATCTCTATTTTACTAGACTTATGAAAGACAGCACATGACATCTACAAAATGTGCCCTTCCTTGAAATCTTCATTAATAATTTAATAATATTAAACACTTGGTGTCGCCACTGTTATACCGTCATTATACAATGACTATATACAGCTGGACTGCGACATAAAAACTGTATTTTCTCTCTGTTTATTGCAAGATTCCCTGATGATTTATAAGCTAATATTTACTTAATTTTAGATACTGCTAGTTAATTTGTGTATGCCATATGGAACCTATATATGCCACATTTACTTACCCTTCTGGCACACTGGTCAGATTAGGATGAGTCATTTGTTAGAAAAATTCCATGAATGGTGTGACCTAGATTGAATCCTTAGCAACACATTTTATTATAAAATTAATGAATTTAAATAATGAGCGAGCGCATTGCAAAGATATTGGCTACATCTGAGATATGTGACTAATATGTAATTAGGTGCGAATTCAAGTAACCAAACCTTTAGTTTAAGTTTATTGCATGGTTACCACAGCCAGGAAAAGTTTATTTTCCAGGAAATTTCCAGGGCAAAATTACCATTTTCCAGGACAAAATTACCATTTTCCAGGACAATGTATACAAGATTTAAACGTAATAAATCAAGATATGTGAAAAAAAAATTTATTCAATGTATGATTGATTATTGACATTTTTATGGTACAGCCTCCTCCTCATCCCTTCTAACTGTCTGATCCACCCACTTTTATTTAAATTTTAACTAACATGCCATATCAAGACGATGTACCAGGGTTGGCAAAAGACGTGTCAATAAGACCATTGACCAGACCAGTGGTCAATGTGGTTAAAACCACCTTTTACTGGTTAATACTGGCCAATTCAAAAATCCCTTTTTATAAGGTGACATTACATACAAGAACCTGTTTAAAAGCGATAGTGCTATATAGCAGTATCTGTTCAGAGTGATGCATATGCGTAGCTGTTACTAGCAGTATTCAAGCATGACTAGACAGACCTATGAGCCTCCTGTTAGTTGATTGGTAGTGTTATGTTGCCTTGACAGTCTTGCATATTAAACATGTCAGCAAATTATTTCATATTACACGGAGACTTATCAAGATATAACCCAATGATTGAGCAGACCAATTTTTCCAGATGAACGACACAGCTAAGCCTTAGTTATTCATGTTGACTTGTAGTTGTAGGGGATTTTTAGCATGGTTTTCAATGGATTAAATAAATGATTTTAAAATTAAACTTTTAGTTGAATGTAAATTGTTTTTAATGAAGAGTTTTTAAATATTTAATGTATAGTTTTGGAAATATTAATTTTACTTGTACCTGGGAACCAATCATATATGTATCATCTGCATATTATAATTTTTCTTCTACAATCGAAGTTTTCTTCTACATACATAATATTGTGGTTTATTTTTCACAGGACATTTCCAGATTTTGTTAAATTCCAGGACATTTCCAGAACCTGCACACTGATTTTGTTATTTTCCAGAATCCCTCAGATTCCATGTTTTCCAGATCTATCATCTAGGCCACTAGGTGTCACGTTCATTGTATCAATCCGCCATGACGGGAACTTATTAAGTTGATCCGGAACAGTACGACTAGACTATATCATCACTATCGCAGTCACTATCACTTATCGTGATCAGTGAATCTGTCAGTGAGTCGAGATTCAAATCTCAATCATTGAATCATTCATGATTCAATGCTGCATAATTTATTAATTATTGATCCTAGACCTAGTTTCCTACCTTGACTAAGATCTCCCCAACATCTTCTGGTTGAGGAGTATACTGTTCCACAGACAGCGACATTGTGTTTTGTTTTATTTGGCTAAAACACAAACAACGCACACAAATTTAACATGATATTAACACCTTAGGTTTAACCAACATTCAACCATTTTCGGTCTGGCGCCAGCTTCGCTATGCCTAGAAACGACATAAATAACCTCAAACTGATGACGAATTACGCATGTTTTCTGTGTAGGCCTAACTAATCACCATACCTTCTTGTGACAAATAATAATGGCCGAAATGGCAGTTATTTTACGTGGCTTAGCTACCTTAAATGAGAAAGACGCACGTGGTCTGGGATTTACTGCTTCACCACGGGGACTAATTCTAAATAAATATAGATTTTATAACTATATGGTGGAAAAGACCTTGTCAGTTGTCTGGTTGGATGAAAAACTCCTCTTACTATAATCCTATAGTATACGGCCGGGATTCGAACATCCGACCCATCACACAACATGACCATGAGTAAGAAAGTCCCACGCTCTTACCCGTTAGGCCATAGAGACGGTTTACTTCAAATAAGTGGCGTGAAACATATTTATAATTGACGCCCATACAGTATGTATTCAATAGAATAAATCAATTAACATATCAAGATGGAAAATATTCAGAGACGGCCCACCAAACTAAGACCAGATATGAAGCATCTGCCATACGATAAGCGCCTGCGGGAGCCCTAAGATTGCCATCACTGCAACACCGTAGGATGATTGGTGTTTTACGGCCACCTTTGTGCACATGGTAGGCTAAAGCACTAAAAACATAGCACTAAACATGGACACAGGAAAGGTTACAGCACTAACACTTTTATATTTATCTGCAGCTTTTGACACCATTGATCGCCTCTCTGATTGGTATGGTCTTGGACCACGACTGTTTACTCTGTATACCACACCACTAAGCTCACAGCCACAAATTATACCATCATTTATATGCAGATGATACCCAAATATACATATCTTTATCTACATCGGTCACTGATCTTTCCATTAAACAACTTGATGACTGTCTCAGTGATATCTCTGGCTGGATGACAGACAATAAACTCAGGCTCAATGCCAACAAAACAGAATTCATCATTACAGGTACATCCAGACAACGCAACAAACTTACTCATTTCTTCCCTACGAACATCCTTAGTCATAACATCACACCGTCAGACACTGTACGTAATCTTGGTGTTACATTTGATGGTGATTTTAATTTCAGAAAACATGTTTCTCTGAAATATCGCTCCGGCTTCTATCATATTAGTGACCTTCGCCGTATTCGGCGCTATATTTCTGTTTCAGCTGCCAAAACCAGCATTCATTACTAGTAGGCTTGATTACTGTAACTCTCTTCTTTATAACATTGCATCTATAAGGATATTCTAAAACTTCAGTGTGTTCAGAACTGCTTAGTTGTCGCTGTCACACGGTCTCCTCGGCTATCCCATTCTGTTCCACTATTAAAATCTCTTCACTGCATGGCTGCCTGTTCAAGCTCGCATTATTTTCCAACTCTGCACTATTGCCTATCAAACTCTTTCTTCTGTAGAACCTTCATATCTATTTTCCATCTTTTCTTTAGCACCCGGGCCAGAGAACTCCGTTCATCTGGTTTTCACTTGTTGTCTGTATCCAGGGTTAAAACTTATGCTTTTTCAGTTGCTCTCCCTACTCTTTGGAATTCACTCTCTGAACATGTTAAGTCATCAAATAGCATAGTTTTTTTCCGTCACCATTTGAAACATCACCTTTTCAGACTCGCTTATGCTTCGTAAGTTTCCTTTCCATCTGATCATTATTGATGAACTTTGCATCGTACCCGGACTATGAGTTTGCCCATCCCCTGTACTAGGTGGCGCCACTGAGCTGGATTCTTTACGAGGATATTGGCGCTATAGAAGTTTTGTAATTATTTTTATTATTGTAAATGGTCCGAACGACCTCCAAGGGTAATGAAGCGAAGGCACAGATGAAACAACCTTCAGATGTGCCCACGTCAAGATTCGAACACGGGTGGTAGTGATCTGTGCATGGTCCCATGGCCACCTTAACAGCATTATAGGCGCCCGGGTAAAGCTGTGCACTGGAGCCCCCACCTACACAACCACTCACAGGAATAAAATGTAAATGGTCGCTAAAATTAAACACATATTTATCGTATTGGTACTTCCTAGTACACCTACAAGATCGGTGTTTAAAAATTAAAAAAGCAAAATGGTGTACAGCAATGATTAATCAACATAAACGTTTGAACAGCAAGTCACAACATACATAGATTAGCATGCGCCATTTATATGCAACTGTCTAGCATGTCCATCCACGCGTTAAGACGGTCCTGATTGATTCACCAAGCTACCGCTAGGCCACGGAGGCGCCCCGCAAGACCATAGGAGAAGAGGGGATATGGTGCATATATACAATATCATAAATCGAATTGATGAAGTAGATAGAAAGATATTCTTGGAGCTAAATTCTGGATCCGCCACTCGAGGATACAGCCAGAAACTGGTAAAAAAATGCTAGATTTGGAGTTCGGCAGTCAATCTTTAGCCAGAGAGTCGTAAACGACTGGAACTCGCTCCCAGCTGAAGTAATCGAAAGCCCATCACTAAATTGTTTTAAGTCTAGGTTGGACAAGTTTTGGCTCGCGGAGCAGTACAATTTTCCATGATCGTTATAATTGAAATAAAGAGTATCAGTCAAGAGAGGAATAAACAATCAGACAATGTCTCTATATTCCATATGTCCGGTATCAACTATCAACTATCAAGTTGTCCAGTATCAACTATCAAGTTGTCCGGTATCAACTATCAACTATCAAGTTGTCCGGTATCAACTATCAAGTTGTAACATTTCTATAAACATTTAATATTTTAGTGGTTTCATAATAACTGGGCATAACTGATATCGGCTTTAGTTGTTTAGCTGAACATTAGCTATTGGTCATAAGAAATATTTTAATGTCATACGGGTCATTGATAAAACTATTTACTGTTAGCAAACACCCAAAATTAATTTATTAAACAGTATTAACATATATTTAGTGTATCGATGTTTGGAACAGTTTTTTCATGTGCTACTTTGGTAAAGCTTCATGCATTGTCACTACCATCTGTGTTCGAATCTCGATTCGAATCTCGGCGTGGTCATATCTGAAGGTTGTTTCATCTTTGACTTCGCTTCATTACCTTCGGAGGTCGCTCGGCCCATTTATCCTACCATGTGCACAACACTGGCCGTAAAACATCAGTCATCATCATCATCGTTGTCGTCGTCATGCCTGTAATCCGCATAAGATACTATATACACACACATGAAGTTCATCACTTATGATGAGAAAGCCAGACCAAGTCATAACCTTAATCTGAGCTGATAGATGATAACCGGAATAAGCTGAACTGTATGGCTCTATCACTACACGAAAAGACAACCGAGGCATGGATGAAATACAAAACAGGCAAAGTGGCATATAGCGACCACGTCAATAGCTAGACAACCGAAGAAAGAGTTGTCGAGACTAACCCGCTCGTTGTGTTCGAAAGGGTATATATGGGATGATGTCTCCATATAAGATTTATGGGATAAATATTGCAACACTTATATAGTATGTTATTTACATACCAATACGCATAAGATAACAATAGCAATATTGTATATTCAGCACGATTTATTCAGAGTGGTATGTAAAATTATTAATAGACAAACACACACACACACACAACACACACACACACACACAATATATATATATATATATATATATATATATATATATACCTGTAAACATATGTTACAAATGACAAGAATCATCGTGTCATTGCTGCGATTACTACGAATTACACACACACACACACACACACACACACACACACACACACATATATATATATATATATATATATATATATATATATAGCGTGTGGCATAAACATGAAAACATTTAAAAATATATAATAATAATGTATATTTAATAAAGCGCCCTTACTAGCAGGAGTCATTCAATGGCGCTGTACAAATAATTTCTGTAAAAAAACATGTACTGATTTAAAAGATAATAATTATTTATCTATGAAAGCGACCTTGGACACTACAACACCAAACACACAATCACCATATGACTTGAGCCGAGACACTGGCACCTGCAATAATATTTGATTGGATGACCTGAGTTTTCAGAATGACTTTCTAATGGAAACCAGTTCACACAGGTATTCTGGCGCCATATCATTAGATTTATAAGTTATTAACAAAATCTTGAAATAGACACGCTGTCTAACAGGTAGCCAATGTAGTTGTTTAAGAATCGGGTGATATGATCATATTTTTGCGTATTTATCACTATGCGAGCTGCACTATTCTGAATTCGCTGAAGACGATTAATGTTATAATCAGATATGCCATATAACCGGGAGTTACAATAGTCTATACGAGATGTAACAAAAGCATGGACTACAGTTACAATGCTTCTTGTGTCAATAATGTTTTTTAAACAGTGGGTGTTCTTAAGATGGTAGTAGGCAGCTCGGTATACTGATATGACATGTTCACACATGTTAATACATTAGTCAAAAATAACCCCTAGATTTGTTACTGACCCATTAGGAGTAATCTAAGATGCAATGCTGGTGTCTTTAGGGATTTAACACAATCTGGTGATGCCAAATATATAATATTTGTTTTAATATAATATAATATCAGCACTACAATGATCTAAATTCTTCAAGGAAGGGGAGAAATTTAACTCATTGTCAAGAACCAGTGATGTATACAGATGTGTGTTATCAGCATACAAGTGATATTTAACCCCACATCGCTGCACAATGATCCCAAAATTAATATTTTTGTATATTAAATGGACATCATGAACCTATTGATTATCAGTCGATTCAGAGGCATGTCATATTTTGTTAACGTTATGACTGGCTTAGTATGTCAGATATATAAACATTTTAATATTAAAAATCTATAGACATTTAAGACGGCCACATGTATTCTGTCAAACGGTGAAAATGGTTGTCAAAGGCTTATAAATGAAAATTACATCAGTTCATATTTAAATATACTAAAACGCTTTTAACTTGATTTATTATTTTTGATTTATTTTGTACACTAATGTAAATACATATAATAACACTAAAATACATAGATGCATTAAATTACTAGGATAGAATAAGAAAGTGAAACCACTTATTTCCATTGTGAATATAGAAATTTATTTTGATTAATTATACTATATCAGATGTAAATTGAAATATAACAGAAGACAGGATCAATAAGCAAAATAATTATACTGAGATCAGCTATCCAAGGTCAAGGCACAGTCTCAAAAACTAAGGGTGAAATGAATATTCCAAGAGTGGGACGAAATCATTGGTGACGTTCCAGTGGTTGGACGAAGTTTCCTCATGCCGTATATCTACAACTATTGGTTAAACTAATTGACACCTTGATTGTAAAAGTATATTTTGTACTTGTGAGATTCGTTTGATATACTGTCAATACTTTACACGCAGATAATATAACTAATAAATTAATTAATTGGTCTTAAATATAATAACGTGTACTAATTCTTCAAACACCGTGTAATGGCGATCAATAAACAATCGAAATGCTACCACTCATTTTTATTTCGTTTCCTTATATAGAGAAGTTTGTTTATATTTTGAAAAATGTTAACTTCCAATATTTTGGTTGCAAGTTGTTCAGAAACCTTTGAGCCTGTTAGACTTGTTAAAGGTTGGCTTCGATATGGCATATACTTGGAAGTAATCACACGATATAATATGTTCTTCCAAGTATATTCGTTTAAATAGAATTTACACGAAATGTTATGAGGCCGCGACAGATAGATGAGCGATAATATGTTGAACATTATTAATGATTTAATCGTCTTCGATTGCTCCTAGTTTGGGTACTTCTAACCCCGGTTGACATTATAACTTTAAAATGTTTACTGGGTTAAAAGGGCACGGCTAGGTTTGGAACAAGAACGGTCGCCACCGAGCCCTTTTCGCCGACTCGCGTCGATCTCGGCCCTCATCGATCTCAGCCCATGTTTCTCATCTTTCTCTTAGTGAGTTAGTCAGTAGTTATTGGTAACACCTGCTGTATATTTCTAGTAGCAATATTATATTCCAGATGAAATTAGTACCCGTGAAAATTATTTGCCAGTTACAAAGAATTGTTAACAAGATCATAGTGAAGGGTTTTACTGGTTTCTAAACATTTACTTTTAACAGACAGTAGTAATTTGTGGTAATATATGTCTCGTATTGACTGCAATATTACAAACACACATTAGACACAGATACGTGGGCCACGTGTTGATTTTTTTATGTAATTTCAGTGGTGGCGGATATTTATTATATATGACAGGTACACCAGAATTTGAACTTGGTGATACATAAACATGATAAAGATTAAGCCACTGTTGAATAGTCTTTTTGTTTTGTATATAATTTGTGATTGTGCAAAAGTATTTTAAATATTTTGTACATGTGCGATGCTAAAGTTGAACCCTGAAAGCTAATTACTATATAGTATGGTTTGTGTGCTATCTGCAGAACTACTCAACTGAAATATCGTAGTAGCTCGTCCTTCATAGATAGTGTTATAATAGATGATACTATTTATGGCCTGCCCTTATTTTAGTAAGTTCTTGTGATTTATTATAGCAAATAATTTAGTGAAAGTTACTGTTGTGAAAAATGCTATAGGTGTGCCATTTTGTGTCTTTTTCAAATTAGCACTCCTGCACTAAAATGCTTTTGGGATATTAAAAATGAATATTTAACAACAACTAAAATCTAGTATATAAATTTTTTTTTTTACTTACTACAGAAAATATGTAATGTAAATAAAGTTGTCTTCGGCGACTCTTACCCATAACTTTTTTCCCCGTCCAAATTTTTAGTCATGCATTTAGTTAAAAGCTTTATCGCTATCGGTTACCTAAATGTTTGGTTTATTATATGACAAGTAAGTCCATTTTCTGAATGAATATATTTAGTAAAAAAGGTAAACTGGTTCTAACATTCTCCTTTCACAGAAATATTGTCCATAGAAGATCTGCCTGCATCTATTAACCCTCTAGAAGGTATCCGAGCCTATCCATGGCATTTGGACACAAAGTATTATACCGTAGATGTGGCACTATGTACGACAGATGTCAGAACTATAGGAAACAAAGACTTTGCTGAAAGTGTTGAAGCAGTTTTGGTGTATTTTGATAGCAATGATGTAAGTAAGGAATTGTGTGTGTGTGTGCGTGTGTGTGTGCGATGTACTTCTAACCAACTATGGTGAGTTTTGACAACCCCACCCCACAAAAAGAATAATCCTCTGTTATATGGGGAAAGATTTGAAAGTAATAGTGTATTTCCCACTGATATTGACCTCTCGGCTAATTTATGACACATTACTTGCATATCAATATACTGCTTGTACAGATTACAATAAGGACACAATCAGTGTTGTTTCTTGTTCTGGTTTACTCTGGGTTGAGAATCTACTCAAGTAAATCATTTTCTTGGTGTTATGATTCATTTATCATTTTATAAGAAGACCAGACAAGTTCATTTCTATTTAACAAGTTACTATCATTCATTTGCTGGATACATCTGCCTCACAGAAGTAGCACTTGTGTGTGTACAAGCAGAATCATGCCTGACATGTGACATTTTGCTTAATAAAGAGTGAAGAGTCTTGGTACCTTTCTGACTTTAAAATGTGATCTGAACAAACCAGTGAAAGATAAAGCCAACACGTTACCAATTATAAATCCTGTATTGTGGTCACTAGAGGTAAATTTGCCCAGCACACAGCAATGTAAAGGCCGAATTGTGGTTATTTAATAATAATGCGACATTTATATAGCACCTTATTCAGCTGGATAGCTGCTCTAAGGTGCTTTACAGTATTATTATCCCTGACTCAGACCTGTTCCAATCCAGCACACATCTCAACACACAAGGGAGCATACAATGCATGCTGCCATTAAAGGTGCAAAGCATTACTCAAACACATATCCATCTCGTCCCATCAGGTTCTCATTTTTATGGATGAGTGAACCAGTCGCCACATGATGGCATTGCAGCTCCGGAGCCTCAAACCCATGACCCTTTGGCTGTGAGTCCTTCACTCTAACTATCTGCGCTATCACGGCTTGACAGTCTTCTAATTCATTTATTGTCCCTTTTGTGGGAATTATGTTAGTTCTTAAGGATCAACAGCTTAGTTAAAAACTCCAGCATTCATATAGTTAGTTGATATTGTTTAGGAAAAGATATGTTTTGCATTGTCAAATTAGATAATCCACCAATCTTCCTGATGACTTGAACTTTTCTCACCTGACTAACACTGTCAGATTATTAATGTGTGGCAGATGGACAGACAGACAGACTTTCCACATATTAATTACCCAAGAGAACTAAGCATACTACTAGTTACTATCAGTTATTATATATTATTACTGTGATTTATTTTTATGACAGTTTGATACAGAAAATAATATATTAGCTTAATATGCATTGTGCTCTGTGTGTGTGTGTTTTTTTTCATTTACAGAAATCTAGCTTTTCTCAAGTCAAGTCATGGATACCTTTTGTAAAAGAAATCAATCCAGAAGTCAAACTGCTGATCTGTGAGAAATCCTTGCCCACTCATGGTTAGTATCATTCTGCAGGGATGAGAGTTTTCTGGTTTATGCAGAGCTGAAAATAACTGATGGCTTGAAAATATTCTCTTGCAAAAGTCATGTTTTATCCCTGCTCTAGAAGTCTCAGATTGTCCTAAAAATGCACAAAACCCTAATTTTCCCAACACCTCCGGGTGCATGTGCCTCACTTGTTTTTCGGGATTATTTTTCCAATGGCCACTCTCATGCCCTTATTCTGTTATGTTGCAAATCTCCAAAACACTTCACGTGCAACGATTAGAACAACATCATAGTTTGGATGCTAAGTAACAGTTTATTTATCCTGCACATTACAACTGCCTCTAATGGCATAATGTTGATGTCCTTGGGGCTGAGGGACACGGGTTAAAGCCTTGGTTGAGACTAAACAGTCTATGACGTAATGCTTTAACATACAAGCCTGTTTAGAGGTTAATTTCCTGGCTCACATTTAACACCATAACTTGCTATGTTAATTGTTAATTGCTAGTGCTACATTAAAAATGTGGGACGCGAATCGATCCCTTTAAGATGCAAAACAATAAGGCAGCGACCATCTTCATGATATTTCTGAATGGTGGCTGTAGAGCGTACTTTAAGCCACTCATCATGGAGTGCATGCAAAAACTGATGATTGTATGTGTTATTCCCATTTGGGGATGTTAGATTGGGGAACAAAACAAATATGGGTCCTCCAAAAGAGTTTGCATTGATTCCCATATCATGATTATTTTCATACTAAATTGTCTACTAAATGGTAGAAAAAGTGAGAATAACCTTACCTGAGTCATAATCACCTTATAAATACATAATTAATGGATTATTAATGAGTAACAACAATTTGTATTTTTCTTTTCATCCAGTGATCCCACGAGAATTTGTTCAGGAATGGTGCTTGGATTACAATTTTGAGCTGGTAGAATTAGATCCAGAAGTTGATGAGGATGATGACGATGTTGAAGGTGGTTTGCGTGTGTGTGTGGGGGGGGGGGGAACTAAATAAGTGTATTTTAAACTGGCTTCTTAGCTCAAGAAATATAAACATTTGAAGGTTGTGTCATGTATTTAAAACTTTCTTCTTGTTGTAGATGATTTTCCGGATTCTTTTGGTACGAAAAGAATCATTCAAGCGCTTCATGCTCACACATGGCCACATATGGTCATGAAAGGTACGCAGTTAATATGAACCATTGATGTGTGTTAATGGCATACAGACCTAACTTAACTACATATCATTTGCATCAATAAAGCTCTCATTGCCAGTTATATATGCCAGTCATAGTTTATATATGCAAGGATGATATTTTTCATAACGTTTTTGTGATTAATGTTAATCTGGTGTCAAAATTGGAGAGTGGTCAGGGAATATTTGTATATTTTGCTCGCAGTCCATGTCTTTTACTGGATAACTCAACTCATATGTATTGGTGTTTGACAATATAAAGTATTAAGAATCTGAACAAACATTGGTGCCAACTATTTTTTATATTGTCACTGTGATTAGTTGAATATAGTTTGTGTTTTAGCTCTCATCAGTAACACGAAATTTGTCCTTTAAATCAGTCAAATTTAATTGAGTTAACCAAAAGGAACTGAATATAGAGAATGTTCGGTATAAGTCCTTGAACTGAACAAACGATAAGTGTCGTATGTTTATTATTGATTGATTGTTCAGTGTTCTGTAGGATTTGTGTGTGCTGAACTCTGTTGAAAGACTTAAAGATTTTAATAAACTATTTCATGGGAATATTGACAATGCCTCAGCTGAACCAATCATTTCTGTTCACATGGGTTGAATGCGGAAATTATTATTATTATTTTGATAAAAAAAAGTCATATTCTACAAAGGAGAATCATAATTTTAAACAAATATTATAATCCCACAAAACAATGTATGTACAAATTCCTAAGCTGGAAACAAGGATGGGTCAGAGGAGGGTGGGTGGATTCTCTTTTGTAAATTTTTTTTTATCTCCATTTGAGTAATCTTTATGTATCCATTTTCCTCAAGGACCCACGCCACACTGCACCCTCAACTGTATCTGGCTTTCAAAACCCACACTCATTCCTAACATCTGTTACAAAAGTTTAACTTTTGGTAACTCTGATTGGGTTTCCGTAATGTTTTCTTCATATTTTCTAGATGAGCCAAATATCAGAAGTCCATATTTTAACGGGCTAATGAAAGAACAAGCAGCAGAACAGGCTAAAGAAATTCAGGACAAATTAGGTCTAAGTTCATCCGTTACCAGACCAGATGATGCTGCTACCTCGGCTGCTGCATCTGGTGACATCAACCCCTCTTCCACAACAGATAGCTCTAGTCACAGGCATGTTGGCGATTCAGAGGAAGGAGGATCATCAGAACGAAGCACTTCTGGAACCAATTCAACTGAACAGAACAGTAAGCCGAAGAAGAAAAACAGAAATGACATGATTGGTATGACTTGTTTAATTAAGATTCATTGTAGTTGAAAACAATACCTGCTCCAAGCTCTACCAGCTGATGCTATCATTCTGTTATCTGATACTATCTCTTAAGTCCATCATTTTGCTGTATTATACATCCAATACCGCTCAGTTGCCTACAGAAGATTGTAAACAAAATGAGACAATCTCTATATCAGATGTGGCCTTTGTTGTCATTGACTGTCAGGTACATAAAATACATTTTACTCAGAAATAATTACACAAGAGACATACCAATTTGTTCAGCACATTCTATTGATTAACATATGTACTTGTGTATAGGCTGCACTCGTGTATAAGACGCACAAGGTTTTAGGACCATTAAACCCCCTCTAGAGTCAAACCTGTGTATAAGACGCACTAAAATCTGCAAATTTATTCAAAACCCCAAAAAGAGCCCTTTGGTAATAATGCCGGGGTCAATTTAATCCCAGGGCGTTTTCACCCGCTGTGTGACAATAGGTAACAACAGCCGCTTCAGGTTGTCTGCTGCTGTGTGTTTGTTTCTGTAATGCTGTTTGAAGTAGTTTATTATTAGTTCCCATGTGCCAGCTTTGGAAGTAATTAACACATTGTTTGCTGTAATCGTTTTCCTTTGATGTGGCTTCTGTGGGCATTCTTTGCGTGACCTCATTTACCATTCCTTTCAATTCACACGTTCACACATTTCTATAGTCATAACACGTCTTAGATAGACCAAAAATAACATTTGCCTCTAATAGTTTATTGAAGTGGGTATATTGGTCATAGTGCGGCCATTTTCGTGTCGCAGCCGATTTGGACATACACCTTTTGTAGGATCAGACTGTTGTACTTTTCTGGATTCCTGTGCTTTCTGGATTCCTGTGCATCAAACAGATTAATTGCGATCCGGATCATTTGACACCTCTAGATAATAAATTACCATGTGCTGGCCTTTCTCAGACGGCCTTGGTACCAGCGACAGTCTGACCCTGACTACGTTACCTATAAATTATTACTTAACAACAGGCCAACACCACGCTACTCACTGGGTGTGTGAAAATATATATTTTAGTGATGATTATATCTTAGGCTTCAAACGTGCAACAATTTAACATAAAATTGTCTGCTAAATTCTTAAACATACAGTGACTGAGACTTGTTAGCGTGGCAGATAGTCTGGTTTGATAATCTTAGCAACTATGTAGGAATTATAATTTTCGCGTAGTTATTTCTGAAGTCATGCCTCCGCAATGGATGAATAAACAGTTATGTGTTGCCGATATTGTCGCCTGTTAAGCAGGTGACCTTGGAGGCCTGTGAACTTTACACTTTGTGGTCACGTCACTAATTAGAGCATTGGATTAAATAATCATGGCGGTTATCACAATTAAGTTTGGCTTCGAAAGACAACAGTGAAAATACACACCTACTTAATTTGTTTTTTGTTCATATATTCATTATTAATGTTGAAAAACAATATTATTGTATTTCCCCCTAAATTATGCCAAATATTACCTTCCCTTTTAGTGTGACCCATGTATAAGACGCACTTGCATTTGGCGACAATTTTGTGGTATCAAAAGTGCGGCCTATACACAAGTATATACAGTACTCACATGAACAGTGTTAAACCAGTTGAAATGGGTAATACAGAAGTTTTTTATTTTCTTGTTTACCTGCACTGCCAGCTTATGGCTGAATATTAGAAGCTGCTTACTCATACACCCAAAATATTGCAAAAATGGTGCTGCCACCTGTTTACCAAATGGAGAAACACTCGATCCTGATAGGGAGCCATTTTAACGTACTGATTTGTACTAAATAAATCATGCAAAATTCAAATCTGTATGTGCCTCAGCCATCTTAATGAATACAGCCCCTGTGATATGAGCTCAGTATTGGCCAACAACAAACTGTTGTTACACACAGTACATGCACCATGAGTATTGTCTAATAGGTCATTTTATGAAGCAATTTTAACCCAAATGTTTCATTGTAGTATATTAATCACAGAATGCATAAACCATAGAAAATTAACTATAAATGAATGTGTATCTACAACATGTACATATAATAATGCAAAAATTGCTTAGACAAACTCAACTAAATGAAATTAATTACTTCTCTCTTCTGACAGGTCCCATATGATTGCTTTCAACTAATAAAATGTACACACACACACACACACTTGAATGCATATCAGAGTAACTTATTCTGTTCATTTTGATGTAGTCCATATACTGACACCTGATAGTTATATATTTTTTGTGTTGTAGATTCAGTGTTCAGCTCAAGTGATGCAGCAGTTTTTGAAGCATTGGCCGTTGATGATGGTGATGAAGATAACTTTGAAAAACTCTTCTCTCAACTCAAAACTATGAAAGGTGCATGTTGTGTGTGTGTGTGTGGTCTGTTTAAAATATAGGGTCGGTTAGTTAACCCAGAAGGTTTAGACAGGGTTTCCACGCACCCTGGGAAACAACAAATTCATTTTCCAGGTCTTGGAAATGTCCTTGAATCTGACAAAATCAGGAAATGTCCTGGAAGCAATATTGCCTGTGAAAAAATCCACTTAGAACAAAATAGTCTATGAATAAATGTTACGCCTCTGAGAAAAAACTTCAATTGTAGAAGAAAAAGAGTACCAGTACATGGTCTTGATGTCTCGTGGCAATTACAATTGTATAAAAGTGGGGGGATAAGACAGCTGGAAGGGATGAGGATGAGGCTGTAATGTCAATAATCAATCATACATAGAATAAATATGATATGCTTTTTCTCACATATCTTGATTTATTACCTTTAATTATTGTATACTTTTGTCCTGAAAAATAATATTTCCCAGACTTTGGCAACAGTGTTTAGATTCATTATAGTAATGGTTGATGTAGGCTACACCATTATGTGTTAATCTCAGTAAATAATGGATCGTCAAAGTGAAATATCCCACAAACCGAAATGTCCCGTAAACTGAGGCCAATGAGGGGGGGGGGGTTTCAAACAAACATTTCCAAACTAGTAGATAAAATCATAGTCATAGTTTGTTTTGCACGACAAATCTGCCGAGGTTTTACTTCTATAATTGTTCACTAGTTTGTAGTGAATGGGTCCTGTTGTCTTCACTTTATAAAGAGGTGATGATGATGATAGATGTTTTACAGCCACTTTTGTGCACACAGTAGGCTAAATGGGCCGAGCAACCTCCAAAGGTAATGAATCGAAGTCAAAGATGAAACACCCTTCAGATGCTGACATTTGGATACAATGGTAGTGATCTGTGATCTGACACTAGACCACGGAGGTCTATTTATAAAGATGTAGACTGATCATTATTATGAGGGATATCCAGATATAATTCTTGTTTGATCAGATTAGTATAAATTATGAGAGGTAGTAGAATTTATATGTACTATATTTTTATATAAAGTCCAATTTTTATTTAATAAAAATACGTTAGTCATTATACTCAGTGAGACGAGTATAAAGACAGACATTTCGAAGATGAGAACCTATTGCCTTCTGAACAATCTTGTCTTTTATATTTGTGAAATTGTACGTTAGCTGATCCATGACATTTTGCTTACAGAAAAATCTGAGATGATGCCACCAGAACAGAGGAAGGCATATGCTGAGCAGATGGCGATTTCTTTCTGGAGAGCAGTAGGAGGTGATGAAGATGAAATAGCAAACCTCTCCGATTCTTCAGATGATTAAATGCAGAATTTCTTCGGGAATAGTTTTCAATCGTTCCTTTCATCTTTGAATTTGGCAGATCTTTTTGGCCTTACTATTCAAAGTTTCACCAATTTTTAACATCAGTCAATCGATCACAGGGTGAAATGTTTTCCGGATCCAAATTCATATTTTTGTCCTTGGCTTTATGTGATGGTCCATCATTCCTGACCAGAGCATCACCAGCTTCTGTTTGGCTTTGCTATTCAGTGGTTCTCTTTCAAAACCACTTTCAAGACATTTCCCTGAATTTGTTTGTGGCTAGATGCGTGTCTATTCATTCTAGTTCAGTAAAGTAGTGAATTGTTTGTTGATTGTAGTGGACAGTCTCCAACAATAGGTAAACATCTTAACTCAGACTTTTTTGTTAATTGAACAGAAATAAAAAAATTATTATTCTTTAAAAATATATAAATTCTTTGTTTTATTTAAATATTAATGAGGTTCATTAGTACTTTTACAGATAATTTTAATTCTTTGTGAATGTGTAATTAATTATGCATAATAAACCTACATTTTTATGAGTATATATTTTTGTAAATAAATAGATTTTCTGCATATAGATGTGTGTATACATAGCACTTGATCCGATATTCATTGGGCTTCTTCTGTTAGGATCCTGTTATTGTAGACCTTAAAGGGTTAGTCCACCTAAATATCAAATTTGAGGACTAATACAGCTATACTCGCAAATATCATAAATAATGTCAAAATGTGTAAACAATCACCAACATATTAAATAATCCAGTTCAAAATGCTGATTAATCAACTTTTAATGGCCTGTGGGGAGCCGCCATTTTGAAGCTAGACAGTGACCGGAAGCTCCTGAATGCTGACGTCACTTCAGAAGGAAGCTGACAAGAGGAAGATAATTCAGTGGCTAAAAAATTTACACTCAAGACAAACTATAACCTGCGTCAGTCTAGAGAGTGCTGATGTAACGTCACAGCATTTCAGTTTTCTCTGGCTTCAGGTGCAGCTGTAATGGTGGCCCTCCAGTGACTTGGATTATTTCATGATTATTATTGTGGAATTTGTGGTTACTGTTCTAAGCATTAGATATTTAAAAAATAATTTCCGAGGGTGGACTGTCCCTTTAAGCTATTTGAAGTGCAGTAAAATTAAAATCCAAATATAAAGTTTTGTTCAATATTTAATTAACTAATGAATCCATCTTGATTTTATTTCATTGATCAGGATTGGTTTAAATGTTTAAGATGCATCTTATTATCCAGAGAAATGAGAAAATTGTTGAAGCCGTCCATGTTTAGAATACCACAATTAATTGTAGATCTCCGGGTAGTTGGATCAAATCCCCGTGTTATATGTGTCTGTGGAATGTTTTGTTTATAAATGAAATTTTTCCTAGGGAGTAATTATAGTAATGTAAATAGCATAATATGACATCCTCGTAGGAGCATTCAAAACTTCTGTCCAACAATACCCTATTATAATGTGTCTAAAGTTTAAATTTGAAAGATTTATATTATTCACCAGTGACAGCAACCATGAACAGTTCAGTTGCTAGAACAGATTTTAAAAATTCAAAAGACGACACACTAACTTGTCTTACCCAGTGACAGCTGCTAGGCTGAACATACAATTACCATACAATTGAGACCAGACAGTTACCAGCAATAATATCTGACCAAATGATCCGAGTTTTAGGAATGACTTTCTAGTGGACAATACATCATACAGATATTCAGATGCACTTTAACTGACAGATCTATGTTAGTAAAATATTGAAATGGCCAAACTGTCTGACCAGTAATCGGTGTAGTTTTTGAAGAATTAGGGGCGATATGATCAAGTTTTCGAGTATTTCTTATTATGTGAACTGCGTCATTCTGAATTGACTGAAGACAACCGATGTTTTAATCAGATCTTCCATATAATAGTGAGTTACAGTAATACATACGAGATGTAACAAAGCATGGATCACTGTGACAACATTTAAAAGATACCTCTTGGAATTATTATTCTAATACTTGTGAAAATAACCAGGTAAAAAAAATATGTGTGTAAAACAATATGTGTGTAAAACATGACCATTTAAGGCATTGAAATCAAAGAATAAATTATTTCTTCAGCTATTATCTTCAGGTTACAAAGGATTATTTCTAACTATATACATTAACCAAACTTATAAATGACTGCATACAGAATAGTGGGATAAACTAAATATGTTTTGTTTAAAACAACCTTTTTAAAATATATCCATCCAAGACAACCAGCGATGGATTAATTCCATTTTTAAACACAGAGATTAACCGAGCATCAAATAATCCCCCAAAACACGGGAATTAACAGCCGTGAACGACGTCGTTATCTAATCGCTTCTAACTATTTTCGTTTACAGACAAATCCAGCTGTAGATTCAAACAATCGCCATCTTCGTGGTCCACTGCTTCCGATACAGACATGTCTAGGTGTAAATTTAAGCCATCCTCTTCATTCAAATCGACAACCACAGAATTTTTGACATCAGTTAGTTGATCAGCTGGTGAAGTGTTTATTGGCTCCAAGTTCAAATTTTCATCATTAACGGTACACAATGGTCCATCTTTCCTGATCAAGGCGTCTCCATCATCATCACTTTCCAAGATGTCCATTAATGCTTCCTCAGTTTGCATATCTTCCTCTAATTTATCACGACCCTTCCCAGGGCTATATGTGTTTGAGTTTTTAAGTGAATCAATCTGTGACTGATTCGATTGTTGAGAATGAGAGCAAGGCTGTAATTGGCTGGTGGATGGAGTGCCTGTTTCTAATTGGCAGTCCGATTGTGAGCCAGCTGCTGATTGGCTGATGTTATCTGTGTTTTCCAAAGTGCTATCAGCTATAGTTGAAGATAGACTGCCTTCAGCCTGGTCCATATCTTGACTTTCATTCATCTTCAGAGTCTTGCTAGATTTATTTCCCTTCTTTGGAGGCACTAAAAAGACAAACATCCAAGATGCGAAGTATCTGCACACAATAAGTCGGAAACAAAAAATTGATAACCCCAATAATGACAACTCAATAATCACAATGAACACGTACATAGACTTTCAACTGGAACACCAAGTTTAGCAGCTCTTTTCTCCAAAGCTTTACGTCTATTTGCCTCAATACGTCCTTTGATGTCGGGAGTCATTTCCTGGATCAGAAAAAATAAACTCATTTTGAGCCAGCATCACCTCATTAGAACAACATAATAATGTCACAACTTTACAAGCATAAATTCTTATATAAATAAAAATCTGTTTTTCAGAATGAAACATAAATATATAAAACTTCAGAACTGTAAAGTCTACTAATTGCAGTATTTTACAGATATCAATCATGTTAAAAGTTGTAAATTATATATATATATATATATATATATATATAGCAGTTAATCTGTATAATCAGGTAATATGTATTTTATCTAATATTTTCAGGAATGTGTATTAAATCTCAGTTAGAAATACCAGTAGACGTATTACCTGAAAAATTTATGTAATATACATATTGGCTGAATATTTCAGTTAATGTACATATTGCCTAATTATACAGATTAACTGTAACATATATACTAATTGCTAATAAGTCATAAGGAACCAAAAACATTCATTTTTAGTCATTCATTATAAAACAAACCTGTTTGTTATCTCTTTGTGTCTCTGGAGTACTTGGTGTTAATGTGTTGGTTTTATCTGGAGTACTGGGCATGTCTCCAATAAGTATGGATTCCCTGTTCTGACTCTTCATCTCAGGACTCTGACCAGTTTGGGAACTCAATGCGTCGCCAGTCACCTCCGAAGTCATCTGTTTTTGTTTTTCCCTTTCCTGCCTCATCATCTTCTCAAATGCCTCTTCTGCATCAACTTCTTCCATCTCAACAAAAAATAAATGTGAAGAGTTCCAATGTAAATAGATAACAGATATAGGGCATCTCCCTGCGTGTGTGTGTGTATGTGTGTAGAGGGAACCAACTAAAGCTAAGATTATAATATAATTACGTATATAATCATTATATACGTACTTGCAGGATGTATACTCATTAAGTGATAAACAGAACGAGTTTTGCCTGATTTCAGACACGCAGAACTAATTTTTGAATAAAGAATTAATTCATGCAGTATAATAAAAGAACGATCAAATTTTGTGACAAGTAATGATACTCTTTTGTGTATCACCAATTAATCAAACACAATATGAAACACATGTGGCTAATAACTGTAAATATATTGTCTGTCTAATTATCAGACTAAAGTGATAGTTATTTTTAAATACACCGCCATATTGAAATCAGTGAGTGAAAAACAACTATATCATTCCTGGAAATTTATTGCCCACTTATTATTATAATAATAATAATACAGGTAAGAATGTAAACTGAATGAAGTGCCCTTAGTAGCAGGAGCCATTAAAAGGTCATGTATGGGGGATTGCCCAATAAGATGTAGGTAAAAAACAATTAGAAACAATCATCTCCAACGGCAGCCTGTTCTGCCTCATGAGCAGCTGCATGGGGGGGGGGGGCTTCATACACGTAGATATTTGTATTATTGTATCCGTACTTGAATGACAAAATGCATCAACATTGGTATATATGGAACCACAAATAGAGCATGGAATCTTAGAAAGTAATGTTTTATCAGTGATCGGACAACAACAAAACTAATAAACGTATCCTCCCTTACATCTCGGTATCTAGGAGTAACATAGAACATACCATTTTGACAAAAGTCCAAGTTTAACAAGAACAGAAACAAATTACTGAAATTCTAGGCTACAAAGAGAAAATTCTTCCATTACCTCTTTTTCGACTATTCTTTCATTTTCAGGTGATGCCTGTGGCTCGTCATACTGCGCCACATAGTCAGAATCCAACAGTGGCATGTCGAGTCTGACACGCTTTAGACAAGTCTGCAATACAAATATGTGACAGACAATGTCATCAAACTCTTTCTTGGTTTTCTCAAGTGATGATTACTCATAACTTGATATATCTCTAATTTTGGGTTTTCCCGTAATATATATAGCAATGTCGGCAAGAATCCATGCATTCTTGTATTAATGTTTGTCACCAAAAAGTGAAAACAGAAAGGGTTTCCTAAGATCACTGTTTAGGCTTTGCTAAGCATCTAGCTGCCAAATCAATGTGCATGTTCATGAGTGTTCACATACGGAGACAGACAACTTTTGCTAAATGTTATATTGCTCTTATGGGAAAGTCTTCTTCCAGAGTGTTTTAATATATGCGTATGTGTATATGTGTGTGTGTATGTGTGCTTTCTTTCTCCATTGTTTTATAATAACACTGATTTTCCACCCTGAAATTTTCTGCACTTTGTGTTTACTCATAATATTATGTGTGTATGATTTCTGAAAGTGACATCCTGCAGATAGAGTTTTCACATCCAACCTAATCTACGTATAAACATAAAGTAGATCATAATGCCTAGAACTGGAAGTGGATGGCAGGCCGTCACTATAAACAAACAGTGATCAATGCGGGGAAAACACCTCTTTTTATGGTTTAGTAGCAAATTTGATGTATGGAAATATAAACACTTGTAAATATGTAACCAGTTAAAAATCATTTCTGTGTATATACTCCTTTAAACTAAATTATCAATTTGCTATGCGTGAGTGTGTGTGTGTGTGTGTGAGTGTGTGTGTTCAACGACAAAAACATTCATAATAAATATACTCTAAATTCTCTAGTGATCATAAATCACCTGAACTGGCTTTTTAGTTCCGAGCTTCTCCATCCTTTCAATAAATTGGTTAAACGTAGAATTGGGGTAGAGTCTGTGTGCCCAATGTTCAAGTTTACTCATCATCAACTTCAGATCCTGTGCCTGATCGTAAAACAGCATTTTGACTAAAACAATATATAAAGCTACAACACACATTGATGTATACGCGTCATATCTTATTGACTAATTATATAAACAATCTTTGTGTGAACAATAATAATAATAAAACTGTTAACAATATTTTATAAATGGATCAAGTACGGGGTATAACATGTCCAAAGAAGGATGTTATAGAGTTTACTGAACTATTAGAATTTGATGGATTCAAGATAACAATTAGGACTGTTATATCCCTGTATTATTTTATACTTTTGGCGGCAGTACTTGTATGTCAAGAAAACTGATAAGAATCCTGTAGAGATAATCGTATGCAGCAATGCTTTCAAAATATTTATGAAGGACAGGGTTAGCTCTTCACCTTTGAGGTTTACATTGCATTGTACCAGGGGTAACCACCAATAGATCAATTCTGCAATGCATGCAAAGTTCATCGTCACGAGATCGATTGCATTTTGTGGGCCAGCAACTCGTACGTACACAATGAACTAGCAAGGAACAATAACCGTGTTCGTTTATAAAATCATGATTTTATGAATTCACACGACCAGATCCTAGAAATTCTTTTAGAAGTTTTACGGAACATCCATCATGTCGATTATATATATGATTATTTGTCGGGGGAGAGTCACCTTTCATTACTCAAGTTGGCCGAAGCTGCAAGATAACGGCAGTCACACTGGAAGTCAGATGTCATACCAATAAACAGTAAATAATAATCAATCAAACATCAGGAAAATATTATTATCTCAGATATATAAGTTTCAATATAAGTCTCTAATTGAGTTATTCTCAAAAAAGTATTTAATTATCATTGTTTAAAACAGTTTTTGTCAAACCGGCCAACTCGGTTAATTTGGTTAATGGGTTAATAACAATAATATATATTTAATGAAGCGCTTTTACCAGCAGGACCCATTCAAAGGCAATGTACAAATAATATGTAATATAATAATACAAGTAATAAATTAACGGTATTCTTACTTAGGTTTATGATGCTAAATACCACAAACTGTTATTAAAAGATTATTAAAATGTATTGTGAAACTAGTTATTTATGTAATAAAAAACCAAACTGACAGTTATTTCAGTAAAAGTCCATCTAAAATGGTCATTAAATGAGATGACCAGTAAATAAAATATGTGAATGACAAATGCACCACTTGTTGTAAACAAGGCATAAATTATGGCAAATAAATCTGTATTTCCTGACGAAATATAGAATATTATTGAAAATAACTCATCAAGTTGGGAACTGTAATAGGCAAGTTGTTATCCACATGTGAACCAGCCCGCAACATCTGTTATAGTACAACTGACAACAGTTCAACAAGAATAATAACAAATGATTTAGTGCGCTAAATCCAAAGCTTGTAGTGAGCCTTGTGGTACATGACCCACAAACAGACTATCATTAGATGATGAAGTCATCCCAGAAACAATCTCTTGCATCATAGTAATGCCCTTCCCACTTCATATGAAGGAATGTATAATATTAAACCAACATAGCAGACAGAGGGAGCACCAATTTTCTAACAATGGAACAGCATATTGCTTGCAAAAATGAAATATGATTTTTTTTTGGTATCACAGCCACTTCTGTGTGTCTGCGGTAAGCTAAATAGAACAAGTGAGTTCTAAAGGTTAAGAAGCGGACTGAAAAATTAAATCCCCTTCAGACATAGCTACGGTAAGTCAGGTTTAACCCCAGTGATAGATTGATGATTGGTTGATGTTTTTTTTATGGACACTTTTGTGCACATGGTAGGTTAAATGGGCCGAGCGACCTCCAAAGGTAATAAAGCAAAGTCAAAGATGAAACACCCTTCAGGCCCACACCAAGATTCGAACTCAGGTGGTAGTGATCTGAGGTCAATGTGCTACCAAGTAGACCACGGAGGCACCCCAACCTTAGTGATAGAGGTCTGTAGTCTATCTAACTATTAGTTAGGCCACGAAAGCCTGCAATAATGGAATTGTTTTAAATACTGGGTTTTTATTACATAGAAAACTGTCTCAAAATAAATGAAATTCATCCAAAACTCGGACCAATTATTGGTTCCAACTATAGGGATGCCCACTTGGTAATAACCTAAAATTACGTGTTGACGCTAACTGCACATGGTTATTGACTAATATTTTCAAATTTCAATGATAACATAAATTTACACACACACACACACACACACACACATGCTCACCTCAAAACCTTTGCCTTTAAATTTTACGTCCTGAAAAATGCTTGGCAGCACTGCTAAACCTCTTTCACTTTTTAGCCTGTAACAGTTGAAAAATATTAATCACGCACAGTGCTCTAATTCTGACTAAAAACAGAATTAGTATGTTTCAAAATAGAACCAACACAACTTTTAGCTACACATGTACCAGTATTTTACCCAACTAAACACCAAATGGCGGACACATCATTAAAACACAAAGTATGAGTCATGGATATTTCATACAACTTTTAACAATCTGCACATCCTTTTCTCACATCCACCCAACACCAACTGAAGATGTATAAATGATGACATAATATATTTACCTTTCAACATCCAATTTAGGCTGAGGTCTAGTCACTCTCTTCTTTGCAGCACCTTTAGATAATCTCTGTAGATTGGCAACGACACCTTCTTCATCTGAAATAATAAAAAAATGTGGATATCAGTTAATACATTACAGCATAAAATTATGATAAACAATTTTTTAAAGATAACAATTTATGAAGTTTGTTATATAATGGCAAAATAATTGACAGATATGTATTTTTGTCGCATAAAATCCAATTTTATGGCCATAGATGAAAGATAACAATACGGTCTAACCTTTTATGCCATTGTGGTGGGGTGCCATTAGAGTGAGGGAGGCTTGTTCGGTTTGGACAGTCTTGAGGGTGGTTAATTACACATGGCTTTTGATCCCTTGTTAACCCCAACCATCACTTTATTTAATCTATCACTGATAGTACTAACACCGTCGTGATCGCCACATAATGCTCCTGACAGTTTGTCAATCAATTCACAGATTATCAGAAACATTTCATGGTCAGTGTGTGGTGGTTATAGTGAGGGGGGGGCATAATGGGCACATTATCATGGCAGGAAATCAGGTCCTTAACAAAGGTTGGCAGTAGGTGCAGTTGGCGGCTGTTCGCAGGTGGAGGATGGCGGGGCTAGAATGTACATGTATTTACAAAGTACCGGTAAGAAATAAATGTATTATGAAATGACAACTCTCTCCTCACCATTATGATAAAGTTTGCATGATGACATAGTTGATAAAACAGAGAACAATACAATCAGTTTTTACTTCACTTATACCGTAGGACACGGCCATTAAGCTCATTAAGCCGAGGTAGTTTCTTAGGCTTAAAAGATCACGATTTACGGCAGTATCATTCATTAAGTGAACCTAAAAATCTCAGTATTTTCAGATATCAAAATTTTGACCTCAGGAAATAGCAAAGAAACATCAAACATTATGCTTGTGAACCAGGAAGTGTTGTCATGGGAACAGTGAAACATATCTAAAAGACAGGATCGCTTTTTCAAACATTGATAAAATTACTGAAATAGATATTATTATTTACACTAAAATGTTTTGTTTTCAATAATCCTATATTATTATTCAATTTGAAAGTGGTGAAATAGGTCATTTAAAAAGTACTTATAGGGATACTTCTAGAAATACTCAAGCAGAAGTATCGGTATGTAATATACTCTGTCTAATACAAGTAGTGTGGTACATAGTTTTGTACAGGGAGAAACTGTAGAAATTAATATTTAATAAACAAACAAAATGGCCAACATGCTGTGTACAGCATCTTCACGGAAATGATAAATAAATGAACTAGATAACTGATCACATTTTCTAAACCCAATAAGATGTTGTCTCATCTCACTGCGTAATCATTCACTCCATAATAAGTTGTCACACAGACAATTTACTACCATTTTTTTCACACGAGATCACACCTCCTACTCTATAAAACGGGGAATAAATTAATGAATGAACAGATGGGAGAAAAACAGAAATTGAATACTGTGAGAAAAATGTTGTGAATTATGCTTGCCCAGACCTGTATGAAACATTGATGAAACAGCTCGCTTACTGATCATTAACACGCATTCACTCAAGTCCCAAAATGGGCATTATGATCATGATGTACCGAGGGTGAATCAGAGAAAACGAACACCAAAATAAGACAATATGGGATTGAACTAATTTGTACTAATTAAAACATGTTCTTTTTACACATCATTGTCTTTCTGTCTGTTAACCATAAATTATTATTATTATTATTATACCAAACTTATAAATTTTCATACTTAAAGCCTCTTCAAAAGCGCTGTACATAAACTTATGAAAAAAACATATAAGATATAACAAATATAATATGATTATTTCATAACAATATATGTATAAAGCTAAATTGGGATATATATATATATATATATATATATATATATATATATATATATAAACTGACTAAGAAAAAGAAAAAAAGAAGAAATTAAAGATCAAAATGGCTGGAGAACAAATGCGTTTTCAGTAACATCTTAAAATGTTCAGTGTTTTGGATTCACGAATGTGAGCTGGAAGTGCATTCCACAGCTCTTGACTGCTGAACACTGAAATTTTCTTTCGCCATAGCTAGATGTTCTAACCCTTGGAAGCACCAATGTCACTGAACCCATCGAACGTAGTGTTCTTCTTGGTTGATAAACTGTCAACATGTCAGATATGTATCTTGGAGCCTGTTCGTGTAGGGCTGTATACGTGTGCATTAGGATTTTAAATTGCGCTCGATACTTAACAGGTAACCGATGGAGATCCTTCAATATTGGTGTCATGCGACTCCGGCGTGATGTTCGGGTTACAATCCGTGGCGCTGTGTTCTGTATACTTAGTAACTTGTTAATGGAGGTCTGAGGCAATCCATTGAGCAAAGCGTTACAGTAGTCCAAGCGTTATTTTATAAGCCCATTGACTAGTGACTTACTTGCATCACTTGTTAAGTAACGCCTAACATGTCCAATGTTGCGGAGTTGGTGATAGCCAGGCCTACAGGTATTATTCAACTGTTGCTCCATATTTAGTGCAGAGTCAAAGATAACACCTAAGTTCCTCACAGTATTCACTGATGTTATATTAATGTCACCAAAACAAACAGTAACGTTTTCCATATGGATGGCATTATGCTTAGATGTGTCACTGTTCAGTTTCAGCATGTTAGTACGCATCCATCCCTCAATGTCAGTAAGACAGTTCTCAATGAGTGAGAGTGCTTTCACAGCATCTTCCTTCGGCTTGAATGAGATATATAGCTGTGTGTCATCTGCATAAAAATGGTAAGAAAGTCCATGCCGATGGATAATGGCTCCTAGAGGCTTAGCGTACATGGTGTAATTCTTCGGGCGAGTACCGAGCCTCGTGGTACACCATATTTCAGGAGAACCTTCAGAAGTGCCGTCTTGGTCAAGTGAAATCTACGGTAAGTGACTGGAGATCCTCGTGAAGACCATTTTCCACCAAGTGGCGGCGTTCAATACGTGTGTCTACAATCTTCTCTAATACCTCGGAAATGAACGGAAGGTTGGATACGGGTCTGTAGTCTTTTAGAATGTCTGGATCGAGTGTTGGTTTCTGAAGTAGCGGTCGTATCTGGGCGCACTTAAATACAGGAGGCACACGACGACTATTCATGGAGACATTGACAATTGCGGTGATGACAGGGAGTAACTCACTAACACACAGCTTTAGATAATAAAACAGTCACTTTCATTCGGTAATTTGGAGAAAAATACAAATGAGACTAATTAGCCAAACTGACACATAAATAAAATAGTACAAACATCAATGCCCAAGCGTATGTGTAAAATGTCTGACCATATGCGTTATTACCCTCAAATAAACACTAATGAGTGTTTTGCCGACTGACTTTTTGCAGCATATCAAACCATCTAGTCAGTTAAAGCGAATCAGTTGATCACGCAGCAACGGTCAGAGGCAATCGTTTAGTGTTTGCTTGAGCTAATTTTTTTAATTGTATTGCAGTGTATGAAGACTGATCACTTAAACATGGATAATTCTGGTGTACACGGTGTTATCTCATTTTGAGATGAGAATGCTGGATTGCAGATGTATCTAAATGCAAGCTGAGAAAGCCATGAAAAGCTGTCTTCTACAGTAGGCCAATGGGTCACTGCCATTGCCTATGTTTAGCCTTAGCACACACACACACACAGAGAGAGAGAGAGAGAGAGAGAGAGAGAAATGCATTAGCACTAGTAATTCATTAGACATCAAAATGCAGCTGCCCATATTGATATGTATTAATATTTACATCTATGTGCGATGGAAGACACCAACACTTTGGCCGAAACAACAGAAGAATATCACCAACTTTCTAATTGGCCAGGACAAAAGCTCTCCCCCCCCTCTGTTCAGAAACTTAGATAACACTAACAGATAAAACCCTCTAATTAGTGACCATTCAGGGACAAAACCCGGGAGTTGAAGTTCTTGGGGCTGTATCCCCTTCTGAAATCGACCAGCAACTAATCAGATCTTTGTCTCTGACTCAACATATCAGCAAGTAGACCTAAGATCAGTCAGTGTGTGTGTGTGTGGTGTGCGTGCATTCCTCTGTATGTGAATTCAATTTAAAAATAAATAGTAGATTCTGTGAATTGTTTTAGTTTAAAAACATAACTAACCATCTTGTTCATTTTCTGCATCTTCAGTTCTCATTGGTCCATCTTCATCACCCTCTAGCTCCGGAAGCAATGCTTGTGCGCCAACATCTTCATCATCTCCCGCTTCTTGGTCAAACAAATCTTCCATTTCTAGGTTTATACTCTCCATCATTATTTACTATATAATTCCTGTAATGTCAAGGGGACGAGAGAAATAAAAAAACATGTCACACAAACACACACACAGAGAGAGAGAGAAACAGGCTCTGAAATGTTTACAGATGTTTAATATTGAATTTCTTTGCCAAATTTATAAGGTATATTGAACCATAAAAAAAACAGTCATATTAAAATAATTTATGTACAAACCAATAACGCCTTATTAAGCGAATCATCCCAAATCACAGTGAGACCAAATTAACATGTAATCAATATATATTGACTGATGATGCTCCATGGGTTCATCACTGTTAATGGCTGAATGTCCATATATGATAAAATGGATGCATGTGAATGTTAAAACCTTTTCTCAGTTCACCCACATATATTTGAAACATTGCTTTATCCCAAAATGTAGAATTGTCTCTCAAGATTTGGGATGAAAGATGAAAATTATATAGATTTACTTATACCTCATCAAAGTTAAATAAACTGAGCATTAACTATAATGTTGACAATTTCAATCATTTTTGTCTGCTTCAAAATAAAACCTTGCTGAGGTCACACCGGCAATGTTTTGATTAACATGCATCTAAAACATAATGAGTATCCTGACACCGAGTCAATTCAATTCTGGAATTGATCATCAAGTTCAAATCCAAACTTTTGTTTTGAATTGATGAATTTTGAATTGATTGTGTACGCAAAAATAAATTATCATATAACTTTTTTCGCCTTTTAATAAAAATGAGCTATAACGTTATGCATTGCTAAGATTTTATCCAAACTACTGTTTTCCCATCTTGTATTGTTTCATCGTCCTTCATATCCACTGCTACTCCTCCTTCGTAATAAATGGCCAGACATGAGGTCAGTTCAATTCTGGAATTGGAACTGATGGTCAATTCCAATATTACAATTGATCAATTTGTTTATGGAATTGGATCTGATCAAATGGAATTGACCCGGTAGTATACATGTATATTATTTAGCATCGTACCACACAAAGTTAATTATACAGTATAATTTTAATCCGTACCAAAAAGTACATAAACCAGATTGGGTTTAATGCTTATTCTGATCTGAATACTATCAGTATATTTCTGGTCTATGGCGATGTTTTCAACGTAATATACATAAAAACTTTTGACATTTCAGTCATCAACTGCTAATACATGGGGGGGTCCAATAGCACAGTGATAAGAACACTGCATAGCAAATCTCCAGGTTATGGGTTTCATTCCGGCTCATGTCTGTGTTTGTAGGATTTATTTCCGTTGGCAGATGCTCCTCGGACATATGTTCCAGGCGTAATGGCTTTGACATTTGTTAATAAACAAAAAAGACACATTTATATGAATCTTTAGTAATCACTTCACTGACTGTTAAGTGTCAATTGTGAAAGATTTAGTAACGCCTAAAACAATAAAGTTAGAAAATCACCACAAACACAACTAATTATAGCTAACTGAAAATTTTTGTATATAAATCAAGTAATATATGGTTCCCTCACCCAAGGAAATATTATTTTCCATCACATTTCCAGGGCAAAATTACCATTTTCCAGGACAATGTATACAAGATTTAAAGGTACTAAATCAAGATATGTGAAGAAAAAAAATATTCAATGTATGATAGATTATTGACATTTTTATGGTACAGCCTCCTCCTCATCCCTTCTATCTGTCTGATCCACCCACTTTTATTTAAATTTTAACTAACATGTGATATCAAGACGATGTACCTGTACTCTTTTTCTGCTACAATCAAAGTTTTCTACTACATGCATAATATTTATCCATGGGCATTTTGTTCTAATTGGATTTTTTCCACGACATTTCCTGATTTTGTAAAATGCAAGGACACATCCAGGACCTGGAAAATAAATGTTATTTTCCAGGTTTCCTCATATTAATATGTGCAATGACATTAAACAATTAAATCCCAATAAATAATTCAACATAAATTAGTTTCAGCAATCAAATTCCATTTCATAACGTTCAATTTGCCAGCAAGAATTTAACCTACAATGATGCAGTTACCACTCCAGTGAGACATTAAATATAGTGCTATAAATAATGAAACTGTGTGATAAAACATGGCTGCAATCAGGTCTAAGTGTTTCCAATACACACATTCATAAAATATTAGTCACATATAAAGGGCTCTGACCAACACTCCAGGATCTATAGTAAATTAATATGTTTTTCAACAGTGTGCCAGTTAGCATTATGCATGCACAAAGAAAGTTGCCCCTGGCCAAGTAGATTGGAAATGCACTTGCCCAACAAATGTTTTCACTTGCCCAACAAATTTCACCGGATCCAAAATTATCATTTATTTTTAAATCTGCTATTTTTCACTTGCTTACATATAAACATGTATTTGCAATAAAAATCGACAAATAAAGAAGTGTTTGATAAAAAATGCTTATTCAGTGAAGCCCATTGCTGCTTTGCCATAGGTTTAGCCATTTTCACTCTCACTGTATACCGTAGGTCCCGGCCATTAAGCAGAGGACGGTTTTTAGGCCTAAAATATCATGATTTATGATGTTACGATCCAATAAGCCGACCTAAAAATCTGAACTTTTCCCTGCAGTATTTCCAGGTGACCTTTTGAACACAGGAAATAGTTTTGTGATTAATCATTCAGTGAACCGTATATGAAGTCAACGATTTAGAAGTAATTAAACATATTGTCAATTACTACTGAGCCTTTGACGGTACGTTTTGGTCACTAATGCCGCAATAACCAAGACAACGTAAATTACCGGTATATGAGGTCAGTTAATAACTCTCTATTGAAAATAAATTAATTAATCAGTAATTATCCCGTTATTAATATAAATATGCCCATACAAAATATGTATATCGGGGCATCCTAATGTCTATGCCGCCAAACAAATAAGAAACGATGCTCTTGGGTACGGGATGTCTTGGGTACGAGTTGTTTTGTTACCGGCGCTGCCTTCGTGAAATGCGCTACTCAGTCAAACAACGTTTATCCATATTTACAAAAATCGGATAATTCTACATATAAATATTGATTTTCATTATAAAATATAAAGCCATGTATAATTATCATCAACTTGTTTCACTTCTATTTTCACTCCATGACTTTAAATCAAAATAACAATTGATGTCCGTTTGCGTCTAGATCTAGACTACTACTGACTAGGTCACTAGCGTCTAGATGGCTGCTAACACACTGAAAGTTTTTCTCTCAATGACTGGATTTCTTGACACTGAAATAGCACCAGCCATTAAGCCGACCCCCCCCCCCCAAATAAGGGTCAAAATGTTGACACAGTCTCAGCTTAATGGCCAGGACCTACAGCAAATAAAATTTCAAATTACCAAGAACACGTATCCAGTCAACTGCAATGAATACAGCTTTAAATCAGTGACACCATTTAAATGTTGTATTAAGCCGAGATTCCATATGTGTTACGTGAATCCGATGAAAAATGGAAAACATCTAAACGTACGAGCATGATTCCATATGTGTGACTGGATATGTGAATGTGACAAAACAGATCCACACAATTGGTGCAAATGCGAATCGGACAGTTGAATCCATATTTTTACGACCCGGTTGTAAAATTCTGGATTCAACCATCTGATTCAAGTGTCCATGCAGGGTTTCACAAGAAAAATAGGTCAGAAGGTGAGAGGGGTGTCCAAAACAAAAGGATACCACAATGTTGTAGTTGCATTCAGATTTACATGCCACGTATATGGAATCTCAGCTTTAGGTGTAGGTGGCACTCACAGTCAGCTTTGCATTGTGGATTATAAGTATAGGTATGCAGCAGGAAAAAAATATGTTTTTAAATGGCTTGCTCATCAGGCATGCGCACACATATATTTGGTAAATTTTTGTCTCAAAAAGGCACTCTCCCGAATGGGCAAGTGCTCGGCGATCAGCACTAGCCCATGTCATGGCTATTATGTTTATCATAATCATGTCTCAGGCTGCGTTATACCTTGGACATGGTTGATTATACTTATACTTTTACTAGCATTATGCATCATCTTGACAACCAGGGCTGTTTCAAAATGGGACCATCCCATTTCACAACCGGTTTGGTTTTAAGAATGCCTGCCTGTTTAGCAACCATGTAGCAACACAATGTTGCACTGATATTTCTAAATTTTCTGTATTATTGGTCAGTTACCTAGCAAAATGATATATATCTTGTGAAAATTATACTAAATATAAATTATATAGAGCTCTATCTATAGATATATGAACAAATATATTCGGAAAACAATAAATTATTTGTTGTTGAAACGGTCCTCTTCCTGTTTCGAAGCGGACCGATTCAGCAACTAAAAAATATACCGTTTTCATAAAATATTTTAAGGACATTATATATTCATATATAAATGCATACAAACAGCTGCGAAAATAATAAATTCATATTTTACATAAATGTGAACAATAACATTTATCATGATTTGATCACGCCAATCAATGCTGCATCAAGTGGTTGCAAAAAGGGCCGCCCATCTTACAACTAGAGTCTAGAACGCTTGTGGTGCGGTTGCGAAACGGGAAGATCCCATTTTAAAAATAAAACGGGCATGGTTGCGAAACGGATTGGTACGATATCACTGACACAGTGATCACTGTAGTCGTAGTGTAGAGTGACAGTCACAGAGTGTAGTAGGGGGTCTAGTCTGTAACTGTTTGATCAGTCTCAGTGGTCAAGTTATTAAATATATCCAAAGTCCCGATCAAGTAGCCAATAAATGGATAGAATGCGATCGAAAGTTCATCATAGCATCTACAGGCGTACAGCACTCGGTCACCAGTCAGTGTCTCAGAAACTGAGAAATTAACACGAACACTTCGGAACAACAGCTGAACAAGCGGGCGATAATCAGAATACTTGGATGACAACGGCTTTACAGTTACTTTTATATTAACTACAAACCGACATAAAACATTACAAACACCTGATTTACTTTTTATAAACTGTAAACATTACTGACTTTACACAAAATGACAAAACAACTACAAACCAGCAAATAATATAAATAATTTTGTTTTTCGCGGGAACTATGTTTACGTCACGCGGGAATTCCCGAAATGGGATTCCCATTAAGAAGTCATTTTGTGCCAAGTTTCAAGTTGACCACGCGCAGTGTTTTTTAAATATATATATTTTTAAATATTTAATTTATCAACGAACCATATGCACAGCATATCTTGTTTAACTTGGTTAGATACATGGTATCTTTGAATAATTTGTATTTACATATCTATGTATATTTATACGTACACACGTACACATACGCATATATATATATATATATATATATATATATATTCCAACAATAATAAGACAAAAGTGGCCGTAAAACACCAATCGTCATCATCATCATACAACAATAATAATAAAAGAATAATGATAATATGGATTTAATAAAGCTCTCGATTTATTGGATTTTTTTCTTCATTTCATGATATTTAGTATATTGGAATTATTTAATGGAACAGTTGATTCTCAAACAATTTTTATAAAAAGTAACCCGAAATACGATAATAACATTCGCAAGCTATACATGGCATCGTGGATATACTGAAATATTCCAAATTATTAAAGGGTAGCCATGCGTGACGACATCCTGGTGGAGTGCCACAACATACGACGAGAAGGAGAATATGACGTGCTCTGACGTCAACGTGCACAATAATCATATAACCTTCTCCAGATCGACTAAGGACACAGATGATACTCGACCTACCATTACTACTGCTAACTAGCTAATTGTCGAGTCGTGATAGCGCAGTTAGTTAGAGACACGTAGCCAGAACGGTCGCGGGTTCGAGGCTCCGTGAGATGCAATGTCGTCATGCGGCGACTGGTTCACTCATCCATTAAAAAATGAGGACCTGACAGGACGCGATGGCTATGTGTTTGACGCTTTGCGCCTATGATGACAGCATGCGTTGTATGCTCCTTAAGGAGTTGAGATATGTGCTGGGTGGAAACGGGTCTGAGTCAGGGATACTAATATTGTAAAGCGCCTTAGAGCAGCTTCTAGCTGAATAGGGCGCTATAAAAATATCACATATTATTATTATTATTATTATTATAACTAACGTAGTCGTGATTCATTTGCATAAATCTGGCAGCTCGGTAAATATTTACTGTTACGAGCAAGGTACAAAACAAGCACCCCCCACTCGCAAATGCGACTAGGAAATTGGACACGAGATTGTTTCATTGCCCCCAACTGGTCCTTACTGGCGAGTACTAATTTAAGGTTATTTTACAATAATTATTTTCCATCTTGGCAACAGTTGTCGGCCCGAGCGGTGTTCGACCATTTTGTTTATCCACACATCGTCACGTGTATCTGACGTAATCCAAGCATACGTTATGAGGTTGACGTCGACATCGTCATATGTGTTTATGCCGAACACGTGCATTACGAGCATTAATTATCGACCGCCCGTCACCCAGCGCATATATTATGTTAATTATCACGGTGGAAACACGTGGCTGGTACAGCGGTCTACACCAGTGGCCATAACTAGTTTATTTTTTTTAATAATGTAGACACATTGTGACATATGGTAATATAGTCAAATCCTGGCCACTTAATTTTTCAAACAGTTCCCAATAACTCATTATTCAAGATAGATGATTCAATTTTTCTCACCAAGAAAATTAAATTAAGTTAGCCTGAACCTGGCCATCAAGTGTAAGTGTTATTTGAGTGTTGTGATCGTGTGCTGTGTGAGTTTGAAGCCAATTCTAGGATTTCACCATATCCTGGCCACATTTTACCTAATCCGGGCCCCACCGTTTCTTTAACGTGATAATATTTGAATAAAGGATTGTTCGTACGCCCAGCAATCATGCTATCAACGCGACCCATATGTTATATAAAATGTAATACGAGGAAGTAAACAGATACAGGTGACTAGGAGAACCAGGCCAGTTTGGCTCGTAATGGGGGGGGGGTTCTGGGCAGCCAAACGAAGCACCCAATCTTAAGGACCTAGCACTGTAAATACCTGATCTAATCCTCCTTGTTAAATACATATTAGGAACTTAAGATATCTGAATTTCGCTGAAAGTTTCAAAATTGGAAAATGGACAAGACCCCCCCCCCCCCTAAATCTAAGATAATTAGACCCACTGTACATCAAAGTCGAGAGACTCAGAGCCCCGACCGACCCCACATGTACATGTACGCTGAATGGTCTATGTACCAAATCCAGTGTCGGCTTTATAGAGTCATTTTCAATTTAAATCTGAATACTGAAATGATTGCTCCACAAAGATGGGCTCGTTTCAACTTCTGACTAAAGAACATACACAACTGTTAATAAATGGTTTGTGTCACATGTCAAGTAGTAATCAGGATGTCCATAAGCATAACATCTGACAAAATCTCAACGACATATATTAAAGACTTATGAAACACTTAGGTATATCATATCTGGTGGTGTCTTCCCTTCATCAGCATTAACTGCTGCAATAAATGCCACCATAACCCTGGTTCCACTTGACCTACTGTGCAGATATTTTGTACCAGACCTAGCCAGTATCTTCATTGGCTTGTAATCAAGGACAATACCAGTCTCATCCATGTTCCCAAATTTGGCTCCAAGTTTATCAAACATGTTATGTTTAATCAAGATCGGACGAATGGCTTCGAAGTATGACTTCACAACTTCCCTCTCCATACCCTGATGACGAACAGCTGCTGTTGGTTCTGATTTTCTAAACTTCAGATCAGGTTGTCGTTTCAACATTCCACACCACCACTTATTTGATGCCTTTCCACCTTTGAACTTTACATCATACTTTTAGCATACTGCCCACGAACATATCAGAAACTGTTTCCTGTCGAATCCTACATCCATGTCTACCCGATTACACCCATAGTCAACCAGTTTCCTCACCTGTTGGTACGCCAACCTGGACATCCTCCAGGACTTTGCATAAAGTGTTACCTTATCATTGAGATGGTTTTTGAAGTGTTGCCCGTGTTACATTAAATGTGGGTTGGACTGCTCGCTGGGATAACTCGCCAGAGTTGACTGTCTGAACTCCTGCTATTGAGGCAGTCTCATTCCAAAGCCTAGTGTGTATGGACTTTGAGTGTGGGTAGAAACTCGTGTTGTTGTTTGTTTTGTTGTTCGGGGAGAATCCCCAGGCTGTCGCTTATTCGGCACAGCCTCTATGTTGGAGTGGTTGAGAACCCACCTCCCCACCACTCACAAGGGAGCAGTACGGAAAGATGGAGCCGAAATACCCTGAGGGTGGTCACTGCCAGAGTGTTTTACGTCCTCAGGGTTTTTTTAACGTCCCCCTTTATTTTAAATAATTCAGTTGAGACGGCAGCGTCATTTAACGTGGTCAGCCACCCACAATGTAGTGAGCCGAGAAATTAATCCCTGGAAAAGTTTCGACCTCTTACGGGGTTCGAACCTGTGACCGTTGGCACCGAGTGCCGAGTGCTTAACCGCTAGGCCACCGGAGCTCACTGTCTTGTTGTTCAGTTAACATCGTTAATATATAGCTTACATTCAGGTCATGAAACACGTACCACACAGACCTACATCACACGAGCTTAATATTAATTGTTCATAAGTCATAATGTGATTACCTAATCGATTAATAACTTGGGTACTACAGTGTTGTTATAAGACACCCGTGTCACTTTATTGTGGACTTGTAATGTATCAATTTCTTTTCTATGGCTTATTATAGGGTCACAATATACATTTTAAAGCCTTAGCATTTATTATATTATGGCCGCTCACTCTAGTAGTATTTATAATGATCAAAAACAAACACACCGACAAATATTTAACAATAACCCAAACCTAGCCACTTTAGGCCTAAACTTGGCCATCACCAGATGTAGGAATATATCATGGCCGTGTTTAGGTGAAATTGACTGCATACACATTCTAGCATAGAACGCGAAAGGGATCGTTTTCATACCAAAAAGAAAAACCTGTTTAAAAATATATTTTCTAAACATTTTAAAGCCTATAATTGCCTTACTTGTGTTCTATGAAATGCTATTTACTTAGTGGCAAGATTGATAAAAGTTTAAAAGTTAAACTTTTCGGTCAAATGTGTTATTCACAACTCGAGCGTCTTAATTCAAAACACAAGGTGATGACATAGGGTGTCACGTGTCGAAATGATAGTACCGGTAGATGGCACCAAAAAACATATCCATCTCAAGGACACGAAGCGGAAATTAGCGATTTCTGGGCCATCAAAAGAGGCCAGCTTTTGGGGATGGGGCGATTTAGGTGAATTTACGCTATGCCATCTGATATAAATTAATAAATATAAAACATGTACTATGGTGTTCTAAAAGTATATATAGTATGCTGAATCTGCCGCAAAACAAATGTGGCTTATTGAGTGATTCAGGACGGCGAAATAGTTCTGCGTCGAATAAGTCATCACGGAAACAAAATCATTTCACAACAACACCAACAACAACAACAACAATGATGCAGACGGCATTGACCCGTTATCTGACGAAAAACCACTTTACATATTATAACTGAGAACCCCAAACCATGACTATTATAAACAAAGTGTGTTGTTCTATTCCACGATTAAGCATGTCTTTTTAGAGACCAGGGTGAATTGAGGAGGACCGGTGTTCTCTGGTGGGCACCGGACCCAGACAGACCGGTGCCTTAAAATTTCCGTTTTGTACCCAGGTTACAATGCTATCTTTTACGGCCACTTTTGTGCACTTGGTAGGCTAAATCGGTCTAGCGACTTCCAAAGTTAATGAAGCGAAGTCAAAGTTGAAACACCCTTCGGATAGTAGATGTAGTGATCTGTGGTCCAACGCGCTACCAACTAGACAACGGAGGCGCCCCATATCCTGATTACAAGACTACAAAATAATCTTCATAGGGAATTTTACTTTATGGGACTTCATAACTAGATTTTTGTTTCGATATCTTAATTGGCTCTAGTTCGTTTAAATTGTTATAACCTGGCCATATGCCAACAGCTTATACATAATCAGGTCAGACTTGAAGAACATCCGGTCTATATCTAGCATCAAAATGGCAGCGGCCACACATGAGTTTTAGTTAAGTCTCCAGCATTATTAACTGGATTTTTAAAATATATGGTTGATCGTTTTTCATATTTTGAAATATTTATCATTTATGTGAAGATATTTCTATAACTGAGCGCATATTTCCTTTAAACACAGATATAGGCGCGCGCACGCACATACACACACACATAAACACACACATTTCTTTCTTGGCTAAAACAGGATAAAGTCTATAGATGTATTATTATTAAATGCATATTAACGTAATATATATAATTAGAACACTGATCGATTTACCTTTCATGTTTGATCTTCACCTTTCCACGGCAACATAAAATGAACGTTCTTCAAAACGTTAATGCGTGAAATTACATATGACTTGGATATGGTGACTTGTATGGGAAAAATCAAACCGTACTCAATTATTAAATATCTACGGTAAATGGACTAATAACTTGGCTAATCCGGAATATTAAAGTGTACTTAAATCAATAACCTGTCTGTGTTTTATTGTATTCGTTATAATAGAGTTTGTTAATATATATATATATATATATATATATATATATATATAGTTCGTATAATATCTAGTTAGATCCGATATTGATAATATATTTTTATCGAGGTTTGAATCATATCAGTTGCTTAGCTGTGAGATTATATCCGATATCGAAGATTCTGCTGATATTAACTTTCCCGTCTAGGTTGAGGTTTCCATACTGGTGACTCAAATGCATATAGTGGTGAGGTTCGTGTGCCTTTGACTCGACACGTTCAGACCTAGCCATGCATAGACTAATACAATTAATATTCGCGTGACTATTGTTGCCATTGTTAATTGAATGTGTACCACAGGTAGCTAGCTCACTGGTACACAAACCCGCTCAATATGATTCCAAGTTTGGTAGTACAAAGTACAAAACATGTTTATATTATTGTTCCCGTATAAAGCACCTTATTGTTGTTGTTATTATTATTATTATTATTATTATTATTGTTGTTGTTGTTATTGTTCTTGTTGTTGTGTGGTGGTGTTATTAATATTATTATTAGTATTGTTATTATTATTATTATTATTGTTGTTGGTGGTGGTAGTGGTGGTGGTGTTATTGTTATTATTATTATTATTATTATTATTATTATTAAGGTACTTTGGATCTCGTAGAATGAGAAAATTTTGAAATCTGGTAAACTACAGCAGGTATTCAGACAATATGCAGACAATGCTCAGACAATGCGCAGATAATGTTGAGCTATCTCCTCTTACAGGTCACAGGTCACACGAATGTTCGGAGCCAAAGAATAATTGCACATTATCCAGTGATGATGCTGAGACTGTGCGGTGAGGAGAGGCGGTACATTACGTCACTGATACAGATAGAGTGTGGTATTATAATACCAGGCGGTCGGGATCAATGCTGCTAGGTGATTTGAATCGACTGGTTCGATCCCTTCAGGAGGTCGAAACTTTTCCAGGGATTGGTTTCTCGACTCACAACAACGTGGGTGGCTGGCCACGTTAAATGGCGCTGCCGTCTCCGCTGAATTGATTAAATTAAAGGGGAGCGTTAAAGACCCCCTGAGGACGTCATAGATCATGAAACGAAAGAAAATCAAACAATCCACTGGCGAGGGGATGTACTTCAGATATACAGGGTTTTAATACGGAACGTAGCAAGCGAACCAGTCGGTGAAAAGTCGTGTCTTACATACGTATATGGATGTTGACTCTTTGTATCAAGGATGTAACTGCCTCTGGCTCAATTACGAAGGGTTTGCTAGAATAAAAACCTGATATGGATTCGACAGTATCTCACCAAACATTGGCTAAACGTAGCAGCTTATATATATATATATATATATATATATATATATATATATATGCTGTGGAACAAGTTGACAAACCGCCTACAGCGTGTGCAGAACTGTGTTGCACGTCTGGTGACACGCAATCGCAAAAGGGAACATAAAACACCAGTTTTGTTCCAGCTGCACTGGCTTCCTGTACGTTTCAGATCGCTGTACAAGATCCTGTTTCATAGATTCAATGTATTGACTGGAACAGCACCAGTGCATCTAAGCGATCTGATAGAAAAATATATGCCAGTGAGAATGCTCCGATCTGCGTCCTATTCACTTTTGAGTGTATCAAAAAGCCATACAGCAATGTACGGAGAGAAAAAAATCCTTCCGTGCATCAGCTCCGAGGCTGTGGAACGAGTTGCCAAACCGCATTAAACTTGCAGCAAGTAAAGACATATTTTATAATGTTCTTAAACCCATTTATTTAAATTGGCGTATTTATAATATTTAAAACAGTTTATTATGTACGAAACGTATTTGATCTATAGGAGCTCAGAATATGTTTTAATTGTGTTTTAAATGTTAAGCGCATTAGAGCAATTAAAGTTCAATAAGGCGCTATATAAAATATTATTATTAATATTATTTATTATTTATTCCTTGGATGCTGAGAGGGCATTTGATTCAATTGGCGGGAGCGTCTTTTTCAATAAGGGAATGAAGGTGACACGAGTTACATAATGGCGAATCTTGATGAACTGGTATAGGCGTCTATTAGTATACGTTAAGTGGGCAAATGTTCTGAGAGAAAAGATCGATAACAACATGGGACCGAAGTAATGAGCGCCGTCTTAACCACTTGTGTTTAATCTGATCAATCAGGATGTGGTGGAAAAGTAGTCCGAAAGGAACTCTATGGAGTTAAATGTGAACCGCTATGCAGATAACGATCTCCTCTGTGGCATCACCTTCACGGGAATGTAAACATTCATAGACAATAGATACATCAATATATCACCACCCATGCCACCAACTTTGACCCAACTAAGTCTAATTGTAAATATTGTTGTAGGGATACGTCTCTATGACATTCCATGAGAAGCGGACACGTTGTTGATGGTATACTCCTTCGGGACATGAAACTGTTTAGAAAGGTGTATTTATCTGTCGTGTACAAGTTGTTTTGTACATATTTATTCTCCCAGGTGTTTATTTTACTGAATTATTCAAACATGTCACCGATTCGGGGTGTATTTAATAGCAACATAGATTGTACATAGTCACTCAGATAACTGCCCAGCAGTTTTTGGTAATTTTGATTGCATACGTTTTCTCTTACTATATGCGAATCGCACTAGGGATATAAT